>CM053764.1:108619197-108685993 GCA_028658305.1 Pachyuromys duprasi | reverse complement strand
GGGGGAGGGGGCTACGCCTGGGATTCAAAGTACCCAACCTGTGATTGAGATAAAAATAAATAAATTAAAAAAAATCATAAAAAAAAAAGATGTCATACATCCCTAAAAGGAGGGGTGGTCCCACTGCCCTGCATCATCCCTGGTACCAGAAGTCTTAGCTATGAGCTTATAGCCTGACCCTTGGCATGTGTAGATTCCATAGTCAACACATTGCATTTCTAAAAAAAAACACACACACACACACACAAACAAACAAACACAAAAAAACACTAAACGACCTTCACTGCTCTCAAATGCAAGTCCTAATCTTACAATCATTTGTTCTTTAAATATTTCGTTTTCATTTCTTTCTCCTTCTTTTTCAAGAGCTATTTTAAAAGAGAATGAAAATAAGCAGAGAGTTAAAAGGGAGGTTAATGAGAATGGAAAAACTCCGCATGCTGTGCTTCATTCTACAAACTGCAGAGCCCAGCACAATCAGTGGGATTGTCTGCAGATGCCAGGTTGCTGTCTCTTGGTACCTGTGATGAACCATTCTTTTTTTTTCACTGCATTGCCTCTGTGCAATACAGACAGCCCTTCAAACTTTGAGATGACATTCCCATGGCATGCTCATCACCACCATTCACAACACAAGGGCTTACAAAAAAAGAAGAAAGGATAAATGTAATGTCTGCTTGTAATGTCTTGTTTAGATACAGATAAAAGAATAGAATGAATGGCATGAGGAAATCCTAATTAAAAATTGTTCAGTGCATCCAATGGTCACAGTCAGCTCCTGTGCTGAAAATGGTTTCTGGAAGTACAAAGTTGAGTAAGATCTGCCTTAATCACTGAAGGATCATGGAAAGAATGTCCCTAAATAATAAACATTCCCTCATGGTTCATCATCGATGATTCTTGCCCTCTACACAAGCAGATCTCTGAATTTTGAATAAAACTCTTCTAACAAACGCTGGCACACTATACCCTTCTGTGGCAATCATGGACTGCATATCTAGCCTTGAGCTGTACACTGAACATTGTATGTCTTGCATTCACAACACACGTCCTAGTTACTCTTTTGTTGCTGTCATAAAATGCCATGATGAAAAATACAACTTAGAGAAGATGGTTTATTTTCAATCACAGTTCCAGAGGGCTAGGAAGGCATGCTATGGCAGCAGGAAGCCAGATGATCACACCTCCACCCACACATGGGAAGCAGAGAGAAAGCAAGCAGGAAGCAGGGTACGGCTACACACCCTCAAAGCCCTACCCCTGGCGAGGTGTTTACTTCATCAAAGCTGAAACTCCTAAACATTCCACAGCCTCCCCAAACATCATCACCAACTACTTATTTTTGAACATATGTTCAAATATATGATGCTGTCAGAATGTTTGTTTTTTTAAACTACTATCAGAGCAGACTGCAAGTTAGGGGCTACTGTGTCTAAGGCATGAACAAAGGGTTATTCAGAGATGGTAACAGTGTCGCTTCAGGTCATATAAACAGGCAGAAATTGAACTAGAGTTGACAAAAATTCTATAATCTTTTCTTCAGCACATCCATTTATTGTCAAAGATTTTTGTCTCTTGAAAGGTGAGTTCTCTTCTCTATGAACTGTGGCTTCTAAGCACCTCAGTTAGGTCCATGATCTGTGAGGTCTAGTATTTCTCTCTTCCTCTGGAGTCCTGAGAAAGTGTTGCTGAGAAAGTGACTCTTTCATTGCTTCTTCTGCTCTTGGGTCAGTTCTCAGGCTATAATTACTGTCACCATACAAAAGTAAAAGTGAGCAGATTTATAAAACTATACTATGGCCTTTCTTTGGCCAGTTAAAGATTATTACACTTACTTACTATGTGTGAGCATGCATGTTGAGGTCATGGGGTAACTTAGGAGTCATTTTTCTCCTTCAACCATGAAGTTCCTAGAGATCAAATGAAGATCATTGGGCTCAGCTCATGCCTTTGCCCAGTAAGTTCTTGTTGTTAGTGTGTAATTTTTGTAAATATTCAGCTTGTTTAGACTTACCTAAACCACTTAACAAAGAATATCAGCTGACCTCCTGGAATCCTGAGGCTCACGTGACTCCAGAGTGCTATTTCAGCCAGAGCCAGGTGACTTCTCCATTTTGTGCTGTCATTGCTGAGAGTGTCTCCGGGGGAAATTATCTAAATTTATGCCAGAAATTTGACATAGCATTGTCTTAAAAAAACTCTTAAATGCCACTTTTGTTTTAGAGGCTTAAGCAATTCCTGCTAGAATAATTATAATCAAAGCGCATCAAATGTTCTTTCGACTTTCAGTTTGTATATATTCTCAAGTATTTCATCTGCCTTTGCCCCCACCATGGATTCCCACACTCAGCAGAACCACACTCCATTCTGACAGTAACTTTTATATTTATTGTTCCCATTGAACTACCAGTACCAGACATTTTTTTTTGCAAAGTTGTCTATAGAGCTTCAGAAGAGTTATCAAGGAGAAAGTAACTTGCCTGGGAAGTCGGACTTGACCCTGTGTGTCACCTTCAGACTTGAGAGCTTCCAAATGGGTCTTCACAGTGAAAGCATTGCTCCTAATGAGCCCCAATGGTGAGAAAGAATAGTGGAGATTCCAAAATGCAAATTGTCCCAGCCTTACGTGTTGAAAGAAGGGCGCAATACAAACAGAAAAGCACATTTCCAACCTTTGAAATCAAATGCTTTAAAATTTTAATGCATTTGACTCAACTTAATAGTTTGTTATTATTAATATGTAAAAATGCAGAAGAAATTCAATAATGAAGTCATATGATCTACAATTGCATATTAGCAAATAGCTGAAGTAGCAGGACCCCTTCCCTCTCCTCTGAGACACACACTTAGGTATAGCAAAGCACAGGGGATCCCTTTGTGGGGAGGGTGGCTTCCACATGAACTTACATGTAGGATCCTTAATAATTCCAAATTTTAGAGACATTTGCTTACAACCGATACATGATGCATTTATCAGTTGTGTGTCCAACAGGAAACATTCCATGTTTCGAAGCTTCCCACAATTCCTGACGTGCCAGTTCCTCTCTTTGCCCTCTACCACAGAGACAACCTAACCTTGCTCCTGCCTTATTAGTTAAAACCCTTCTTGTGGGTAGCTTCTTCATATACAGAATCATTGTTCACTGTATGTATCTTTAAGGCACTGTTCTTCCCACAGGAAAATCTCTTATCCATTTCCTCTTTCTAGATTGCCCAAAGAGCTCCTCCCAGAACCCTTCTCATGCCCTCCTGGATGTCACTTTGGATTCACCTGTGCCCAGGATTGTAACTAGATGCAAGATTCAGGGACACTGATATTTTTCTGCTTCTGCGTTCATCTTTCTTAGAGCCAGACATACTATCTCACACAGTAATACATTTTCTTATAATTAAAGAACAATTTTTTCGGCTTTTCATTTGCAAATAAAATAAGAAAATGAAAATAAAACAAAAAACAAAAATTGCTTTTCTTCTCAAGTTGGAGTGCTTATGTACAACAAACTTAACTACTTCCATACAGTTTTATTCCTGATAAGAATAATAAAAAATAAAATCTTTCTGGAAACTACTGGCAAGAGACTGTGGTTCAGGTGTATCCTTGGGGTTCCTCAACTTTCAAGAGTGTTGGCTGCTCAGTGGACAGGGCAGCAGGGCCACACAGAGCTACTACAACTGGGATGTTTCCAGGGACCCAGACCTTAGCTCACAGGGTACACACTTCTTGAAGTGGATATGTGAAGGGCCGTGCCAACACACTGGAGCTCAGGGAGAGGGGCTTTCCCACAGGCCCATGTCTTCTGTCTGGGCCAGTTGTGTGATAGGATGAAAGAAGGCTTTCCAAACACAGCTGGGATGTGTGAGGAACCAGCAGTCAGGCATGCTAAAGGACAAAGCACAGACTGCTCCCAGAGTCTGTACCTGTTAGCCATAACATCTCCCTACTGCAGCACCTGGATGACTACTCAGAATGAATTTGGAATTGCTTCTGAGAACAGGTTTTATGGAAATTCCTTGTAAAATCACTCCATTTCTGGCCTGGTGAAATAGTGCTTTGGAATGGCCCGGTGAGTGGCAATTCCCTAAATAGACACAGATGCCCTTGACCTCCTTCTTCATCTTTGCTCAGGTTAACCAGTAAGTTGGACATTTTCCTTCAGAGATGGAGCAAGAACTCAGCTGGACTTTAGAGAGACAGAATCACAATGAGTCAAGTGCCATGAACTGACGTGGGATTCAGAACGATGGCTGTGGCTTTCCTTTGTTTTATGGAGGCCAATTCATAATGAACAGGGGCAAACAGTGACAGTCCATGCCCTGGTTAGACCCAGGAAGCTACTTGGTTGATTTAAAGTATTATCATAACCTCTGGATATCACCTAGGTACAGCTATACCTGAATCTTCCAAGAATTACACTTGAGGCCTGGTACTTTTCTAACACACAGAAGAATGCTCTTCAGAACATAATTTGTTTTAAAGTGTGCATAATATGGAGCATATGAACTCAGTGGAATCTATGTGGTGCATGTCTGTGAAAATCCCCATGCCTTAACAATGGGATTGGTCATTTTTTTTATTTCTATGCAGAACAAATCTAAAATTAAAACATGAAGTGAAGTATCAAAGCCAACAATGATTGACAAGTGAATCACCTGCCTGGAATTTTATTATGGTATGGGGATAATTCTGCCCCAGAATTGTCATGGAAGCATTTGGTTGCTTGAGTAACAAGGCATATGCACACTTTAGCTGAAATCATCCGAGGTGTGAGTGACCAGGTGTGGTTCATTCACCAGAAAGGATGAGTAAGCACTACAAAAAATCCTACCGCTCATGACCAGCATCAAGCCTGAACTCCAAGATGTCCTGGGAAGTGATGTTTCAGCTATGATTTCTGTTAGGATAAGCAAGTGAGTGAAGAGAAAGTCAATTCTGCCTTGAATGAACAATCAGTTATGAACCATGGAATCACCTCAGGCAGTCAGTAGGGAGTGAGGAACAGATATAAACAGGCAGAAAGCTACTGTCATCTCCACAGAGCAAAGAGGAGACCCACACACTCTTTTTCTGTTTGTTCTCTTTCTTTTTTCTCCTTCAGAAACACTAGTCTTCCATGATAGAGTATACACATGTATGCACAGACATCCCCACACATTCATACTTCATATTGACACAAGCAACGATGGCCAAGTGTGCTCTCTCTGTGTGTCTTTCTCTGTGTCTCTGTGCCTCTCTGTATCTCATCTCTCTCTCTCAAACACACACACACACACACACACACACAGCTTATACCTCTTTTTCCTATTTAGAAGACCCAAAAGAATGCTAACTTGTAAGCATAAAAAGGATGAGGTTCGGGCTGGAGAGATGGTTCAGTGGTTAAGAATGCTTACTGATCTTTCCGAGGATCTGAGTTCAGTTCCATAGCCACCTGTAATGTAAGTTCCAGGTCTTCAAGACCCTTCTCTGTCCTCCATAGGTACTGTCTGCCTGTGGTACACATATGCTTATTGCAGACACACGCATACAAATGAACACAAGTGAATAAACAAATTTTTTTTTAATTAAGAACTTATTCAGGGTGAGCCACTACTCCTAAATAAAAATACAACGGATAGATATTCAAGTTGAATGTTGTGTGTAAGAGGTAAGATTTTAGAATGCCGTATTTGCTTTGCCCAATCCTGTTTTTCAAGCCTTTTACTGATTTAGCCAAAGAGTGATTTTTCTTTTTGTAAGGACAATTTAACAAGCTTAAAATTACTTTGTTAACACATTTGTCTTCGTAAGAATTAAGGTAAGAAGGTACTAGGCTTGGAGCCTCTGGTTTAAATGTGACACGAAAGAGCATAGCAACAGCCACGAATACGTCATCCCACACTGCAGCTGTTAGAAATGTCAAGAGCATTGCATGAAAACACTATTACTCTTCAGAGTATAACTATGTTTAGAAAGTCTGAAAATAGCAAACGAAGTCCAATGGTGCTCGATGGAGAACAGAAGCTCTCCAAGGTGGATATCTCCTCGCCAAACTCGAGAGCTTTCGGAGTCACATCCAAAAGAATGTGCATGGTTCCACTTGTATGGGAAGGAGGCTCATGAGTCGTGTCGAATACAGTCTCCCAGGAGAGAAGAAAGAGAGCCGGGCACAGAACTGTTGTGCATGCACCAGGGGATGTCTGCTTGCAGGAGTCAAATCCAGCTTCCCACACACTCGTGCTGCTTGTGATGGGGCGGCGTCCCTTTCCTAGGAGCTAAGAATAGAACTGCCTTGTGCTCCGAATACTCTGGTTTCCTAAACATGGTTACACCAAGAAGGGTCAGGGACCTCCTCACAGAGTGTGCACGTGGTGGCACATGTCGCTCAGAAGCATTGCTCTTACAGTCAATGCTGCTCATGATATATATATATATATATATATATATATATATATATACAAAATAAAAATTATTTTTATTTTGTATATTAATCACAGGTTATTTACTTTGTATCCCAGCCATAGCCCCCTTCCTCATCCCCTCCCAATCCCACCATCTCTCCCTCATCTCCTCTCTGTCCCTTTCCAAGTCCACTGCTAGGGGAGGTCCTCCTCCCCTTCCATCTGACCCTAGCTTATTAGGTATCTTCAGAACTGGCTGCCATGTCCTCCTCTGGCCTGGCAAGACTGTTCCTCCCTTGGGACAGGGGCCAGTAAAGGAGCCAGTAGTTGAGTTCATGTCAGAAATAGTTTCTGTTCCCCTTACTAGGGAAACCCACTTGGTTCCAGAGCTACCATGGCTACATCCGAGCAAAGGGGTTCTAGGTTATATTCATACATAGTCCTTGGTTGGAGAAACAGTCTCATAGAGGGCTCCTGTGCCCTGATATATTTTAAGAAACAGAGGTTAAATCTGTATATGGTCACATTGCATCAGCTGAAATAAGTGACTCCTGTGATGCCATTTAGGGAACAGAATTGTGTGAAGGGCCATATGTGATTGGTGATTCTTCTCTGACATCTTGTGTAGGAGTCATGCTAGAAAAGTACACCATGGTTTCCAAGTTCTTCTGCTGTTAAGCAAGAAGAGATACACAAACAAATAAAGTAACAAATTGATAGCTCAATAAACATAGCTCTACATTTTCCTCAGAGTTGGTGCCTTCCAGGCCCTTGTGAGGAAAAAGACAAAGACACCCATGGATTTTGGGAGAGTCAGGAAGTAGGCTCTTAATGGTGTGTGAGCATGACAGTGTTCCACCTGGTACCGTTAAAGTCCTTTGACCTCTTCTGGCTTGTGCATCCTCACAATTCATGTCTAGACTGCATTGGCCCCCACTGTGCACATGACAGAAATAAGAGCAATGAAATAAAAGCTGAACTGTGTCTATTTATTCACCTGTGCAAAATTTGCCTGTGGATGAACCAGAGACTGATGCTCCAACTCTACATCCCCAAACCTACTTCTTAAACAGATCCTTTCCCATATATCACAATCATTAATTCTCCCCAATTGACAAATTAAACTTATGTTATTTTTATGTTAGCATGACTTTTGAATTACTTACAGTATTTAGGCTTTCTTTGTCTTTTTGGAAGGATGAAATTTTGGGAGGTATATGGGAGCTATAGTTGAAAGTCATCTTAAAAGGCTAAGTTGCCATAAACAAGGTTCTGATGAAGTCACCGGCACACAAGAGTGGGGACAAGGTTGTGCTTCCTGATTGTGTGAGACAGCCTGTGTGTTCATTCCAGGCAGTATCTCCTATCTGTCAGGAATATGCCTGGGGTGATGGGGCTTTGTGTGGAGAGTGTGCCATGAGGACCACAGAGCTCACCTCTAAGACAGAACATCCTTCTGATCACTACACATGTTATCAGCTACGAAAACGAATTCCCGAGCCAGGCTTTATCTCCTCCAAGGGGGATCTGTGAGACTACCATAGGCAATAATTGTTGGAAATAATTTAGGTAAAGTCTTGCCTAGAGACAAAAGCAGAGAACTGATAACCACTTCACATCCCTTCAGTTTCTCTCCATTTTGTAATTTAAATTCACAAGCCCTACTGGCAGACTCATCAGCTGGTCAAATAATGAATCTATTTTTTATCTTGTCATGCCCTGTGCTAATGTAAGCCCAGCTCTCTTTCATGGAAATGAGAGCCGGGTGTCTGATCCAGCTGCACTGGGCAGTAGTCAATTGCAGTCCGGACGTAGAGTGACAGAGAACTTAAATTTATAAGAGGTCACTGCAAGTCCCACATTCCAGGTGAGGGCAGAGAACTCCATATGTACATTGAGAGCGTTTGCTTCTGGGTGCTCAGATAAAGTGGGAGCTTAGTAAGCAATCACCTACTCAAAGGGAAATCTGATAAGATTAATTAATGTGCTGACATGGCTGGCGAAGTGGCTGCCAGCCTTGAGTAAGTGACCAGAGGGCTTGAGAGATGAATGGATGAGAGGAGAGAAGAACTGTGACAGTATCCGTAGGTTAAGACAAGAAGTCCTAAATGTTCTGCTCACGGGAACTTGGGATCTCCACAACAGAAGTGATCTAGAGTTTAGGTTAGAAAAAGTGACATAAAAAACATGTCCCAGTCTTTATGTGGGCCGGAAGAAGAGATTGCAGTACTGAGATGCAAGAACAGCTGACTTCCTGATGAGGACAGAAATTTATCAGGGACAAGTCAATAAGAAATACTGAGACATACCATGGAAATGTTTCTTAATTTATCAGTGTCTTCATGTTTCTTTTTGATTGTCAGACTTGAAAATTAATTCTAATCTCAATATAATGTATATTTTTAAATGATTTTTTATTTATTTTAAGTGTTTGTGTGTACTGTGTGTGTGCATGAACACACACAGGAGTGTAAGTGTCCTTGGAGGCAAGACACATTAGGTCCCCCTGGATTTAAAGCTGTAGTGACTGTAGTGTGACACAGACATAGGTGCTGGGAACTGAATTTAGGTCTTTTGCACGAGCAAGAATTCTCTAAACTGCCTAGCTATCTCTCCAGGCAATGTAAATGAACTTTTCAAAGGTTGACATGATGGCATGCCTTCTTTATAAAGGAATTCATTTACTCCATTGCCAAACACACTCAGCTCAGTAGTAGAGCAGCAGTAGCCAACCAGAGTGAACTAGGGAAGTAGACACATATCTCAATTTTATTTGCCCAGTTATGCCCCTGAATCACCCAACAGATTTGAAGACATTTTTTCCCACAATGATAGTAGGGGTATAACTATGAAAAATACAAGTCATTATAAAAACCCAGAACCCCTGCCTCCATGAATTTATAATTTTACTAATTCCTTTACCAGTTAGCCAGTGGTTACAGACTAACTCTTGTCATTTATCTTCTTCTACACCTTCTTGTCTTTAGGGAACAGAAGTCCATTGGCCTCAACTTAGACAACAACAGAGCTTGGATGAGGATGTCTTGGAAGCACATGTGACTTGTGTCAAGGAAGGATGACAAGACACTCATGATGCACAGAGGGTAGCATGGGACAGGATGGAACAAGGTCTTCCTGGCAGGGGTGTCATTAGATTCTTTGGATGAAAAAGGAGGTCAAAAGCAAATGGAGCATATGAAATATGAGCTTTGACAACAGAAGGCACAAACCTATCTCTAAAACCAACCTACCCCTCTACACTCCTTGCTCAGGCTCCCAGTTAGTTCTCAAGCCACGGGCTTGATGCTCAGTAACATCTAGGTTGGTTAAACATTGGATGTTAAAAACGCTACTTCCCCACTTCTAGACTCTCAAGGGTTTGGTTACTAATTGCACTGCCCCATGTTTAGTCTCAATTACATACACATTTTCTAAGATTCAATGGGAAGCCTGAATGGTGAGACTTCTAGTCTGAGAGAATCTACTCTGCTTTTTATTTCAAGCTGATGGATCTCCAAATTGTCATAATTATTCTATTTTTTCTTAAAATTAGGTATTCAGCTTCAAAATCCATATTTTAAAGCAACCTAAAAGGTAAATTTTGGGAAAGAAATATGAGTGAATGCAGACATCTTATTTCCAATACATTGTTGCCTAGGTAACAAGGCCTATCTAAGCATTCTGAATTGGAAGGCTTTGCTCATCTATATTTGGGCATCAAATCTGCAATGAAGGCAAGTTTCCATGGTGCTTGTAATTACATAACTGTTTCCCAGTATTTTGGGGGAGGAAGTTGTATGTCATGTAGGTATATTTCAGGCTCAGATACATTAACCAATCAATTATATCACCAGGTGAGAGTTTCCCACATTAAATTATGAGATGCACATTCACTGCTATTGTTACAAATAATTTAGTATTAAGTCCTTGATCTCAAAGTGTGGGGATGGGGGAGGTTGAATACAAGGATGAATACAGAAAGTTAGAGAACTACACTCTCAGTCGCCAAGGGCTTACAGCCAAGACTGCTGCTCACACATCAGTGAGGCAATCTCTCCCTAGAGAAACACAGGATCTACTTCCTACAGTGTTTGGGGTAGGAATCAACGAGTTCTTCACAGTTGAGTTCACTTAGAAAGACTTGAATGCACAGAAAATTATGTGAAGACCTGTTTAGTTTTCTGGTGGTCAATTTAGACAATTGGAAAGATGGACGGGTCTATCAATGTGGTATCTACCAAATTCACACCAGGCAATAAGAGTAGATTAATGATGAACAGGAATGTTCTACAGAACATCTAAATCTGTTTAGCTGATTTAAAGAACACAGCTATGACTAAACAAAAGAACGTCTTATTCCCAAGCCTTGGTGCATATTAACCTTATGACTTCCCAGTGTCCATGTTCACTTCATATGCATTCCAGGCTTAATACAGATGGACTAGCACACATCACTATGCTCAACAGACAGAGGGACACTCTTTCTACCACAGCCATTTAGGAGTTGGTGTCAAGGTGCATACTTTCAGAGCATCCTGGAGACTCTGCAAAACTCTCTCTGTGTGTCCTTATGGTGACCACAGTTATGAAGGAGAGGAATCAGAAGTGAAGCAGTTTCTCATGCTTATATTCTCAATCCCCTAATGCAAACATTGGTGATGGTGTGTGTGTCAGAACTACAGGCCAGGAGAAAAGTCCATATAACATGTGCATCTGTTATACAAACACATCCTAATTCCTGTGAGTATTTGTAGCTATCACACATGCAGACATTAAGGAGTAATCTCTTTTTGAAATGTTCAAAACTTTTTTTTGAAATCTTAAAGGTAGATGTTAAATGGCAGAAAATAAATATTTTAGAAAAAGCATAGGACTTTTAGCAGGTATAATCCAAAGTTTGAGCTGATATGTTTTGAGCTGTTTAACACTGAAACAAACTATTTTTTTTCAAGTAATCAATTCCTTATAACGCTACTGAGAAAAGAATAGGCTCTGTATCCCATCTTCCTTCATTCTCATTGCACCTAAAATTACATGGTATCTTTCTGCCTGAAATGCAGCCAGACTGTTCATGGGAGTAGTGTTATCCAGAGAGGAAGAGTCACTGGCAGCGGCTTCCAAAGTGCTGGGGAAGAAGTAAGCTAGAAGAGCTAACCCATTTGCACCCAAACTCTGCAGTCAGAGCTGAAAGAAAACCTCTCATGTGGCCTGGGAGGGCTGCATCGTTGGCACAGAAGGAAAGGACAGGAGATAAGCTTCCTTTTCCATTTCTGATTAATCAAAGTAAGGTATGAAGGGGAGGTCTTTGATTCCAGATGTCAAGCCTAAATGAAATGAAATAGACTACTAGTGTAGTCTATCCCCCTATGATCTGGTAGCTCTGCTTCTTGTCAACGAATGTTTCCATTTTTGTAAATTTTTCACCATATAGGATGAATGGTTCACAGCAATCATGTAATAATGTTAAGCAAGAAAATATTGTGATGATATCAATTGCTGACTGACATTACTCTGATGCTTTCATTCTTGTTACTGCCAACTTATCCCCATGTGAATTTAACTGCTCCTCCTAGAGTCCCACATTAAAGTTATTTATAAGAAAACAGACAATAATATCTGAGCTGTCTTTTAGGTTCTTATTTCTTTCCTGGGGCCTCCACATCCTGAATGCTGAATTTATGAGCACCTGGCCCTGGCCTCAGCTTTAAGTTCTTTGCTTTTTGGGTCCCATTAAGTAGGAAATATGGATGTCAGAACTTGGCAGGTGTGAGCAGCATTGCAGGCGCCTCCCCCAGACAGCCGTGGAATCTTCTTCCCAACTATCCAGGTCTCTAGAAGACTATAGGAGCCTGCACTAAGCCTTGAGGCACTAAGTTCAAGCATCTTGTGGACTAAAATGATCAAAAGTCTACCATTCAGGACTTCTAGATTCTAGATACAAGTCTGCTAATACCTGAGAATGTGGAACTGAGAAAAGGTGGGGAAAGCTGTAGGAGCTCTACCCATCCTAGGGCAGCAGTGCCTTGTCTTGCTCACCCTTTATGTTTCTAAGAGCATAGAAACATAAGAAATTCTGATGGAATTTCTAAAGAATAAAGTTACGTTGAGAAGATAAACTTCACCTTGGGACTGTAGAGTACGGGCGACAGAGCTGGCCACTCTGAGATGGCGGCTTCAGCATCAGTGTCTCTCATTCTGCAAGACGCCTAAAGCAGATGCGGCAAGGGTTAGCTCCATCAGGGGAAGACTAACGTACTTTTTCATTTTTTCACATTTTCACAAAATCCAATGTTTATTACTAAAACCAAGCAATATCTGTCTGCACCTACTTCATGTTGTTAAGTAGGAAAGAGAGCAGCTACAATGCTGACCTCTGAAGCTCATGATTGGAATGCTGTATAGATCCATGCCCTTAATCACATATGGTATCAACCAATGTGAGTTCTCAGGCTCATTGACTGACACAGTGTGATTCTGAAAACAAACCTGGATGACTATAAAGGCACAGAGACACTTTCTGTAAAAATAGCTGTAATATAATACTGATATCTCAACTATATGCAAGATGTTCCATGGTAGGACTATGTTTTAGGAACACCCTGTTTCACTTAAGTTTGAAACACTTCCAATTAAGTTTGAAATACTTGGCTATACCACCTCATGATGGTATCATCTCATGATGATATCATCACAATATTTTCTTGCTTAACATTACCACACGATTGTTATGAACCATGCATCGTATATGGTAATTGTAGAAAGCTCTACAATTACCCTCCTCAAAAAAAATACAGAAAAATAGTTGAACAATCTTTACCCATCCATCGGAGGCACAAAGATAATTTATATAAAATATCAGCTGACTAGGAGAATTTCAGGGGCCAAACTCTAATTATAGACAATGAAGTCCTTATATAAACAACTTAGTAATTTTGTTAAATATTAGCACTAGGAAAGTCATTTCAAGCCATGAAAAATTTAAGGACTGACTGAGATTGAGAAATAATATGGACAGGTCAAGAAAATTGCTTTTCAGATACCAGATAAAAACTATTGGCAAATGTATGAAACAAAAAAATTGACTAACATTTGCCTTAGATATTATTCTGTGTTATTAGATACATTTATTCAATTTTGCTATTACCATTAAAATGCATGTGTTTCTGACATAAGGAAAAGTTCTTTTGTTTTGTTTTTTTTTAATGGCTTTCAGGATAATCCAGTTTTATAAATCAGAGTTCTGGTGCTCTGAAAAAAAAAGTTTTCTTTCCTCCCTGGTGATTATTGGTATGTAGTATACATAACTCAGATTTCAGTTTCCCAAAGGAGAGCCTTTCTATCTCAGCTTTCTGAGGCTAGAAAGACAGGCATGGCTTACACTGCCTGTTCATCTCCTTATATCCATGTCTTAAAAACAGTTGGTAAAGGTGTAAACTTTGACCTAATTGAAGACTATACATCTTCAGATGCTTGTAGATATTCAGAGGTCCAGATCAGGATGGGGCACATATCATTTGTTCAGTGCTGTGTCAAGCAGTTTTTCTCTGTCATGAACCTTCAAGTGTGTTAACTTGTCTTACTGCCTGCTGGAGAACAGCCATGTACAGAACAACATGGCTGGGTTAAGGGTAGCTGGCATGCAAGCATGCCAAGGTGATCTCTATGGTGAAGTTTTCTTTTCTGGCTTGAGGACTCTGTAGCCTGAGACCCACTCATTGTGTCTACAATGCTGGTACCCAAATGCCCCTCTCAGGACAAATCAAACTACCTCCAAGGATGCTCCAGAGAAGTCAGCTGAGAGAACAGATTGCAACATTTTCTGAATTCTACTCTCTGTTCTCCTAAGAACATCCACCTGATTCCATATGCTGGGGCCCTGCCATTGGCTGGAGTTAATTTCCCAGAAGAGTGGATGAGGTCACAGGAAGCATCCTCTCTCCTGCCTGGAGCAAGCCACAGTGCAGCCGTGCACATTAGGAAGGTCAGTGACCACAGACAGATGAAGTAACCCGAAGAGCGCAGGGCTGCCCACACTGAGTGATCTCCCCCCATGAGTGAGCACCAGTCACCCCCAGGGCTGGGCACCTGATCTCTGCCTTCTTCCCTGACCTTCTCTCAACCAGTGGAGCCATGAGATTAATAGGCACTCCCCCCATGCAGCCTGGCTGGCACCACCAGGCAGTCCTTTCTAGCCTATATTTTCAAAGCTGTTGTGGAAATGTGTGGGAACTGGGACCACACCATCCCATGACAATCTGGATCTCTTAAATGCGTATTTTTGGCTCAGTAACTAATTTAAATATTTATTAAGTTTCAAGCATTGTCAGGGCACCTTTGTAAGCCATGAAAGCACTTTCTGTAATGCAAAATGAATGCTACTAAAGCTATCGCTCACAACTTGAGCACTGCATCTGCAGGGCATATGAAGCACACTGAGGACCCTTGCATGCACAGCCGCATACACACATGCTCAAACGTGCTTGCTGGAGAGCCAAGTCAGTGTCATGTGCGTCTTATAAGCGGCCTATTAAAAAGCACCCAGCATCTGAGAGCATTTCCTCTCCCCCCCCCCTCCCACCCGTGCACTCTGGCTCTAAGATTTCTCCGTCTCAGTCTCCATGGAGATTCCCTCCTTGCTTTTGACTTCCCCAAAATCACCTGAGAACAACATCCTGGGCTTTATCAGTGTTTATTCATTTTCTCCACCACTGCCCAGTTCAACAAAGCATCTGAGATGCAGCCTCGGCACCCCTGCCTTGGCCATAGCTTCTCAAACATCTTGTGAGCTGAGACTGAAGGGGATTGCCCCCTATGCATGAAAGATAAGGCCCATTGCAGACCATCTCCTCCAGCACATGCTCACTTGCAAGTTTTCCTGTGCATCTAAGTGAATGTGTTCATTCTTCCATCCAGGTGATTGGCAGGAAGGGGTCCCTGTACTGAGAATGACATCTTTGAGGCATTCATTATACAGCAGACACCCAACTCAAGACAAAGTGTGAAAAAACAGCTGAGAATCAAAGGAAAAAAAAAACAAAAAGATTTTTTTTAAATGCATTTAGTAGAAGAACATGCCTATCTGTCATGCTGAAGAACTAAGGATATGAAAATATTTGGCACTGGATAAAACAGTGAGCTCATGGGATAGAAGCCTACTGTAGCATATGACAAATGCTGGGTGATCTTTAAATCTTTGTGAGGAAATTCCAACAATGTTTACCCAGAGATAAAGGGGATTTTGAGCTTCATGAGACAGAATGGGTGGCATGACTCCCAGAATCTACTGAGAAAGTGTAAGTATGCTGAGGAGACAGTGTGGCTGCCAGGGTTTGCTTTCTATAAGGGCGCCCTACAATGATGTCACATTTAGCACCTGTGCCTAACTGTACATCTCAATTGTCCGAGCACTGACGGAAGAAGAAATGTCAGGACCTTCCATTGGGGCCAAGTGTCTTTGAAAACAGAGAATGTAATGGAACAGATTGGAACCTGAGGTGTAGGTCTGCAATCCCAGGCAAGGGGTGGGGGGAGAGACAGAGATAGAGAGACACAGAGAGAGAAATTCAAAGTATAAGGCCTACCTGGACAACTTATCAAGATCCTAGATAAAGAGTGGAGAACATTTGCTTAATATACCCAAATTCCAATCCCAGTAATGGAAAAAATGAGTGGAATAAAACTATGTTTCACATGAAAGAAACTAAATCCATGAATTTAAACTTCAGTGCCCAGCCATACACACTTAGTTACACATTATCCCTCGGGTCGTTACATCCCAGGGCAGAGCAGACAAGCATGCTGATGAATAAATACCAGCAGATGGGCTGGCCATAGGGGAGCATGGCTCAGGTGTACCAGCCTCCTGGGCAGTTTCTAAACTGAGTAAAAACAATTACTTAACCAGAACTTTCTGCTTTTTGGATATCAGGTTCATCCTGTGCTTTTTAATTGACTCTTATGCAGATCTTCAGTAGAATCCTTTTGAAAATATAGAAATGGTATTCAAATCTCCAGGAGTTTTTCTAAGTAGATTTCACTATGTCACATACTCCATAGTGATGCGGTAGATGTGGGAACCAGGAGAAGAAAGGAATTCTCACCCAAGAAAGGCCCAAGCCAACAGTTAGAGCTGGAGGCAAGGTGGCATTGGAGTCAGCCGCAGTCTGGAAGTTTTATTGGTGTCTGTTGCCTTAAGAGAGTCATTGAATCTAGCAGGCCTTCAGTTCCTTTACACAGAGTCGACTTCTACAATCAGTTTAGTGATCTTCAGTTCTCCAGGACAGAGGTGCAGGGAGAGAGCCAGCCTCCTTCCAAGTCCTACCCCATTCCCCCTGCTCTTCTACATGAGCTCAGGTTTCTTTAGTCTGATTTCTTTAAGGAGGATTTCCCTGGAAGTCTTCCACCTCTTTCTCTGAGTTCTCCAAATTTACCTGTCTTCTAAGGCAATGGTAATGACTTATTTCAGGACTTGTTGTGATAATTGGGAATCTGTATTCCAGATTCTGCTTCCTTGTAATTAGATTCTTCATCCCGTATTAGATAAATGTGGGGATACAGCCCACAAAATACATTGCAGATGTTTGTGCTGACAGGAAGCTAAATTCATTGTGATTCTTTCCAAACAGAAATAACTTCAAAATAAATGAAGTAACTCTGAAATTCTTTTATTTCTGTACTGTAGGACAAAACTCACTTAACCAGAATTTTAACATTTCAAGATGACTCTCCTAAACTTTGTTGTTTTAAAAATGTGTCATTAGTTCATGTCAGAGACACTCCCTGTTCCCCTTACTAGGAAACCCACTTGGACACTGAGCTGCCATGGGCTACATTAGGGAGGGGAATAGGAGGAGATGAGGGAATTGAGAAGGGAGGAGGGAGAGGGCTACAGCTGGGATGCAAAGTGAATAAACTAATTAATATAAAAAATAAAAATTAAAAATGTGTCATTAGTCTCAGCATCTGCTTTGATACACTGCTGGGTAGAGTCTTTCAGAGGCCCTCTGTGGTAGGCTCCTGTCCTATTTCCTGTTTTCTCCTTCTTCCAGAGTCCATCCCATTTGTCTTTCTGAGTGAGGATTGATCATCTTACCCAGCGTTCTCCTTCTTGCTTAGCTTCTTTAGGTGTACTGATTTTTGTAGGTTTATCCTGTATTATATGTCTAGTATGGACTTATAAGTGAGTTTATACCAAGTGTCTCTTTCTGCTTCTGGGATACCTCACTCAGGATTATATTTTCTACCATTTGCCTGCATATTTCATGATTTCTTTGCTTTTAATTGCTGAGTAGTATTCCATTGTGTAAATGTACCACAATTTCTGAATCCATTCCTCAATTGAGGGACATCTGAGTTGTTTCCAGATTCTGGCTATTACAAATTAGTTTTTGTTTTATCCTAGCCAAATGTAGACAGGAGAACATACACACTTTCTACTAAAGAAGGAAGTTACTAGAGAACTAAAACTGAAACTTAGTGGAGTTATAGGATAAGGCTGCTTAAAATAAAAACGAGAGAAATGCAGTACGTGATTTCCACGAAACCCATAGAACAGAAGTCTTGGAACAGCTGTTCTCCATCCTCCATTTGAAGGCAGGTGAGGGTGAATGCATCCTCATCCTGCCATCCTGTCAGTGTACCTGACTACAGTAAGCCTCTCCCCCGCCCCCCAGCCTGTCTTGCTAAAAGGAACCCAATGTTATATGTAAGCCCCAACTCAGGAGCACATACCCACAAAACCACATACAGGTATATGCTCAAGTCCACTGCTTTCCTATCAGATGGGGCATTTGTAAATGAACGGCATCAGTAATACTTTCAAAAGCGGTGATACCTTCCTTCCACTGTTCATAAAAACAAATGAAAAGCAGGCTGGAACAGCCTCCAGCACTCACCTATACATTGAGAAAACAGCGCCTGGGACAAATGACACAAAGGAAACACTTCCCAATGCTTACTGGGATCCAGCTGTGCCAATTTGAGTTTTCTGACTTGACACAAAGAGGAAAAAGAAAGAGTAAAGTAGCAGAGGCCCTGATGTTTTCCATTTAAAACCAACCCAGTGGCTCAGGAGAGGTAAACATCTGGCTAATCACCTGATTAACGAGTAGACATTTGTGGAGGTTCATTGCATATTTACTGCACAGGACCATAGTCTAAGGCACTGTGCCCCGTAAAACTTACATAAAAATGGAAAATGGAAAATGAATGGCAAAGCCCTGGTGTCTCGGTGCCCAAGGGGAAGACAGAGAAAGGCAGACATGCCCAGGAGCAAGGTGACAGTGGATAGCACAGAGTGGCTGGGATGGAAGGGTGAACAGACACAGTCAGACCAGCTTGCATGGGATGGGGTGCTTCTAGGTGGCTGCTCTGCAGAAAGAGAAAGTTCACTAAACCCACAATTCAACACACACTTCAAAAGTGTGAAATCTGTTCTATCACAGCTACACCCACACCCATCATCACCAATGATTTCAAATTTAACTGTTGCTGGTATGTGTGTGTGAGAGAGAGAAAGAGAAAGAAAGAAAAAGAGAGAGAGAGAGAGAAGGAAAGAGAGAGTGGTGAGAGAGAGAGACTCCACACTGTGTGCTTCACATCTGGCTATGAACATAAACTGTTTCTCTGTTTCTAACATAACTGTAAGAAGAGTGGCTGATGATACATAAACTTCAGATTAGAGACAGATAAAACATTAATGATCTAAAAATTTAAAAAGAGAAATTAGACCATTGGCCATTTGATGCACAAAATATGCTTCAACAGCCACTTTCATTCCTCTTGTGTTAAGGATTTAAAACAAACAAACAAAAAGAAAATGGGTTGGAGAGATGGCCTAGCAATTAAGAGCACTTGCTGCTTTTGCAAAGGACCCGAGTTTGGTTTTCATCCCACACTTCCAGAGGCTCACAATGACTTATAAATCCAGCTACAGGGGAATCTGAAACCTCAGGGCACCTCTGCTCAGGTGTGCATACCCAGATACACACACAGAGAGATATGGATAATTTTTAAAATTAAGAATATAAAATGGTAATTAGTACAAAGAATTTGACATTTTCACAAGTCTTTGTGGCTGTATGTCTCTGTGTGCACATGAGAGAG
Organism: Pachyuromys duprasi; assembly: GCA_028658305.1. Classification (NCBI taxonomy): domain Eukaryota; kingdom Metazoa; phylum Chordata; class Mammalia; order Rodentia; family Muridae; genus Pachyuromys; species Pachyuromys duprasi. The sequence goes on along the minus strand of CM053764.1, from coordinate 108,666,511 downwards.
ACTCTGTGTCTTATGTACATATGTAAGTTCTATATTTAAATTTTTATTTTGTTTTATGTGTTTGAGTGTTTCAAGTACAAGCATATGCGGGTGCCCAAGGAGACCAGAATGGAATGACACAGAGCTCAAGGAACCAGAGTTTCAGATGGTTGGGAGTGGCATGTGCTTGCTGAGAACCAAACTTGAGTCCTCTGGAACAGCGGCCAATGTTCTTACGCACTGAGCCATATCTCCAGCTTTGAAATCTGTGTTTTAATAAACACTCAGGGTTCAAATCTCTCTGACCTCTTCATTCCATGTCTCTACCCACATATGCATCCAATACATTATTTAGTCAATTCAGTGCTGAGTGGGCATGTCTTGTGGCTCACCTCACCCTTGTCCTCTACGCCACTCACAGAAGCAGTGCCCTCTCATGCTACAGCTACTATTCTTGAACCAGACAGCCTCTCAGAAGGCTCTGGAGTGACACTCTGTGCAGACAGTGACAGGAGCAAACAGTTGGAATTCATTGTTGTTCCACCTCAGATTTCACAGTCTTCCTAATACACTCAGAAATTGTTAGCCTGACTCAAAAAGGACTAATATTTTGCACAAATTGAGAAGAGAACTGAGATCAGAGACATTCAGTTTGGATTCACATGACGAAGTTGCAAATGTGTCATTCAGCTGTAACTTGTGCAGAGAGCTACTCTCTCCCCAGAGAGGCAGCTGAACACTTTGATCAGCACAGCTGTATGAAGGTCCTGTTTACTGTCTTTGGATTGATTGCCATAGATCAGTGATTTGTAAAAGCAGATGAAAGCCATTTCTCTAAAGCCCAGGCAGAAACCTGAACACACTAAGGGAAAAGGGCGTGAGGGCATCCAAGAGTTACAGAAGTGTCACATGTCCTCAAGACATCTTTCCACAGAGGGAATCATCACAGGGGTTAATATTCAGAGTGTAGCACTATTTCAAGTCTCAATTTCTAAAAAATGAACTATCTTTTTGTGGTTGAGAAAAATAAGTCTGTGTGTGTGTGTGTGTGTGAGAGAAAGAGAGAGAGAGACACCTCACATGCCTGTCATGGTGTGTTTATAGATGTCAGAGAATAACCTCAAAGGTTGGTTTCCCTCCTCCCTCCCCCTTGTTTGAGGCAGGATCTCTGTGCATTACAGTGTCTGGCTTTTGCCTGTGTTCTTGGGATTCAGGTCCCCAGCCTGTTCCCCAAGTCACTGTTTCCAACTGATATATATCTCGAGCCCTTCATCCCAATTTTAAAAGAGGTACTGGACTCGGAATTGCCATACACAAACTTCATATCAGATAGGTATAAGGATGCATATACTTTGAGAAATTTAGCAAATCGGGTTTTTTTTTTTAAAATCCCTTTTGTGAACCCCCCCTTTACACCAATAAGAAAAACTCACATCTGGCGACAGAGACTTTTCTTGAGCATAGTGAGAAAGAAACACCTTTGGAATATACGTTCTTCCTATCTGGCAGGGGCATCCACACACTACTGACCGTACATGAACCATATGAATCCATACTTAACAACTGACCCCTCTGCCAGAATCTGTTTTTCACAGCCTGTCACATTACCAAGACACTAACTGGCAAATCTTGAAATGTGGCCAATTTCCCTCATGCTTCTAAATAAAATAGTTATAAAAGAATTCATTTTTCATTTCTCAAATATCCAAAATAATCTTCTGTGCATAAAGACTCTCATTAATCTAAATAGTTCCAAATAAGACTATTCCACGGCCTCCTGGTAACTGTGACTTTACCTTTAAGGGAAAGCAGGAGCCAGAGCCTTTGCATTAGAGAAAAGGTCAAGTAGGGCCTTTATAATGCCAAACTTTAACAAAACAAATGTTCACTGTGGACTTACGGGGTCCACAGTAATTTCTTTGGTCCCTGAGCTCTGGAATCTTGCTTTTTCCTTTATCCAGAGTCTCTGAGAGGATTTCGAATGGAACTCTCAATATGGAACCAAACCTGATAGGCGGGCTGACACTTAAGGCTGCTATGATCAACTTCAGCTTCTGAAGCCAGGGCCAAACCTCCCTGTCTCTCGCTGTCTTCTGGCCCTTAGTCCTTCCTTGCCCTTCCTGCAAGGTAACAGGTCTCTGAATGAGTTAGCAATCTTCTGGAACCATGAGCCCGCTGCTGACAGCATGGAAGCCTCACTCTAGGCGATGGCAGCCAGGACCGCCCAGGCTATCTTCCAGTCAAGGCCCAACAGGCTGCCACCCGGAAGCACACAGTCACTTTAAGACCACGGAACCGAGAAGGACTAAAATAGCACGGAGCTCAATCAATGCAAGGCTGAGAAAAGCCTCAGTTTGCATTCTCCCCTCGTTCTTGATCCAGTGAGTCTCAGAGCGCCCTCGGCCCGTTGCCAGCCACGACTCAAGGCTAGGCTGCAGCAGGTAGGAGTCCACAGCCTGGCGTGGGTAGCGGGACAGTACTGCACCATGTATCTGCTCAGCTAGTGACGCGCCTGCCACGTGAGAACCCAGGCCCAGGCATTGGCCTGGAGAGTCAGGAAGAATAGAAAGTAAACTCTGAGGTGAGAGCTGGGAGCAATTTACAACATTTTTTTTTTCTATTAAGTAGTCCTTGCCTTACCAGCATTGTTTTCTGCTCCTCCTGCTGTTTCCGAATTTCTATCCAGCCTCGGGGTCAGTAGCGCTGCCAGGTGGCCATCCTGCCTCCTGCATCCAAGCAGCACTTTGCCGCCATAGACTCAGACGCGCCCTCTCGCGGCCAGCTCCGGGACTGCACATTCTGAGCGGGCCTGAAAATGCCCTAGCTGTCTGCCAGTCATCAGTTTAAACTACTTCTGCAGCCTGTCTGACTAATAGTCCTTAAAGTCCTTCTCCTACAGAAGAGATGTCGCCCAGAAAGACGTGATGAAATGGACGGGCCTCACCCTCACACCTGCAGCTGTGGCCGCGTCTGCTTTCCTTACAAACACATGTTGGAAAATAGCCTTAACCTAGGTAGGATTAGGTTTCAAGATAAATGCTTCTTTCAATGCTACAAAATGGTTTCCTCACTGCTCCCACCATTCTAGCTGTGTCTGTCTCCCATTTGCTGTGTTTAATCAGCATTATTACCCATCAGTGATTATAGCTAAAGAGTTCAGAGTAGGAATAAAGACTTCAATACTAGAACCACTTAAATATTACGAGGGAGTGAGAATAAATGAGTGAGGGAGGCAGATTTGGCGAAAACATATCTTTGTTGACTCAGGTGGAAGCAAATGTAGAACTAACTCCTTTAATCCTTCATCTTTTTTTGGCTTTGTGGTTGTCTGTGTACCTTTGGCATGCACTTCCCGAAAGAGGTCAGAAGGTGGCGCTGGATCCTCTATAACTGGAGTTAGGATGGTTGTGGGCTGCCAAATGGGTGCTCTGAACCGATCCTGGGTGCTCTACAAGGGAAGCTGGTACTCTTGAACACTGACCAATCTTTTAGTCCCTCCAATCTTTTTTTTTCTGAGTATGAGTAACAACATTTGAGTAAATTTAGTTCAGAGAGAGGAAGCTTTAAAATTAATTTTACATGTATTTTTTTTGGTTATTGTTTTGTTTTTTAAATAAAAACCACTTGTGACAATACTGACATTCCAAGTTTTACTTATGCCAATGAAAACATTTCCCTCTGAGGTTAAAAGTCATTTGGGTAGAATTAGTGGCAGTGATCTCTTGAAATAAGGATGTAGAAGGAAATATCATATTCAACTTGGTGAAAAACCATACCAAGATAGATCATTTCTTTGTTATTATGGGGCTGTCAGAAACATTTATTTTCATGCATTGGCAAAAAAAAACCCAATTAGGCAAAAATGCTTATCATTGTATGTGATAGTTTATGGATGTGAATTTTTGAGACACTTCTGAAGGACTGTGCTTCCCAAGCCACAAAGTGTTCAGCCACCTAGGTCATGAAACATCAGGTGTTTCCAGCTTCATTTGATTTCATATGAAGCAGCCTCATTTTAATTTGATGATGTTTCTATCATAGAAATCAGTCAAGTATCTTAGCATGTGAAAAGTTTATGGGAAACCTCTGTAGTGCATATACTAGATCCTGGATAAAATCTAGAGAGAAGGCCCCTGCTGCATGCAAACAGGTGGGCCAGATTTACATTCACATGCAGTGTGATGGCACAGAGGTGTCTAATTATTGGAACCCAGATCCCCCCCCCCATTCATTAGGAAGACCTGTCATTTGAGAGATTCAGCGTGTGCACACTGAAAGTTGCCCTTCATTCAAACAGTTAAAAAGGCAGCAATGGGACAAGTGTACTTGCATGTGGTGGAGAAACTATTTACATATTTGTGTGGAGGGTTGGGCTGAAATAAAGGCTGCCTGCCTTGGGGAGATTAGCTATGGCTGGTGGTAAATCATTCACATTTTTTTTCCCAATTCAAAAGCAAGCATAAGAAATATGTCTCAGTGGGGTGAGTGGGATTCTGGTTGGGGTTCAGGGAGAGTTTTCTCTGCTCCTCACACAACATACTTGGTTCTCTGGTGTCCTGCTTGCACATGGCTCAAATTCTTTAAGCTGTGGTTCCTGTCTTAGAGACTGTCTTAGTTACTTTTCCATGGATGAGCAGAGATGCCATGACCAAGGGAAGATAAGAAATATAGAGTTCATAAGAGACAGTTTATGAGGGTTAATTTATAACCATCACGGAGGGGAGCTTGACAGCACACAGCAAGAGAGAGATAGCTGGGAAAGATTCCAGTCATTTGAAATGTAAAGCACACCCCTACCAACACACCTCCTCCAACATGACCGCAGTTCCTAATCTTTTCTCAACAGTCCCTCCAACTGCAACCAAGCATTCAAGTATAGGAGCCTTTCTCACTTAAACTACCACAGCGACTCACCCATAATTCTGGCCATTTCATTGGCAGCAACAAGGCCAGGGAAAGAGAGTATTCAGAACATTGATTTTAACCATAATTCATTCAGCGTGGTTAGGGACCATCATCAGCCCTGTGTGACTATGCATTGTCTCCACCTTCTCACACCTCTTGGCTGATGGCAGAAGCCCTTTCCTCTCAGCAGAACTGTTGACACAGCTCAGGCTGATTCCTAGACCTGTGTGGCCTTTTCATAGTTATAAACTCACATATAAGGGGGCCTGAAAGTGATTTTCTATATTTTAACCTAGGCAATCATTCTAAGGCACATTGAAGCACAGCCCATCCAAGCTCCCACTTCTGAAAAGACATTCTCAACAACCTTGACAACAGGGCTTTCACAAGACATAAGCACCCAGATATTGCATAGTTGGCAACAGTTTTGGAGTTGGTCATGGGGCTGGAAATCTACTCTAGGAACATTTACTGCTCACATCATACCTATTAAAGTAGACAGTTCCCTAATAGAGCAATGCTGCAGGAGAAAGCAAACATCTGCTCAGACTAAAATTACAAGCCTTGTCTTTCATGGAAAACCAGAAGTCTAAGGCAATCACTATTGAGCAGAGGGGCTGCTGGCCTTGTTCACTCTAGGCATAGATGTGCATGGAGCCATGCCCTTCTCCTTGAACACCTTTGTGTGTCCACAGGATGCAGAGATCTGTGGACTACAACTTAAAAATACGTTTGCATCATAGGTTTATAATGAGTCATGATACAAGAAGCCCGGCATTAGAATTCTTGTTCCACGCTTTCCAGAAGTTCATAATTATTATGGAACTGTGTCAGCTCTGGTGCCTCAGCTGTGACTAGAAGCCGGGGCAAAGAAGGACAGTCAGTGCATGTATATGAGAGTATCTGAAGGTTTGTGTCTAGACTTTCCAAATAATGGATCCTTCAAAACTCGTATTTGATAGTTTAAAAATAAGCTAGGTTTTACTGATAAATACATATTATGATACAAACTACATAGTGACAGCTGCCTCCACAGGGAAACTCAGTCTGCCCTGAACACATGCTTACACACAGGAAAGAATCCAGAGAGCCACAGGACTGAGTTTGATTTTCCATTTCATTATAATTTAAAAAAATAAGATGTTGAGTTTGTAAAATATGCTATGAAATTCTTAGATGGCAGACAGGCGTAACATAGGCACCCACTTGTGATTAAAGTGCTAAATAAGTTATCAGCAGCCCAAATGCACCTCAGTGGGGGAACCCAACCAGGGAACTGGGGGCTCATCTCCTTTTTAAAACGCCACTTAAGGTTAATTGAGACCCCCTTCTTGAAGTGTTAGAAAGGGTCTTAGGGCTGAAAGCAGTCCTATGTTGTAATGCTAAAATTGCCTAAAGCATTAACTATTAATCCTAAATCTGGAATATTATTAGTTGAAGCTTTGCAAAACAACAACAAAAAAACAAAACAAAACAAAAAAATGAAGGCTGTCTGCCTTTTCCACAGCATGGCCCCACTTTAAGGGGTCACTCTGCAGACTGTGATGAAGTCCAGGGATGTATACCACAAATTGCCCTCTGCGCCACATCATCAACCCCAAGACTGAAAGGGAAGTGGTCATTCTAGTTTGACTCATAAGGAATTCTGAGTTAGACCTCAGGGAGATTTTCTTCATTATATGACAGTGAATATTTCCTAGAAGGTCACAATGGATTTGAGTTCAAGAGGAGTTAAAGGCCGGAATTTTGGAGATCTGCATGCAAAAGAACACAAAGAGAAGGAGGGTGGGAAGAGGCAGGGAGCTGGTGCCAAGTAAGTGAAATGGTGTGGGGACCACAGTTCCCACTTTGATCATATTTAACGTAAATGCAATAGTGAAAATAACTATTGTTCTTGAACATAAAACCCATTGGAGAGTGGACTTCCCGTTACTGGTGCTGTGGTGTATGAATAGAACGGCACTTAAAAATAGGTGCTAGGTGTCATCTACTCTCATTTGCTGTGGGGCTGTTATCTTCAGAGATAGTGCCTATAGCTTCTGCCTCAGTTTGATTTACTCATAACTGTATACACACATACCTACATGCCTACATACATACATTAGGACCAACATTTTTATTGATTCCCCAATGTCTCATGCACGTTAAAGAATGGAAAATGTACAGAATTTGGCATGGGTGATTCTAGATAGCAATGCATATTCCATGGGATGTTTGCTTTTATACATAATAATAAAAAATAACCTGATCAATCTGGATTTGATTGTCATTATCCACTTGCTCCTTAAAGACTCGGAGGTAGGAAGGAGAGTGCATTTCTAAATAATTGGAAAAAATAAAGAAAGCAGGAGACAAATTGTGGAAAAATGTAGAGCTCAAGTACCAGCGTGCTCTCTGAGGGTTCAAGAGGCCTCACCACCGTCTGTGGTTGCTCTGGCAAGAGTAAAGCTGCACAGATGTGGCATCCATTGTGCCATGGATGTAGCGGCATCACAAGTGAAGCAGTTCATGATGTTCATCTAGTCCTTTGAGGAAAAGGCTAACATGACTTAAGTTCACTGGGTAATAACTCGTGGTCTGCTTAGCTTGCTGACTTGCTTCCTTCTGTAGATGCTTTCAAGTTATGAGTTAGATATTTCTAGCATTGTTGTTAAAATATTTCCCAGAGAGTAAGTATGCAGGGCTCCGAAGAGTGATTAGGTGGGGCTGCAGTTCTGCGAGCTGCAGTGAAACAGACATGTCATAAATCTAGCCAGAGAGCCAAGCCCTGACTCCAGCACCCTCACCGTTTCTAAATGACATTTTACTAACAAGCAAGAAAAATATGGACGCCAACCACTGTGAGGACAGGGCTGGGCTTCCTCTGTAGAATGGCTGCTGTGCAATCATGAGAACCTCAGTTCAGATCTCTGGCTCCTGTGCTGTGGCTGCACATCTGCAGCACTGGGACTGCAGAGAAGATCAGTGGGTCCCCAGAGCTCAGCGGTCATTCAGCCTACTTCAACGGAGAGCTCAATTACGTTCACTGAGTGAGCTTATCTCAGAAAACAAGATGGGGACTGGCAAACACCCCCCCTTCCATACACACACCAGCCATCATCAATAGCTTCCCAGCTAGGGAAGGGTCTTCTTGAGACCAGCCTCCATCCACATTGGAATCTGAATGGCCTGATCTAGTTCAAGCCGTCCCGGTCTACACCTATGCACACATCAGCAGTACCAGATTATTTTAAAAAGCTCATGAAGTTGTGAAGTGAAAATGGTGTGTGAGAGGGGTATGAGCATGGTCAGAGGGAAGAAAAGTGGGGCTGGGTCTGATCTAGATAAATCAAATGCACATACGACAATAATCTTAAAAAAGGAAGTGTTTGAGTGTCTTCCTTAAACTAGCTGGGCCATGTTCTCATTTGGGAGTCAATTAGAATAAAATGATTTACTTTTAAAACTTTACCTTTGCTTTAAAAACCATCCAACTTCAGTTACTTGGGTGTATTAAGAGAAGGCAGACTGTTCCTGTCCGTGCATTTCATTGCATGATATTTCATTGCATGATAGGAATGTCTGAGAGAGCCAAATCTATATAAAGAAGATAGAATGACAGCCACCCATGTGGACAATGGAAGTAGGCCATCATTCTGTATTACAAATGAGCAACAACAGGAGTAAAGTGGGGAATGATAGAGGAAGACATTCAACCTGTGATATCCATGCAAAACCAGACTCATATACATGTACACACAGGCACACATATATACAACAGGTGGATAATAACACATACATAAAAGAAAATGTACAACAGTGAAAATTTAAACTGAATTACCAACATATGCTGTACAAATTTGCCTTAGTTTTCAAGACATTCAGGTGTCCAGCTTAGGTACATTTATTAATATATTAGAATATACATTCAGACATATCCAGATTGATATCCAAATTAACACTGAGAAAGCCAGTGAGATTTCCAGTAGGCACATAGACTACTGACATATGCAAAGGCACTGGGTAAAAATCCAGAATTTGGTGTCCAGATACGATCTAGTTGTTAATAAGCGCCTTTCCCAGAGCCCCGAGTTGACTCGGGATGTCCCTCCTTGCGAATTTTTTTTTTTAAGTCCTCATTCCCAGATACAGTTCCAGAGCTCCTTGCTGTGTGTGCATGACTTTGTTACTCTGAACGCTCAGGTGACTGTCCTGTTGGTACTTTCACCTGTGGTTCTGATCACCCCTGGGATCACGGGTAAAGTGTCTCATCTGTCCTCAAGGCTAGTTTCTTCTTTGACAGTGAGAGGGAGGGTGAGACAAGAGGATAAACTGTTTATCAGAGGTCTATGGCGTCATCATCACCACAACCAGCGGCTGCCTGTATGAAAGCCGTTCCCACAGGTGAGCAGGCCTCTGGGAAGCTCAAAGCAGATGTTTTGTTCCCTCCGTGCCTTCTGATACAGTTCCAGGATCTCCCTACCCACGCTCCCGCATGGCAACATTTTAAATTGAAATCAGCATTATTACACTCCCCAAGACCCTGTAGCCACTTGCTCGTTCCCTGTGTCTGCTTCCTGTTCCACTTTGGCCTTTAATCACAAACTCACTCACTAAATCAACGCTGACCTTTTGGTCTTGCTGATTTTTTTTCTTGTGGTTTGGTCACTGCACGTCTCTGTCCACGCCCATTAGAATCAGGTTTTCTGCAGCCATGTGAGCTTAAACAGAAGCCCAGATATTTAGCAGTGCTGCAGAGCTCTGGGCTTCAGTGGAGTTCTGATGACTGTTGAGTTCATTTCTGGTCCAGTCTGAGGCATCTTCAGTTTCATTGCTGCGGAGGGGATACCTGTCCTTTGTGTGTGTCACAGGTACATCTGCCACTCTCCCACTGTTCTGTGGGGAAGCTCGGCTGGCTTTGGAATCTGAACGTAAGTTTTCTCATTTCCTGAGTGAACTAAACCACTGTTACTCTTGGAGCTGCCTGGCTGAATTGTGAAAATGTGTCTTCCTTTTAGTAACCACACTATCTCCAAAGTGGGGGAAAGGCGTAAAGTAAAAGGAAAATTACCTTGAGTGGATAAAATATTTACTTTAACAAGATTAAAATTATTTTTAGTGTTAGAAAACAATGTTGGCCAACCTCATTTATATCAGGTTTAAAGAATTTTTTGGACAGTGTGTTTTGGGCTAGGGCTCCATCTCAACCACTTTGTATAATATTGTAATTTTTTTTGTCTTTATTACATCATGATGAAGTAGGCACCACCACTGTATTCATCTTGCAGCTGAGTAAACCATGGTGCACACACTGGTAACTTGGCACTAGCTTAAGCCGTGTACATGGTGGAGCTCAAGGCCAAAAGCTATACTCTTCCCTCTGACCTCCTGACTCTGCAAATCGTAGTTTAGGATTCCCTGGGAAAGGCTTACTTTAAAAGAGAGAAAGAGGAAGCTGAGATCCTGACACATGCTGAGATGCAGAGGGGACCTATGAAGAGAAACTGGACTATTATAAAAACTATCAAAATGAGAACAAAATTAAAATTCCAAGGGGTATTTTATGAAAATGGAATTCTGACAGAAGATAATTCAAGCGAGATGAGTATGAGGAGGATAGAGTCAACGAAGCCGGTAGTTTTTAAAGGATATTAGAGTATTTAATAAATAGTTTCAATGGGGCCGGCAAGTGGGGAAGGGTAGATTGCAGTTTCAAATGTGATGAAGCAGAAAACGAAGATGTTACAACCGATCATTTCCTGAAGGAAATGAGCCATGATTGTGGTAAAAACTGGGCTGTCCGGAGAGACGGGATGGCATCTTATCAGGCCCCGGCAGTGCAATGGAAGGCTCAGACATGACACCTTCACCCACCTGTGGATAACACCCTTGAGTCTGCCATGAGAATCCCAGAATACTACAGGTCTACGGAGGCAGCTCTTGCAGTCAAGGAAAATGCTTTCAGAGGACTCCTGCTCTGGGATTACACCTTCAGTCAGGGAACCCTTGCACTGATCTACTTTGGTAAAGATGAGGAAAAAAAAATCTTTAATTATTGTGGCAAGTACCTGATGCCACTCCTCAAAGTTCACTTCTTTATCTTCATCAGGGTCAGATTTTAAAAGAAAGGGGAAATATTTAACACTCTGATTTTACAAGTCAAAAATCTTTCTTTCTGGATGGCATCTATAATTCTAGAATTATATACATTCCAAGTTAATTTTTAAGTACTTAACCCTAACAAATGAGTTTTGAAGCTATTAGAATGGGTGAATGCGTATAATGTAAACCCAAATCTTTACAAATTTCAGTTGATCAGTCTTGACACATAAGGGGATATTTAATGTTAAATGTTCCTTTGCTTGTAGAAGGAGCAGGATTCTGGTTTCTGCCCCAGTGGATGCTCGCCGTGGACCACAGACGTTCTCTTCACCTGACTCCAGCCCAGCAAGCATCAGGGGAGAGTCTCCAAAGCAACCAGAGGGATGATGGGGAGTCTCCCTCCTTTCTCTGGCAGCTCGTCTTGATGCCTCTGAAATTTTACATTTTTTTTTCTTGACATCTTGAAGGAGCTTTTTCCAAAATATGAGTTCCCAGTTTTTCCCCACCTGGTCCGAAATTGCACATTAAAGGTATTTATTATGTAGTCTATGGATTCTGAATAAAAAGGTAAAACAAAGCAACTTTGATCCTAGCCTCATATCTAAGCTGGTGATATGGAGGCATGATACCCGCCCCCCCACCACCACCACAGGCACAGCCAGGTTCCTGCTATTCCACAGGCCAAGGGGACAGACCAAAGGCTGCCTTCTCCCCTATGCATTTTCCGGACAGATCTCTGGTCCCTGAGGTAGCTAGTAATCTGCTAAGACATGCTTATAGCTATCTGTCCCTCTCCATGCCTCAGTATCTATAATTGTAAGTGATTCAATCTGAAGAACATGTGGTTCCCTCTGTCACTCACAGCTCTAAAGCAGACCCTGAACCTATTCTGTCCCGCATAGAAAAAAGGCCATTCTTCATTCCCTCTGTTCCTGATTGCTGTTCTGCAGTGACAAATAGAAGAAGTAACACAGATTGAGAAGGAACCTGATGGAGATTTGATGTTTGCAGGCATCTGAGTTCCCAGTAAGTGTTGGGCGGTTGTTTAAAGATTAAAGGCACAAGGTTATTTTGGGTAAAAGAGATCTGAGGCTCACCAGCAGTGTAGGTGACTAGGGATGGAAGAGAACCCAACCTTCTTTTAATTTGAAGTCCATTTTCTATACTAAAGTTCACATTCATCCAGCTACTTTCCCTAACTTTGGGAAAATCTGCAAAGGAGGGATATGCATCTGCAGTAGCCATCACTCCTAACTTAGGCTAAATAAATAAATAAATAAATGAATGAATGAATAAATAAATAAATAAATGATTTTTTAAAAAGTGAAACTTTTCTAAAATACAGACACACAACATCTGTCTCCCAGGCCATCTTTCTGATTCTAGGCATTGAATATTGACTGGAAGAAGGTTCCTGAGACTGATCAAAGGGCAACAACAACAACAAAAATCATTTTTTTCATCCAACAAGCTATTTCTACTGCTGCCTGCAAAGTTACAGATTCTTCTGCATTATACAGGTTTTCATCTTTACAAAGAATTGTTTAAAAATTAATAATAATAATCACTATGTTTTCCATATATGGACACTATTTAAAAATAAATAAAAGTATTTAGAAAAGCTACTGGCCAAATGTGACTTCTAACATATTTTCTTTCAGAAAGAAAAAGGCCCCTTGGGATGCAGCTGATGACAGGTTTGAAGCATGAAAAAAAAAAAAAAAAACAGATGAGTATGAGTACTACCATAAAGAAAGGAAGAAGAACAACCAAAATACACCTAAATGAACAATGACTCGATAGAATAAAGTAAAACCCAATATTAACAAAGCCACAGGGCTTGGGGAATAGCCAGAAAAGCCCCAGAAGGCCTGATCTGGAGAACCACAACAAAAAGGCAGAGAGAAGGGCATTTGGATTATAATCTAACATATAAAATAATAAATACCCCTGAGACTGTATCAATATAATCATGTGGGAGAAAAGAAAAATGTCTTGTGTAGGACTATGCATAATGTACCCCGACACTCTGCCCCGCATAGGCACTGCCTACTCCTTGACCTGGAAGGATGGTCAGATCACTGTTTAGCCGGGGCCTGTGTGAAAACAGGGAAGGACTGATGGACTTCACACGCATTGACATTTACAGCACGGGACCAGGCTTCATGTCTGCTCCGATGTTCTTCTTCATGGCAAATGGCCCTAATAGGCTGTAATGAGAGTGACAACCTACCTCTGTAGTCCCCCCTCCCTAAGACCCCTGGCCAAATAAACAACAGACACCTTAGAAAAGGCCCATTAGAGAAGAATCCTGCAACGTGCATAGCCAGCACTGCCCCCAAACCTCAAGGACTTTGGTCAGGATGCTCTCAGTCCCTGTCCAGTCCAGAGGAACCTGAGGACACTGGACAACAAAGTGTCACATGGGCACCAGATGGAGAAAGAGAGGAAGTTTATAAATCCAAGACTATTACCAATATGGTTTTATTAACTGTGCCAATAGAAAGTGACATAAGATGACCACAAAGGGACAAGCTGCATCGGGGGTAAAGGGGAGAACTCTATGCTATCTTTACACTTTTCCCCTAAATCCAAAAGTTCAGAAATTAAAGTTTATTTTTCCCCAAAATGCTGCGTAACTCTCCGCTCTTCTGTTACATACCCAAGTATTAGTGTTTAATTCAATCTGAGTTAATTTTCCTGTGCACTGTGGTGATTCATGAACAGATCAAAGATTTCATTTCTAAAAATGCGATGGTAGCCATAATAGTTTAATGAAAGAGTTCACTTTAATTAAATTACAAGAAGACACGTCGCCCCTGTCTCCATTACCCTGGGGAGGGAACATCATGTCATCGTGTAGCTGGGATTCCCAAAGGCACAACCTCTGACTGGCGGACCTGTTATGGTTAAGGGACCCTGGAAGACAGAACCAGCTGGAACAGGCTCTGTGCTCACAAAGTGTACAGGGACAGTGGATGGTATGTTTCTTTTAGCTTTAAAGAAGCAGTTACCCATGAGGCCTTAAGAAAAGAATAATTATCATTCAGCTTTATTTTTTTTATAAATCTTCTTAAAAAGTGAATCTCCTGAACAGATTTGGTAAACACAACTAAAAATGTAAAATAAAATAATATAAAAATAAATTTATGCTGTGTTACTTGAACAAACTTTATCAAATAGGAAGATGGGAGGGGTCAGCAGTATTGTATGCATTATACATGACAGAAACAACCATCTTATCAGTTCCTTGGCAGACCCATGTGCCAGACAAGCATGCATTCACACTTTTCTTTCAGCTCACTGTATGCTTCTCATAGGCTTGGAAATGGCAAGTGGCTAACAGCTCACATTCCTATCACCATCACACTAACAGGGAAATGGATTCTCAGAAGAAAAATACCTTATTAAAACAGGGGTTGACGAGGTGCACAGTTAGAGTCAGGCATAACCAGTCTCTTGATTCTAAATCTCAACTGAAGAGCAGGTTCCCAGTGATGGCATTAAGAATAGAGAAGGGGGGGGCTTCATCTGTAGAGTGCTTGCCCTGCAAACACTGAGTGTGTTTTCTTAGAACCCCGAAAATAAAACCATAAAAATAAAAGGGGTACAATGGGATGCGCTCATAATCCTAACACACGGGGAGTGGCGAACACTGATACGGTGTGCTGCTGGCAGGGAAGCCTAGTCCATTTGTTAAGTTCCTGGCCAAGGAGAAGCTATGTTTCAAAACAAAACAAAAACAGAAAGACACAGAGGAAACACACACAGAGACATACTGGGAGAATTGAGATAATAACACAGTTCTGAACAGGACACAGTAACTGAAAACTTTTGGCAGAAGGAATGAGGTCAGTGGCCTTAGGTGCCATGAAACACTTGGCATGATCATGGAAGGCAGAACAAAGCTTGAAAGCCTGCAGTCTCTAGTACCCTGGGACAAGAAGTTTCTGTTGAGAAATGAGAAGATGTGGAATGGTACCACCTAAGAGGACATGAGAGGCATGGAGAGGGTCCTGAAGGACCATAGCAGAAGTTGGAGGATGGGGAGAGTTTTGAGTTATGGATGGTTACAAAAGCAAGACTTCCTTAGTTGGGAAAAATGCTGGCACAACACAGAATGAGTGGCCTGGAGAGAATTGGGGTGCTTTGCTTGAGAAGTCCCCTCCAGGTTGCCCTAGGGGATGAGAAAGGTAGCTATAGAATAATTTAGAAATTATTTAACCAAATGAAGCTGAAATGAGAGTCACACTGTGTCTTAGGGTACCAGCCTGAGAATCTAAATGAGGAAGGGACTGAGTTAGGGAGAGGAGTGGGGATGATAAAGAAGGGGGAACTGGATAGAGGATTAACAGGCCGATGTACACAGAAGGCAGTGCTGGATATTTTCAGACATGTTCACTGAAAAGTATGATGAGTCAACTAAAAATAGTAACTGCAGGCGAAAATGTATTTACTCATAGAGTTGAACACTCTTAGGACATAACCATGTAAACCACAGCTACACATGATTGCAGTTGAACAATAAGGAAAGAGAGTATTTAGAATGTTCAAATCCAGGTGCAGAGCAGGCTATGTGAGATGGTCTTATGAGTCATCAGACTGTGTGACTGTCTATAAAAAGATGGAGGGGGCTAGAGAGAGAAGTCTCCATCCCAGATTGCCTTTGTCTCTGGTCTACAGGGACAGTGGCCACACTATTCACCATGCATATGCGAGCACTCACTGCTCAAAAGAAAAGAGGCAGCACTGGTACTATTATCCAAGGGTGACAGGTACACAGGTGTCCCATTCCTGGAGGCCTGGCTCCTGTCTTCCTGCCCTTTTCAGCAGCTCCACAGTTCACGTCACAGAACCATTCTAAACATTTCCTTAGCCCTTACTGAGATGATCTTTCCAGAGACGTTGAGACACTGGTTAAAGTCCCCTGGGACAATTGCTGTTGGTGGGACAGGCTGGTGACAGTGAGAGAATGAATTCACAATGGGACGGGTGTCTGTGTGGGAAGGGTCTGGTGCCCTTCCTCCTGCCTTGAGTCTTTTCGTTACTTGACAATAATAAAATGTCCTTTCCATGTTTTTTTCTCTCCATTGCTGTTATATTTTGTTGTCTTGAAATAGTCTCTCTCTCTCTCTCTCTCTCTCTCTCTCTCTCTCTCTCTCTCTCTCTCTCTCTCTCTCTCTCTCTCTCTCTCTCTCTCTCTCCAGCCTGGGCTTAGAAAGCACTAGGTAGCTCAATTTGGTTATAAGGTATTAGTCCTCTTTTGCTCAGCCTCCAAAGTGCTAGGATTACAGACACACTGCTGCCATGTCTGGTCTCTCTGTAGTGGCAATTGTGTGATGCTGTTAAATGAAAACAGTTCACAGTTATCTCATAAAAAAGACACGAAATCCAATTATACAGGAGCTCAGGCAGGAGCCTATGGACTAGAGTCACTTTGTTCTCCTGGTCTGCTTGGTACAGGTGATCTCGCTGCTTCTAGGAGACAGGGCCATCCATGCAGAAAACACTCAGCTCAAAGTACTGATGTCTGCAGCACACAACTTTTAGAGGGAGAGGGAAACAGCAGTTGTTTCTCTGATGCTAAGTGTGCAACAATCGTAGCAAAATAATGTCTGCTGTGGTTTCTTTGTGGTCAGACTTATATATATTTCATAGGGCATTTAGAAAATAAGGATTTATTAAGAAGTAGCATAATTAAGTCTTTTCGGTTTATCTAATGTTAGTGACTACATGTAACCCTCCCAGGCTTTTTTTTTTTTTTTCTGTGATTTGTGTGGTGCTAGGAACTGAACCCAGAGCCGCCCTCATGTTATGGTAGGTTCTCTTCCCCTGAGCTAAAACCACAGCCCCTCTGCTGGTGTTTTCTTATGTGAATTTCTGGTTTGCTTTGAAATATTCTCTATAGCAACTCTATAGCAAGCATTAAAAACAAACAAAACAACAACAACAACAAAAACCAGAACATTCCTTTAGGTGAATTTACTATCATTTACTTTATAACATATTTGACAATTACTTTATTCCAAATTGTCTTGCATATGTGTTTCTTGCTATTGCACTATTGCAGAGAACCTCACTTTTTCTGAACTGGAATAGGTCTCCTTTCTCTCAAGAAGACAGTACCAATGTTTTTTTTTTCCTCTCCTCATTCACCTGGTATGCACTACATGCTCCCTAAGCCAGCTGCGCTCTGAGTCTCCCTTTTCTCTGCATATTCATGCAGCTGAGCTGTTGCTCAGTGAGCTGGAGCTTCAGGCTTGATTGTCTGTTTCAGTCTGGAGGCCAGTGCTCCTTGTCTTTCTCTTGTTGAGTACTGAGTATTCTGAAATTTTAGTGTTAATTATTTTAATTGTAATTCTTGGACTTTGACTTGGTTAGTGTTTGACCTACTGATGTGCTGGACTTTCATGTAGCTGATGGAGTAGTTTTATGTAGTTAGCCTGCTGATTGCTCTTCTCCTTACTAAAAGATCAATGGCTGTGCCTCGGGTTAGCAGACCAGAGCAAGTGACAGAGCCTGTTCTGTAGTCCTCCTCTTTTACCTATCCCTGAGGTTCAGAACATTCAGTTTTTCCTTCAGATATTTGACAGGACCCAGGTATTTGAAACAGAAGCCATTTAATCATAAGGTTGATTGATTCCAAGTTTTTTAAAAGTACTGAGGGAAAAAATTAATTAGATTGGTAATTAAAGAAAATGATGACCACCCTTGGGAATGAGTGAAGAAAAGGAAGGGGATGTTCCCAGAGAGCAGGAGACGGGTGGGCTGTGCTCACCTCTCTATTCCAATGGCGTAGCTCCTTTATTTAATTCTTCTTCTGAAATCATTGTATCTATTTTATTCTATTTTATTTGTAAGAGGAAGAGGAGTTAAGTAGATTTTTCTCTAAACTTTCCAGTGAGTTAGCCTGGGTAACTTTAAAGTTCAGATCTCTTCTTTAGATTCAGGAGACTGGTCTGCAGCTGAGGATGAGTCAGAGGGTAGGTGCAGCTCTGGGACAGGCAGGCTGAATGTCCGGGGTCTTCATCCTAGAATTTATTCAGCAGGTTCTTGCTTGGCAAAACACACATTTCTATTCAGCTTTTAAGTGGCTCCTATTGCCTGGCTTTCAATTATTTTACTTCATGGGCTGCTCATATCATGATGTGTATGCTTTGAAATCTAACTTTGCTGAAATTGTCACATATGTGCACTCTGTGTTTGTATTTCTCCAATTTTTGGTTGCCTAAATGAAGTACAAAATTGAGTTATTTTGTAGACTTCTCGAGACATGTGCTTATAAATGATACTTCTGATATTGATTATGATATTGAGGCTGGGGTAACACTCTTACCAATACTTAAACTCATGTGAGTCTTTAATTTCTTTGGCATCATAGGAAAGTAAAACTCCTGGCACACATTTGGTTCCTTACCCTGCAGGTGAAGGCTCTGGGGAACAAAGAAAATGCAAAAGTCCAATTTTATGGATGTCATATGGCAGGCATGCTTAAAGACACTCCCTGTTAGTTACACTCTAGACTTTTCATTTGAATTACATCCAGTAGGGTAGCTTCATTATTACAGATTATTAAAATCTGATTTCTTTCACTAACACTTATAAATAGATTGTTCCAAGGCTTCTAAGCTTTATAAAACAAGGCACATCATTGAGAAGTTGTTATAGGGTAGTAAATGCTGAATTCATTATAATATGTAATTAGCATTGGTACAGAAGAACCCTGAGAAACTAGCAGTGCTGCTTGTGGCAGTAGACTTAACACATGAGAATCATCTTCCGATTTCGTGAAAGGTCAGGAAGAGTTACTCATCCCCACCCTGTCTCAGCCTCTGCCATCTCTCTTTCTCGCCCACTCTCATCCTCCATCCTTCTCACCATCTCTCTCTTCCTCTTCCTTTTTCCCCTGACTATCCATTGCAACGTCAGTGTAAGCATGGTGTTTTCAGCTTCACATGAACCTTGGATGAGTTTGGAGCATCTTTTGTCAGAAACTTAGACAAAACTCTGAAGCATAGAAGTGCTTGCAGAGTAGCAAAGTGTGTTTCCTGAGATATTCACTAGTTGTTTCATTTTTTTTTCTTTTTAATTAGATTGGGCTAGAGAGATGGCCAAACATGTAAGAATACTTGTTGCTCTTGTACGGAACCCGGGATCAATTCCCAGCACCCACATGGAAGCTAACAACTATCTGTAACTCCAATGCCAGGAGATCTGATGGACTTGCCTGGCCTCTATAGCCTTTGCAGGCACCAGACATACATGCTGTACATAGATACCCATGAAGGTGAAAGATCCATATACATGAAATAATAAATAAATATTTTTAAATTTTATTTTTATTCATTTCTTCACAATTTATTCATTAAATATCCTGATTGGAGCCCCTCTCTCAATTCCCCCAAGTCCCACCCTCCCTTCTTCTTCCCCACATCCCCTTCCCCTAGTCCACTGAAAGAGGACATTCTCCACTATTGCCATCTGTCAATAGCTTGTTAAGTCTCATCAGGACTGCCTGGATCCTCTTCCTCCAAGGCCTGGCAAGGCTGCATCATCCGGAGTGAGCGATCAAAGAGCAGTCAACTGAGTTCATGATAGAGGCAACCCCTACTCCCCTTACTCAGAGATCCACGTGGAGACTGAGTTGCCAATTGGCCACATCTAAGCAGGGAGTCTAGGTCCCCTCCATGCATGGTCCTCCATCGGTGCATCAGTCACTGCAGGACGTCCTGGGCTGAGATCTTTTAGTTTTGTTGGACTCCTTGTGGGGCTCCTGACCCTCCATATCCTTCTAATTCCACCCTCTCTTCTTCTTTAAGACTCCCTGCTCTCTGCCAATAGATTGGCCATGAGTATTGGCTTCTGCTTAGATTCCCTGTTGGGTGAATAATTTCAGAGGACTCTCTATTGTAGGTTCCCATCCTGTTTCCTCTCTTCCACTGCTTCTGGTGTCTATCCTGTTTGCCATTCTGAATGAGATTTAAGCATCCTACCTAGGTTCCTCCTTGGTGTTTAGCTTCTTTAGATCTGTAGATGGCTATCCTGTATTATAAGGTTAATATGTACTTATAAGTGAGTATATACCATGCCTGTCTTTCTATTTCTGGGTTATCTCACTCAGGATGATCTCTTCTGTTTCCATCCATTGGTCTACAAACTTCATGATTTTCTTTTTTTTAAATAGCTGAATAGTATTCCATTGTGTTCATGTACCACAATTTCTGTATCCATTTCTCCATTGAGGGACATCTAGGTTGTTTCCAAATTTTCGCTATTACAAATAAAGCTGCTATAAACATAGTTGAGCAAATATCTTTATTGAATGGTGGGGCATCTTTTCAGTATATGCTCAGGAGTGGTATAGCTGAATATTGAGGTGGTGCTATTCCCAATTTTCTGAGAAAGCACCAGATTGATTTACAAAGTGGTTGCACAAGTTTGCACTCACATCAACAACAGAGAAGGGTTCCCCTTTCTCCACATCCTCTCCACCACGTGTTGTCACTTGTGTTTTTGATCTTAGCCATTCTGATAGGTGTAAGATGGAATATCAGAGTTGGTTTGATTTGCATTTCCCTGGTGACTAAGGATATTGAGCATTTCTTTAAGTGTTTCTCTGCCATTCTATATTCCTATGTTGAGAATTCTCTGCTTAACTGTACCCCATTTTTATTGGATTATTTAGTTTGTAGGTGTCTAATTTCTTGAGATTTTTATATGTTCTGAATATTAGCCCTCTATTGCATGTAGAGTTGGTGAAGATCTTCAACTTCATATGGAACAATAAGAAACCCAGACTAGCTAAAACAATCCTCTACAGTAAAAGATCTTCTGGAGGTATCTCTATCCATGATCTCAAATTGTACTTTTATTACTATAGAGCAACAGTAGTAAAAACTGCCTGGTACTGGCATAGAAATAGAATGGTGGATCAATGGAATCGATTAGAAGACCCAGAAATAAAGCCACACACCTATGGACACCTCATTTTTGACAAAGATGCCAAAACCATACAATGGAAAAAGATAACATCTTCAACAAATGGTGCTGGTCTAACTGAAAGTCCACATGTGGAAAAATGCATGTAGAAATGTATCTATCACCCTGAACAAAATTAAAGTCCACATGGATCAAAGATCTCAACATAAAACCAGATACACTAAATCTGCTGGAAAAAAGTAGGTAAGAGCCTCAAGCTCATTGGCACAAGAGACAATTTCTTGAACAGAACACCAACAACTCGGGCTCTAAGATCTACAATTAATAAATGGGACCTTGTGAAACTGAAAGGCTTCCATAAAGCAAAAGGACACTTTCAACAGAATAAATCAATAGCCTACAGACTGGGAAATGTGATAATTTTTTTAAAGATACTACAATGGCAACTTTTCCACTGAAGACACTCAGACTATATCACCTTTGCTAAGGGATTCATGTTCTCACTGTGAATAAAAGGCATGTGTGTGTCTAGGAGTATCCTGTGTCCTATAATCAAGACACTGAGAAGGGCTCATATTTTATGTGGCTTTTTTGGGAGGGGGCAGAATAGCCAAACTGTAGTGTCTGTAGAGAAGAAAACAAAGACAAACTTAGTTCAGGAATATAAGCAAAGTGCAATGTCCAAAATTTTCAAGGTCACAGGAAGGTGAAGAGGCTGAGGGACCATTAGGAAGAAGAGCAGTCTTCTGAGATAGGGAGCCAAAAACAGTGTGGATCCTGGAAATGAAAAATTGCAGTGGAAAGACTGACAGAGCTCAGTAAAGTAGGTGTTTAAAGTTAATAAGCCCGTGTCAACACCAATTTCTTCATTCTGGTCATTTGCTTTAGTTATGTAAGGGATTAACACTGGGAGGAAGATGGGTGAAGGTTATTCAGGTCATTTAGATTATTTTTGAAGAATTTTGTAAGTCTGAAATTATTTTAAAATACAAACTTAGGAAATAATGCTATGCCCTGGGATTTATTAACCTCTTGCTGAAACTAAGTTGACTGTGTCTTTCCTGAATTTGGCTCTGCAGGGACAGCAGAGAATGAAGAAGCAAGGCACGGGGCTGGATTGGAAGCAGGTAGCTGCCCTTCAGCATGTGGCCTTGAGACCTCCAACTGAAGTGTTGTCCATCCCTTATGGCCTGATACTGCTGTTGCAAAAGGAAGGTCTACTAAAACATGCCATGCTGGGGCTCACAAGCCCTTCATACCCACAATTTTCTTGGTACCCACAATGCGCATGTCATGAACCTCACACAGTCAGAGCAGCATCTTGGCCAAAGGGAAGAGTTAACAAAGGTAGAAGACACTGAAGACAACAGCAGCTTCACACAGAAGAAAAGGGGTGCTGGATCTGGGGAGCCTGAGGATGTAATACATAGCAAGGGCTCCATTCAAATAAACACAAGGCTGGATATTCTTTAGTAGGTAGGAGAAAAGAGAGGAGCTCTGATGAAGAATTCAAATAACTCAGTCATCTGCCCAACTCTACATTCTCCTCAGCAAGCCCTGTAACGGTTTCCTTCCATAGACTTCAGGGAAGAATGGGGAAGAAAGGGAAACAGGACAGTACAAAAACCCTGCCAACCCTGGGCAGCATTAGCACAGTAGTGATGGAAGGCTGACAGCAGTGCTGATGGAATTTTAAAAGTTCTTCCTCCATAGTCCTCTTCACAAAGAACCTACTCTGAGCATCCGAGGATCCATGGAGGGGGAACAATGTGAGGTACTGAACCTGTGCTTCCAGTGTTGCCTAAACATTGGAAACAGAGTCAGAGATCTGTCACAGCCAAGAGTTACTTAAGGAACCGTGACAATGATGTCAGTGGGATGGTGGACACAGAGACAAGAGAAAGACACTAGGAAAAACCATGGAAATCTGATAGCATGCGGGGTTAAGTACTTAGTCTTGTATTATAGGCTTCTTCTGGATCAAAGTAGCATTTAATGTGTGACAGCAGCTACAGTGGGGATGTAGAGCATGACTTTCCAACTCTTCCTTAAAAGAAATAGGTAAAAGATAATGCCCGGACACTACATAAAAGAAATCAAATTTAAATATGTGAAGAAAGATTCCTCTAAGCTGAGTCAGTGGGAGCTAAACTGTCCTGTCCAGTTCCTACAGTAGAAAGCACCTTCCCCCAGCCCCCTGCAAAGACTCCACCACAGGAGGGACTTCCAAATATCAGTGTCCTTCGATGCCATGTGCCACATCAGTTAATACAGGGCATGCCCCTGTATAGACACACTATAAGCTTTCCCTCTGGCATTAGGTTATAATTAAGAACAATAGACTCCTGCCCTGGTACTACCTCATCCCATTAACAAACATTATGAAGACATAAGGCCATCGGCCTGAAAGCATTAGTCTGTGACTCCTGTATCTGGTGAGTGGAATGGAGTCTTATGGTCATTTCCATGCTCAGGAAATGACCAATGGCACAGATCTGCAAGGTGTGGCTAAGGGGGAGTCTGTGGTCAAATGACAGAGCAAAGCCAGTTGGGCCATCCTGACACCTTGACCTCAATGCTCTCTAGCAGAGGCCATTAGCAATATACTCCATCCACAGAGGCTCAAGCCCAGGGCAACCTCAGGGTCATCTTTAAAGTGGTTGCAATTACAAGTGTGACTACAGGAAATGCTTTGTGCAGAAACTGTCCTGGTAGGAAAAGCTGAATAATGTGATATCCATTAGACCTTAGAGATAGTGGACATATGTCTTAAATTCAGAAAAAAACAACTTTCCATGTACACTCTTGGCATACATAATGTGGCTGAAAATAGACTTTAATTTATTTATTTTTATTTTTTTTCCTTGTTACCTAAAGTAACAAGGAAACAAAAGTTCTCTTAAAACCCTCAGGACAGTTGCATACACTTTGCCTATGGAGAAGGCAAGGCATAGGAAAGTGAAATATGTTATCAATGAAAACAGTCAGTGAGTACATTCAATTTTCCATCTAACATGTATAACAGGGGCTCAGGAAAGAAACTTTGAAGCCCCAGGAAAGAGTGTATGTCATCCTCTGGACCCACTTTACACTGAGGTTCTAGAGAAGCAGCAGCTCTGTGACTGTCTGCACGCAGCCTCCAGCGTGAGCACCCACATGCCTTAAGCTCAAGGATGCAATGGCACCCTCCTCTCCCTATGGCTCACTACAGTCAATGTGATGACCAACGGCTGCACAATTTTGAAAATCCACCTGGAAGATGATGTGAGACCCAGAGTCTAGTGAAATCCACCATGTCTTAATGGAGAAGAATTTTGAGGACAGGATGAAGAGAGGTAAGAAGGAAACTGTATTGAGAATTTTATGAGTATGTGAGAACCATGATGGCTTATCTTGATTGTCAACCTGATGTGACTTAGAATTAGCCACTAAGAGATAAATCCCTGGGGAGTCTGTGGAGATATTTTTGGAGATGTCTAACTGAAGTTGGAAGATTGACCTGACTCCATGGTCTAGGATCCTAGACTAAGTAGGAATGAGAAAGCCAGCTTAACACCAACATCTACATGTTTTGTTGGTTTTTCTTTTTTGGTTCCTCATATTGATACCATGTGACACCAGCTGCTTCATTCCAGCCATTTATGCCCTCTTCACCCCATGGACTGTACCCGAACTAGAAACCACAATGGCTACCCTTCTTCCTTGAGCTGATTGTGTCAGGTGTTTTCTCGAAGTAATGAGGACACCAATGCCAGAATGACAAACAGCAAACCCCAGTTATTCAGTGAACAGTTGTGAGGCCATTCACTGCGACATGGTAAATTTGCTCAGGCAAGTAAATGAAAGATCCACAGCAAAACACTCTCAAAAGTCTTTGGAAACATATTTTATTTACAACCCATTAATTAATTGATTCATCAATTAATTACTTTGAGAAATAGCTTATTTAAATTATTTGATAAATAGTTTGTAAATATCTCAAACATGCTAAGGCCATCAGTGGTGTCTTGTGGTCAGTATCCTATGACAAAACAAAAGCACAGTAGCAAATGTATTTTATGCAGTAGATCAGCACTTCTTGTTGGAAATGTTAAATTTAAGTATCATTGCCCTGGTAGTAGCTATTAATATGCTCATTTTTTTTCAAATTTAAGTTACTTTCTCAAAGCTTGAAAATGATTCCCTGTCCCCAAGGAACTGTGAAAACTTGAATAAATATTAAACACATCCAGAGTTAAAAATAACTGAACGCAAGCATTTCATCAGAGATGCAACATCTAGTCCTCAGCTGGCTTCTGAGAAACCTGTATACACTAGTGAATGAGCATGGCTCACATGTTCAGCCAACCTCTTTCCCTAAAGTTCATGGTTGGTGTCATGTGACCAAAACAGACAGATCCAGGTTCCTCTGGTTAGAGAATACAGCCGACCCATTGGAACCCCTGCTCTCTGTCTCCACTGTGGTACCCAGTGCTTTTTTGTTGTTGCTGTTTCCCACCCCACCTCTGTTGCAGCTAAATACAATTCTGTACTGTTCACAGAAAAAGTCACTGTTTCTGTTCCCTCTTACCACAGCCCCCACAGCAGTGGGAAGTCTCCATTCTGAACCCCCATCTAGACCACTTTGGCTTCCAGTGTTCAACTGGGAACATCAATGCCATTGGTGGTATTATTTTGCAGAAGACTTCAAAACTGAGCTTGGAAAAGCAAATGAGGCTGATTCCAGAGAAAGGTTAAGTTAAACAGGCTGGACAGTTTGCATTCTGAGGAGTGTAGTGAACCCAGGAGGGCCCTGGTCTTTCAGATTGGTTGGCCAACTCCACATTAGATAATCTTGCATTATTATAACCAAAGTAACTGACAGAAATCACACAAGAAACAAAAAGTTAATTTTGGCTCATGTTTTCTGAGGTGTCAGTTTGTCATGGCATAGAGAGCATGGCTGGGTAGCTCACTTCATCCTGGTTAGGAAGCAGAGGAAAGCAACAGAAGGAGATGGGGCAAGAAGCATCATCAAGGACATTCCCTCAGTAATGCACTTCCTCTACAGTCTCCCAATAATCTATTCATATCTGGAACCTATTAGGGACTTCCCCTGCTCATCAGGACAGAACCTGCAAGATCCAGTCTTCTTTGGATTTGTCCTCCCAGATACCCCAGAGATGTTTTTTTCTAAGATTCTAATGCTTAATCCAATCAAGTTGGTAATCACAATGGAGTTTCACAGGCTGAGATGCTGGAACCAGCCAGGAGGAGGGTCATCACTGGTCATCTCAGTTAGAAAAGCAAGAGTCTCCACTTCAAGGAATAAAATGGGGAAAAATCATCTGGATTCGTGGCATATAAGAAACAATAGATCAAAGAGCTGAATAACAAAGTGACTTCTAGGAAGAAATGAGAATTTCCAATAGACAGACTCAAGAGTAGCTTATTAATTGCTAAGAGTAACTATGGAAATGTTTTCTGCTGGCTAGGAGGTGTCAGGGTACATGGACTTAGACTATGTGCATTTACATAATCTCTGCAGTGACTTATTTTTTTCAGCTGTAGACTCTTGCAGGTAATTCTGCTGTTTATATTAAGTTGAAAACATGTAATGGATAGTATATTAGCTTGAATTCAGCAGTAGAAAAATCTTGTTTGGTCTTTGTTAGACACTCATCTCAAATACTTTTAAGCAGTCTAGCCATGGCATGGTGATGAAGGCTATGTTTAGTCTTAATAATAAGGAAACAACTTATTTTAATATCATACTTCAGTCACAGTTCCCACTAGTGACCTTTTCTCCACGGGCTTATCTTATTATGAGAGACATACTGTCAAACTGGAAGAAAAATATCTGGTGATCAGTAGTAATTTTAAGGACTGAACTTAAACATTGTTTACGAATATTAAAAATGAACACCTGTATTAAGCAGTTTTCCCAGGAGGCTGCCTCAAGGCGGTAGTGCTTTATTGAAGGGAAAATGGGCATATTTGTTCAACAGACCCAAGATGTTCACCAAAAATTTCTGAGAATTAGCAAGAACACTTCACTTGCTCCTTCAAGATTGTCAGTTTCTCTTCACAGTTTTGATTGACAGCTGTCAACAAATATTCTTAAAGTTCTCGTTTCAAACCACATTTGCCAAGGCTCCACAGAGTACAAAATACCACAACTGAATACTGAGAGTGGGTCTTATTTTTACATATTATAATTTTAGATTCTGAGAGTCATGTCAAAAAGGAAGTCCTACTTTGTTTAAAGTAGTGATATCCTACTTCCTGAGCCATGGACAAGGGTTCTGGTTGGATCTTAGAAGTATCCAGGGCTGATCTATCAGCAGTCTATATGCAGATCATTTTTAATTATCTAGAAAGCAACTGACATCCTCAAACTAAACATCAGCCTTTCAATAGATTTATCTGTGGTCAGTCATCTCTCCTTCAAAGCAACATGATGTAAACTTGAATTCCTGTCATAAGAACCACATAATTTTTCAAAGTTGGCAAGAACAAATCTATCTTTTATTATAATTTTGATCTCCCCAGTAAGCCTGTGTATTATACTGTGTCTGCACAAGCTGGCCCTTTTTTGGAAGGTTATGTAACTTGTTAGGAAGATGTGGGTTGCAGTGGTCAGGTTTTTTAAAGGTATAGCCCACTTCTGCTTCCAGGTTGGCTTTGTTTCTCGTGGCTGCTGCTATGCTGGTTCACTATGAATGTCACAGCCTCCCCACTGTGATGCATCTTCTGCTGGGAGATCTTGAGAAATTATATACCTGTCCTCTCCCAACTCCTCTCTTAAGCTACTTTTCATTTGCCACAGTTAGAAGAAACATTTGGCCTCAGTTTGTTGGGCTGTGCTCAGTTTTTAAGACCTGTGGCTGTGTCGGTGTATACCATTTCATTTACTCTATATGCTATTCTTTATCAGGGTGCTTACCTGGCAAGGTGGAATCTCTGCATCACTAAGCTTGCATTCCCTGGCAGTTGATACTTCCATTTTGCTTCCCTCACTGGAGCTCATGGTTCTGCTGCAAGTGAACTCCACAGAGCAACAAATGCCCTCATACTTTAATAAAACTTCTCAGTAATCTCACTTTGGACACAAGATAACTTCCCCCAGGTTCCTGTTGCTTCTTCAGAAGGAGGGCTATTTCTAGAGACACAATCCTTCTACACATGTGCATCATGTTTTAAGCAGAAAAAATTCCAAGAACCAATAAAATTGGAATAGAAGGTTTAGAGAGCTGGCTAAGCACTTAAGAACACCGGCTGCTCTTCCAGAGAACCGAAATTTGGTTTCTAGATCCCAACTTAATGGGACACATCACCTTCTGAAACTCTAGCTGCAGAGGATTCAGTTCTCCCTTCTGGCCTCTGTGAACCTCCATCATATATGAGGCACAACACACACACACGACACAGACACACACACAGATACACATACACAAGGCACAGACATAATAATCAATTAGTAAAAAGATCTAAACCCCACTTAATCCAGCCCACCCTCTGTTGGTCAGATTGCCATGACCGATTACAGGAAAAAAATCCCCATAGCTACTGCTAACATGTTTCCTGGGACCAGAACAAAGAATAGGGAGAGGGTGCCTTAAGGGAAAGAAATAAAGTCAATCAAGAAATCCAAAACAAAAACATTCTGCTTTCCTTAGTAACTTAAAACAAAAATGTAGTCCATGAGAAGAGAGCCAAATGGTTAAGAGTGGTTTGCTGTGCAAACAAAGAAGAGGACCAGAGTTCAAATTCCCACACCCTTGTGACAGCTGAGGCAGGGCATGCATAGCTATAATGTCAGCAGTATAGGATGGAGAAAGGTGCACTCAAGCCTGCCTGATGCCTGGCAGAGATGCCATGTTTCCCGGCTTCCAGTTCACTGAGAAAATTGTCACATGGCAATAATGTGAAGAGCAATAGAGGAATCCAAATCCACCTAAAATTGTATTCTAATCTCTGCTGCAGACAAAGGCAAACAGTGCCAAGTGCAAGTGCATACAGAACATGCACACACACACAGGCACACATACACACATGTACACACACACACACACATACACGGGTACACAGGGGCACATGCACACACACTTCAAAAGAAAATAAAACTATATGGAATAATCCATTACTCTTGTGTCCAGATGGTTTTTAAAGCATTATTATTTTTTTTCCAATGAGCTTATAGTCAAGAAATACATTTCTTTTTTTTAATTTTAACATTTTTATTTTATATTAATCATAGGTTATGTACTTTGTACCCCAGCCATAGCCCCCTCCCACATTCCCTCCTTATTCCACCCTTCCCTCCCTCATCTCCTCCCTGCACCTTTCCAAGTCCACTGATAGGGGAGGACCTCCTCCCCTTCCATCTAACTCTAGCTTATCAGGTCTCTTCAGGAATGACTGCAATGTTCCTCTTCTGTGGCCTAATAAGGCTGCTCCTACCTCAGGGGGCGGGGAGGTCGAAGAGCCAGCCATTGAGTTCATGTCCAAAATAGTCCCTGTTCCTCTTACTAGTGTACCCACTTGGGTATTGAGCTACCATTTGCTACATACAAGCAGGGGTTCTAGGTTATAACCATACATGGTCCTTGGTTGGAGAGACAGTCTCATAAAAGACCTCTGTGCCCTGATATATTTGATCCTTGCGGAACTCCTGTCCTCTCCAGGTCATACTAACTCCCCCTTCTTTCATATGATTCCCTGCACTCTGCCAATGGGTTGGTTATATTTCTTAATAATACATTTCATCTGAATTGGAAACCCTCTGGCCCAATCTCACTGCAGACTCTCCTGTCTCCTTCTCTCCCTAAACTCATCTTTCCCATGAACTTACAATAAGTACTTCTGTTTTATATAAAATGTGTGTTTGTGCTACATGACAGACAATGCACAGACAGACAGTCAAAAAAATTTTTTTTGTCAATGACAAGTCACTCACATTTATCCTTTGCTGTTTTGGTTTCTAAGAACTACTCAATATTGAATGATGCCCAATTACTTTAACTTCGGTAAGCCAACATAGCTATGAAGTTGATGGCAACATGGTGCATCCATGGTTACACATATGCCACAGGCAATGGCATTTCACCATTGAGATGGCTTTCTATGTGGAAGTTGTTGGCATCTTAATGAGTATGTTACAGATATGAATCCTGTGAACTGTGGCCATCTTCATAACCTCACTAGCTAGTGTTAATTTGCATTTCCAAATCACTCTCCCAATTTTAACTTCTACCAGGAATTTGTGAATTATCACTTTTACACATCTTCCCATGTTTGGACTTATTATTATTCACCAATTTAAATGACTCCTACACCACCATGTTGCTTTTTAAGTTAATTTCTTGGCATTGGGCACAGCCTCTACCATCAGGTTTGTCCTGCGTTCCAGTCTTCCATTAGACAACCTTCTATTTATCTCATCTGCTCATGATTACTGTTCTCACTTTTTCAGCTTCCATAGACTCTCCTTTACCCTTGAATCTTTCTAAATTTCATGGGACGTAAACTTGGTCTTTCTTAATTTTGTAATTTTTATTTGGTTAGAAATATTTTATTGTGTTCCTAAAGCTTTTCTCAATCAAAGTACATTAACGTATTTTTTCTATATTTCTCTATAAAGATTATAATGGTTTACTTTTTCACACTTATGATTTTAAAATAAGTGAAATTTATTTTGGGATAGGAGGAGCAGTAAGAATTTAATTCAAACAGCCCTAGTGAAACTCAGTGGGTCACACAACAAAAGAAGTCATGAAAATAAAAGGATACTTATTGGGTTTGAGCAGGATGAGAAGGAGGAAGCCTGTAAAAATGACTAAAATCTATTATGTACATATAGAACTGTCAACAGAAAAAAAAACAACAGATAAAAGAAACTAAATTTTATAATATCAAAAGTGATGGTTTTTTTATTTTGTATTTGCTTTGTCTTTGATGATTTCTTATTTCATTTATATATCACAGTCTTTAAAACAGGTCAAGTTTCCTAGATGAAAAGAATACATGCAATTTTTGTGTCAAGAAAAATAGTATTTTAAAAACAAACTAACAAACAAACAAATTTGCTGTTCAGTATGTCCTACCTACTAGACGTTTTTTCTTTATTATGAATTTCTCTTTGTCTTAGGGTTCTAATACTGTGACAAAACTCAAGTTGGAGAAGAAAGAATTTACTTAGCTTTTTCATCACTGAAGAAAGTCAGGACAGGAACTCAAACAGGCCAGGAACCTGGAGGCAGAAACTAATGCAGAGGCCAAGGAGGGGTGCTGCTTAATTATCTTGATCCTCATGGTTTGCTGGGCTTGCTGTCTCATAGAACCCAGGATCACCAGCCTTGGAATAACCCCACCCAAAATGGGCTGGGCTCTTACCCTTCAATCACTAATTAAGAAAATGCCCTATAGGCTTGCCTACAATCCAATTTTATAAAGGCATTTTCTCAATTGTTGTTCCCTCCTCTTCTCTGATGACTCTACCTGTGTGAAGCTGACATAAAACGTGCCAGTATAGTAGTGGGGACTCTGGCCAATCTGAAGCCCTCTGGCTCTGAGCTTAGGAAGCCCTGGTGTGCTAATAAGTACGGCTTCAGGCCTCAGGAGACCATCAGTAAGTAAGTATCTCAGTATAAAGACTGAGCCACAGAATAACAGAAAGTTGTTGTTTTGTTCTTCTGAAAGCAGATAAGCTTGGAGACCATCTGTGAATTAGCAAAAATGACTGTGAAACTCTCACTCTTACTTTAGAAGAGGTATATTTAAAAGAAGTGATAGAGGTAATTTTTAAAGAGACAGAAAGATGATTTACATTTAATGAAGTATGTACAATTTTGCGTTTTAGAAACATGGGCTACTTACCAGTGATCATAAACCCTAATAAAATACAACAGCCAGTCAGAAAAAAAGAAAGAAAAAGAGAAGGGGAAGAAAGGAAGGAAGGAAAGGGATGAGAGAAAATGAGGGAGGAAGGGAAAGAAGAAGGGAAGTAGGAAAACATGAATGAGGAAGGAGATCCACAGGAGTAAGGAGGGAAGAGAAGGAAATAGAGGATGAACATCATTAAAAATGCATAATATGCAAGCACAAAATGTCCTAACAAAACTCATTAGCATGAATAATTAATATATTCCAATAATAAAAAGAAATAACTGAAAACATGCTGGAGCTCATTAAGGCATGTCCATACCTATGTGTCCTTAAGCTTTATCCTTACTCATTCTCCTCCTCAACTGACCTCCCATCCCTCAAATTATAAGAGTTCCCACAGCCTACTGTGAGCACGAGACTCTAGCGCCAGCACCAGCCTCTCAGGACGTGGTCCAGGTGGAATTCAATACCTTCTGTGCTTTACCATGCAATAGTGAGTCTTGCAAGTACAATTCTTAAGTGTTTGGGCACAGGTGTGCTGTTTCAGGAGGAATGGTGCCACTGTTTCCTTCACCTCATGTTTTCGAAGGCATGCTGAAGTTTTGAAGCCATCATACGTGTTGACGAAATTTGAGGCAGTCTGTCTTCCTGCATGTTGATTTATACGACAAATGCAGTTGTTTTGCTGGCGTTAAATGAACAAGATGTAGTGCTGCTAAAGTGTGGTTAAGCTTAGTATCCTTCAGTTCTGGATTTTGGGGGCTCTTTGAAGGCAGGCAGCCAGGCTCTCGCATACCTCTGTCTAGAAATACAGATGAGAGCAATAATTGTCACTGAGCCTGATGGCTTTGACTCAGAACTATTATGCCTCTGATGACTCTTCAAATTCCACAGAGGTCAGTTTGTCTGTTAGGAAATCCTGGGTTGGAGACAACCCCCCTCCCTGCTCCTGTTCTCATTCCCTGCATTGCCAGCCCCTGGGATGCCTGTTCTGTACCACAAACAAACCCTTTCTGTTGCAGCTGGGTTCACAGTGGTCCTTGGTGCCCCTGCTGGACAATACACACAGGAACATTACAGATACAGATTCCAGATGATTTCTGGGTTTCTTCTGACTAGAGAGCATATCACTATTTTTGCGTATGTTGGTGGATGAAAGTCTTCCTTTCTAGTTGCCCAGGCCAGTGCGCTAGACCTTAACTCATGGCTCAAAGCTTGAAAATTCCACTTAATTCTGCTCCAGATTGACTCCATGTATATCAAAGAGTTCTAAGTTCTACTTCAAAACAGTCATAGGTAGTAACTTAGGAGAGATGGATTCCTGGCTTAGCACATGTGTGTTGTGCTTACCTCCCAAGTATCAGTAACCCTAATTGTCACAGAACAAGCCTCAAGAGGAAATTTTCTAATCATGAAGGCACTAGAATTTTCATGTGAGAGAGGTTGAAAACTCAATCATCTTAATTGAAAAGGAAAAATCATTTCATTATATTCAAGAAAGCATTAAGAGTGCTAACATATGGAACAGTTAATTAGGCAGTGGAATCAGGCTGAAGTTTATTCTACTGTGGAAACTTGGCCCAGCCTCTGTAGCTAGGCTAAGCCATTGACTTCATTTCAAGTAAAACACAGAAAATACACTACACTCCTCCTAACATGGTGTTATGAAACACTATGGTATTATAAGTGAGAAAATATTAACATATCTCCAAATCAATCACTAGATTAAAATATAAACACTCAAGGATTTTCCGAGTAAATAATAAAATAAGACGAAGTGGCAGACTTTAAAAGTGATATTGGAAGATATTGATGAAGTAGGGGATGAGGATGAAGGTGAAGATGATGAAGAGGAGGAAGGAAAGTAGGATGACTAACACAGAAGACTGATGAATTCAAACTTTCCATTTTATTTTCTCTTTGTTTTTTAAATTTTTCTCCAGTTCCTTGGAGCAAGTTCCCATCATTTCCCCCTCTCCATCCCTTGTGCTCAGTCATCCTGTTCTGAGGTCTCTCTAAATACCACGGTTCTCAACTTACTTGGGAGGAAATAACCTTGAGTAAAACACAACAGAAAAAGAATCTCCATTCTTCTGTTTTAAATTCATTTGTATCCTTTCTCGCCTCAAAAACTGTGGATTCAATACCAGCACTGTTCTCTATGGGAAAAAAAATAGAAGAGAAGCCCTCCAGCTCCCTTGGCTCTGCTGGAGGCCAGAGAGCCCTAGGCCCCTGTGTAATAGTGCATGGAATTCCAGCTTTTTTTCCCCCTTTCTTTGTCTATTGGGCTCAAAGATTGCACTATGTTTCTATGTGAGTACAGCAGTTAGTATTTACCAACATAAAAAAAGTGGTGTAGGAGCTGGAGAGATGGCTCAGCAGTTAAGGGCACCTGCGGCTCTTTCAGAGCACCCAGGTTTGTGGCATTCACATTCACAACCCTCTGTAGCTCCATCTCCTTGAGATAAGGTGCCTTTTTTCTGGCTTCCCTGGGTATTGTATGTACATGGTGCACATACAAGAAGCAGGTACATATAAATACACATAAATACAAATTAAAAACTATAAAGTTGTATGTAGCTATAAGTTGCATGCTATTTCTACTAAATTTATAATGACTTTTTTTTATTTTTAACTGACAAGTTTTCTTTCATAATGGATTCTGTTCCTTTGATTTTCAACTTGCTGGTCACAAATAGCCTAAATTAGCGAAAAAGAATAATATCATACATAGTTAAGTCTTAAGTTTTTTTTCCATGTATTTTCCAAATCTTTTGGTACTTGCAAGGCTACTAATTTCTTAGTTGCAATCCACAGAAAATGCAGCTAGCTGGTGTCACTGTATGTATCTGCCAAATGAGGAATTAAGCTTTTTTCTGTTTCTACTGTTACAGCAGCCCTGTATTGGCAGCAAATTGCTCTGCCATTGCTAGCTCATTGAGCCTCATTCACCAGCAGGTCAACTTGCAGGGAGACTGCCCACTGAGGTGGGGAGGTCCTTGCGTAAGACGCCTGATCACAGAACAATGCCATCTGCATGTACCATGTGGTCTTATTTCACCTTTGATACTATGTGCCCTCACAAGGTTATCACTTTCTTTAATAAGACATCCTTGGTGAAATTTGGGACACTCAAACCATAAAAATTGTAGTTCTCACTCAAAAGATGTCTCCCATTCACACATCTATGCAATGACTCCCAGAATGCACTCTAGAGGTTTACTTGCCTATTTCTTTCAGGAGTCTGTTGGAATCATTTACCAAGTGCCAGAAACACAGTCTAGTGTGTAATGGAATGCTGCCTTGGGATAAAAATCACCTCACACATGCTTACAACATTAGATTTGACTTTAAAAGACATCAAACTACAGTTGAATACAGTGGGTATTGATAATGGGTTTAGCCTGTAATACTGGACATATTTAATTGTAAAGCATTTCTCCTCCCATGTAAATTTTCCCCACAAAGCAGTTATGCCAAAGGAATGCAACCACTAATCAGGATATTCGATTCTATCCAGGAGACAAATGAGACAATTTGCTGAATTGTGGAGTAAAATAACAATAATCACACAGTTACCAACATAGGCAAAGACTACAGAGGCTGAGGTGATCATGTATAGGAGCCTGGCCTACATTTCGAAAGAATAGGTGGGAAGCCCACAGTTGTTCAGCTCTTCCCCCTGCAGTCCGATGTCCTTAACACGACTCATGGTATATTTTATCTGAAACCTGCCTGAACCCACTGTTGCTCCATATATCATCATGTGTCAGGGCAGTTTTCTTTATTCTTTTTAATTTTATGTGTGTGGGAGTTATGTTTGTATATTTGTATACATGTAATGCCTGAAGAGACCAGAAAATGGTGGCATAGACCCTGGGACTGGAGTTACAGATGGTTGTGCGCTGCCGTGTGGGTTCTGGGAATTGAATCCAAGTCCACTAGAAGAGCAGCCAGGGCTCATAACCACTGGGCTGAATTTCTTATGACATGAACTCCTCTGGGAGAAGTAACAGCTCTCTGAATCAAAGAAAGCAGCTTGTTTCATCTACCAGTCTCCTAATCTTTGCTGATGGAGTCTATGGGCTGTCTCACTTTTCACAAGCTACTCAGAAAAGATCTCTGTACCAACAATGTGAGCAAAAACAGACACCGGATTAGAAGTTCCCTAAAGAAATGAATCACCTATCAGAAGGTCTCTTGGGAAGTTGAAGACTGGCTGTACCATGTTATTCACCCACCACTCCGGCTATCTCTGGCAAGTTGCAGCACCAGTTTGCAAGGTTTCCTTCCAAGCCGATTTTCCACCCTGTCTACTGGAGGACAACAGACATGTACATACAGAACCCATGGTAACTGGTATGAAATGCCACCAGGCTAAAATAGAGATCTAAATATAAATAATGTGTGCAGTGTCCATAGAAATTCACATCTGATGATGTATAGCACAGTGGAACATAATCCGTGAATAAATATAAGTTGGAGACAGTGTTGGAGGCATGGAAGATAGAAGCTGAGAGACTTGGGAGAGGTTCTGGCTTTCTGATCCCATGAATTACAGTGAGCATATTGTAACACATGATACTCGGCCCTGCTACCAGCTGTTTGTGCATGTGCTCATGATTTACAAAGCTCTGGGAGTCCTGCTCCATTCTGATGATGCACTAGGGCACAGGTATGTGCATGTGTGTATGTGTGTGTGTGTATGTGTGTGTGTGTGCTTGTGTGTATGTGAGTGTGTACCTGTATGTATTCCTGTGCACACATACATAAATACTAGGCAGTGAATTTGCAACAAGTAAATCATGTGTTCAACCTCGAAATGAAGCTGGTGAAAAAAAATTGCCCTCTCTGTCTTTCAGAGAGGGCACAGGGCCAGCTTTGTCAGCAATTACCTCCATTAGAACCAGTGGGGGAGAGTGCCATGGCGGGAATCCAGAGGAACCTGCAGGCCTGGAGTGTTTAAATTTAATGCAGAGCATATTTTAGCCTGTTTCAGGCACTTTCCCCTTATTTTTAATGTACACTTCCTTTTTAAGAGCCCCTTTCTAATCATATACAGATTTTTCTTCGTAAAAAAGTCTTCCTGTGCTAGTATTTATTAAGACATTATTAGAGCGCTTGAAATACTTTGCCCTTCCCCTAATTGAAGGAGAATTGAATCCAACGTGGATTCACAGGTGCCCATCATTTCATGCAGGGCTCTACTGAGTGGACAACAAAACCTCTGGAACTTACTATAAATAATATTTTAAGGATGGCTTCTAAAGTGTGTTTAATAGAGAAATGAGTCTTCAAATTTGCTGTCTATGTTAAAATCTGAAAGTTAAAACAGCTCTGAGCTTGCAACGGGATATTTTTTCCAGGAAGGCAATGATGTTCTATACATAAAGATTTGTTAATGATAAGGCTTCTTTGTCTGTTTCACATACAGCTTGACTTTGAAATAGGAGAGTTAAGTGTTCATCAGAAATGTTTCAATGCCAATTATAAGAAAAACTCTGTCAATGATTTCTGAAATAACCTCATACGTTTGGACAGGTTATGTCTGTTTGAGCTACAGCAAATGGCACGTCTTGAAGCTTTTTATCAACCAAGTGTTTTAATTATATCTAATAAGGGTTAAACTGTGAGACCTGGGTTAGTAACAACCTTGTCAGATAAGCATGAGGACATAAGCTCATGTCCCAGAAACCATGTGTCAAGCCAGGAATGACAGTGTGTCTTGGAATCCCGTGTCAAGCCAGGAATGACAGTGTGTCTTGGAATCCCGTCCCTGCAAGGTGGAGACAGGGTGATCCCTGGAGGTCTCTCTCCCGTCAGTCCAAAAGTAGCAAGCTCCAGGATCAGGAAGG
Organism: Pachyuromys duprasi; assembly: GCA_028658305.1. NCBI lineage: Eukaryota > Metazoa > Chordata > Mammalia > Rodentia > Muridae > Pachyuromys > Pachyuromys duprasi. The sequence goes on along the minus strand of CM053764.1, from coordinate 108,628,886 downwards.
GGCTGTCTTCAAAAATTACCATGGGGAATTATTGTTGTTGATACCTAATGCCGATTTAGGGCCTCTACATGTACACACATACACCCCTGCTCTGTGCATCCGTCCATACATGAACATGTACGCACAGAATAAAGTTAAATGTGCTTCAGTTGAACTCATACTCGTTACAAGTCATGGCAAATTTCAGTTGAGCTTGTCCATATCTATTCTACATCGTACCTTATTATCAAATGTGCACAGTCTCTTTCATAACTTCATAGCTTATAGTATCCAGACATTTTCCTCATCCATCCAAACAGAGAACACCCAGGGTTCTAGATACTTCTGAAATCAGCTTCCTCCAACTCCATTCACCACAGCATGGAGTCCTGTCACTGATATCCACCTTGAGCCCACTGAGGCTCATGTGGCCTGGTTTCCTTCCACCATGCCTACATAGCTAACAGAACCCAGAACTCTAAGGACCATGTCCTCAATCACAGTGCAGTTTTGTCCAAATCAGATGAGAAACTACTTCAGGAAGGTAGTCAGGTCTGGGTCTCCCCTTCATGCTCTCACTGCCACAACCTTCGCCCTAAACTTCTGCTTCCCTGGCTCTTAGCATCACCTCAGGTCCTTGTCCTCACTCCATCCCACAGTTCTTCACAGTGATGGCTTTGGCTCCTGAATCAGCATTCCATCCCTCCAGCTACTCTTGTCCTAATCCTTGGTGACTTTACTGTCTACATAAAGGCCTCTGTTGTCCTTGGCTTCTGGTATCAGTCTCTTTTCTGCAATGAACGTGACTCTCCTTCCTTCATCAATTCCTCTCAGGGCCCAGGAGCAGACCTTGTCTCATCTCTGTATGTTCTACAGCACAGAATGTGGAAATGTAATTGTCTTCCTGCCACCAAGCCATGTCTTCACCTCTGGACACGTTTTCTACCTCATAGCATTGGCATCCTCTCAAGTCTCCTTTGTTTGTCATGCTTTCAACCTGTAAAGACTATTGCCTCCAACATGAAAACATATTCAGAATTAAGCAAAACCCACAAATCTCAGAGATTTTCACACCTTCTGCTGTGATGTCTGGGGATGGACTGCTGCCGCCGTTTACTGAGGTTGGCAACTGTCCTCTTCCTCCATAAGTTGGTGAATTTTCTTCCCAAACCCACATTCAGAGTCCACAATGCTGTCCAGTCAGAACTTTACTTTGTGGCTGTGAAGAGTTTGACTGTTACAAATCCAAATTCTAACTACTCTGAATAATCCTCAATCACCTGTGTCTGACCTCACACCCTGTCAACTACCAGTGTATCACAGCCTAGCTCTCACCATTTCTCAGCTAGCATCTGAGACACACTTGCTATGTCATGCCTGTCTGACATTTTCTAAGCATTTTATTGTCATCATAACATTTATTTCATTTCTGAGCCTGTTCCCAGAATAGAACACACATTTGTAAAACTTTTTGCAGAGAATGTAGGTTCTACTCTGGGCCTCTATAGAACAGGCAACAGAGCTCAGTGCGCTTTCTGCAAAGTTGCTTGCTCAAGGCCAGGATGCTCGGCATATTGAAGATGTCAAAGGAAAATGATGATCTTGGGATAGTCAAGGAATAGTCTACCGCCAGCTCACTCATGTGTTTGGCTTCCCAATTTTCTGGGAGTAAGAACGGTTTAAAATTCTAACATGAGTGACTTCCTAGTGTGTGCACATGGCATAGCTGGCCCCACCATGGGCTTACATTTATAAACCAAGGACCTTAATTCTCATGGTTTAAAGAGGAAAATAAATTATGTGAAATACCTGTGCCCGATTTAATCAAATCCACTTAAATAAATATTCAAAACTTAGAGTATACTAAAAAAAAGTGTTTAAGTTCTTGTCCTTATAAGTCAAAGAACATAGTTTTGCTGAGCAGTGCATTACCCTGTGCCAGGCAGTGTAGTGTGTTGGGTGGCTCAGTAGGTGGTGGTTTGGCCACTGAGCCTGATGATCTGGTACAAGCAGTGAACTGAATCCTACAAGTGGTGATCTGAGAACCCCATGCATGTTTGGAACCAATAATATAAGACCTTCGTCACATGTAAACTCCACACAGCAGGGTATGTGTCTGTATGTGTGTGTGTGTGGGGGGTGTTTTTTGTCTCAGAAATTACATGTCAGAGAATACAAGCAATGAATTCAGCTGCATTTGCACTCAATACCTTAAATTCCTGGCCACGGTGTGGCCCATGCCCCCTAGTTATACCTCAGGAAGGAACCAGGCTAGCTAGAAACATGTGGGCACCATCTTCCTCCATCCTAAGCCATGTTGCTTTGAACACTGTTTTGTTTGCCTCGATTAATATTCCGAGAGACGCCTTCTGTTCCCACAGCCTGTCCTGGAACTGCAAAGCCATGAGAAGCACAGAGGCAAGGCGATTAGACAGAATATGTTAGAGCGGCCTGCAGGAGACAATGCTAGCAATTTTATTTGTTGTCTATTAGTGAAATGGCAGTGCTAATTTATTTCACAGAAGACCCCAACAGCTGTCAGATGGTGGGAATATAACTATATACTATCACAATGTAGCTATGCCAAGTAGGTGCTTTTCCCTGATGTCATCTCAGACTGTGAAGTGCCCTGAGACCTACAGAAGCCATAACAGGAATCCGGGCACATCTGCCTGAGGATGGCTCCATCAAAACAACACAAAACATGCACAGTTGGGCTCCCAGCTGTCAATTCACCACATTAAAAGTGGCAAGATTTAGGGAAATAGGATGAGTACTAAATGTCCCGTGAAACTTGATCCCTCTACCAACAACTGATAAGTATTCCATCCAGTTCACCACATCCCTCTTGGTAAATCTTTTTATACTCCATTCTCTGGGCAGCAGTGAGGTAGAAGAAAAGAATTGTAGCACTCTGTAAAGTTTAGTTTATTTTTATTTTCATGTGTGTGTGTGTGTGGGCAGGAACATAAGCATACATATATATGTTCCCATTGAGGTCCAAGTTAAGGGTAAGAACCTTCCAAGATGATTCTCCATCTTGTGTTTTGAGGTAGGGCCTACTATAGATCCAGATCTCACCAAATCCTTGACAACTTGCTGGGGGTGCGCTGTCTCTGCCTTGAGAGGCCGGAACAACAGGTGGGCTGCCATAGATGTCTGACACTTACTTGGTTTCAGGGGATCTGAATTCTGGTCTTCTTGCCTATGTTAGCAAGAGCTTTAAATACTAAGACATCTCCCCAGACCCCTAAGAAGTTTAAGGAGCACTTTGAACCTATCTCAGTGTGACATCTGTGGGTGGTCAATGTTCTTCTGAAGGAAAAACACAAGAGTGAGCCAGTTGAGAACATGTGACTAAACATTCAAGGGGAGTACAAAGAGTCCTGCTAGTCTTGCCTTCCATGTATCTCAATGGGAGATTCTGAATGGGGTCTGGACATCCAAATAACACCAGGGGAAGTGGCTACTGTCCAGTGAAATAGGGGAAAATTTGAACCCTCAAACTCCCGAGTCATCTGGAAGAAGACACCTAACAAACCTGACGTGCTGCTCATATCAGGGCTATCAACAAGGCTGGAGGACAACACTCTGAAAATTCAGGCAGGTTTCCTACTGTCCAGAGGAGCTAAGGAGCGAGGACAGATGGAAAGGCAAAAGTCCCCAGTTATCCCTGAGAGGCTACTGGTGACCACTAGAGAAAATACATATTGTGTTTTAAAGGTGTGGCCCCAGGTAGGATGTCAATGCTACACTGGATGGCTCTGCATCTCTGTGCATATAGGCAAAGATAGCTGAAAGTAATTGGTTATTTAAAACAAACAAACAAACAAACTGGAATGAGGGTGGGGAGCATGAGTTGCCCCTAGAAGGAATGCAAGGCGAGGATGAGAGGTGGGTATGATCAAAACCCATCATATACATGTATGAAAATTCTCAAAGAATAACTTAAAACTACATTTTTTAAAATGAGTGAAGCCAAACAAAGAAAGGGATGGATAGATTCCTTCCCAGGGAAGAAGACAGCAGGGTCTATTGCCAGAATAATCCTGTGGCCACAGCACCTGTCTTCACACATGGTTTTACCGGGGCACCTCTTTCATCTAGGACTACCCAGATATCAGCTGTGGTTCCTTTTCTGTCAAGGACAGAGTCACAACTGTAACTAACCCTTGAGGATCTGGGAAACAAAGCCTGGGCAGAGATAGTGTATCTCCTTTCTGTAGATGGATGTCAGATAAATAGGAAAACTCTCTCTGCTTCAGGAACAGTAAGTGCCCAGCTCCAACAGTTTAAGGATGGAATGAGAATCTACATGGAAACTATCTTTTAAAAGCTGTGCTAGAGCCCCTGTAGTTTAATAGAGGAGGTGGCAAATTGTTGGGAACCTGAAAATGGAGATAAACTGTTACATTAAATGATGGCAAAAGTACAAACGATAGTATGTTGCAAATGCTACCTGGGTAACACTGTAATCCAGCATTCTGCCTCATGTATAGTGTGTGCAAGTCTCATTAAGCTGAGAACAGGAGGTGCTAATTTTAAACAGAAGCCCACCATTGAAACGTTGCCCAGCTTATTTCCAGAAGTAGCTAATAACATGCATGAAATTAATTAAAGAACATTTAAAATTACAAATTTGGTATAACTACAGTCATCATGCAATGTGGTCATATCTGTGATTTTTGGATCCAAGATTTCCTTAAAAAATGAAGCAGATACATATGTTCTGGTGTGTGTGCGTGTGTGTGTGCGTGTGTGTGTGTGTGTGTGTGTGTGTGTGTGTGTGTGTTTGAGTAGTGTGGCATATGGGAGGGCTCTGAGTAAGTGTGCAACCTCAAAACTACAGCCTCAGATGGAGAGCATTGAAAATCCCTCCCCACCCCCACGGGACACATACACTATGTCAGAAAAAATGTCCAGTTCTGTGATGCCTTTAGCTTAAGTTTCCAGTTTCTTTTCCTCCCACACCCCGCCAAACTGCAGGACTCTTAAATGTCCCACACACCAGCTGTCACTCTCCTGCCCGCTTTCCTTTGCATGCAGTTTTTGCATCCCAGCAGTCTAATATTTAAAAAACATGTTTTGAAAAGCGTGTGCCTGATTGGAAAACAAAACCTAACTTGAGGATGTATTTGATTTAAATGGCAACGAAAGCTGTGTCAGGAACAGATAGGTCTATGTTACAGGCTGAATCTCCTACAGCAGTGGCTTCCTCTCCTCTTCCGAAAGTGTTTGAGAGAAGTATAGATCACATCCAAAATCCACATTTAACATCTACAAGGAAATGCTCAAAACAAAAGCTGAGACTGCTTGAAAGTCCTGGACTCTCTATATTTCATGTTAAACATGTTTTATGGATGGTCATAATCTGTTTGACTTTATCTTCCTCTAGATTTTTGCAGGTAAATGGTGGGAACTGGAAAAGACCATCCTGAGTGAGGTATCCCAGAAGCAGAAAGACACCCAGGGTATATACTCACTCATAAGTGGATAATAGACATATAGGATAAACATATTAAATCTGTACACCTAAGGAAGCTAATCAAGAAGGAGGACTCTGTCTAAGATGCTCATTCCCCATTCAGAAAGGCAAAGAGGATGGACATAGGAGGAGGGAGAAAACAGGGAACAGGACAGGAGCCTACCACAGAGGGCCTCTGAAAGGCTCTACCCTCCAGAGTATCAAGGCAGATGTTGAGAGTCATAGCCAAACTTTGGGCAGAGTGCAGAGATCTTATGAAAGAAGGGGGAGATAGTAAGACCTGGAGAGCACAGGAGATCCACAAGGAGAGCAACAGATCCAAAATGTCTGGGCACAGGGGTCTTTTCTGAGACTGATACTCCAGACAAGGACCACTCATGGAGATGGCCTGAAACCCCTGCACAGAGGTAACCTATAGCAGTTCAGTCAAGTGGTAATGGGGACAGGGACTGTCTCTGACATGAACTGATTGGCCTGCTCTTTGATCACCTTCCCCTGAGGGGGGAGCAGCCTTACCAGGCCACAGAAGAGACAGTGCAGCCACTCCTGATGAGACCTAATAGACTAGGATCAGAGGGAAGGGGAGGAGGACCTCCCTTTTTAGTGGACTTGGAGAGGGACACAGGTGGGGAAAAGGGAGGGTGGGGCTGGGAGGGGGAGGGAGGGAGGTACAGGAGGGATACAAAGTGAATAAACTGCAATTAATAAAAATAAAAATAAAAAGGAAATAAAACAACAACAAAAATGTTTTAGTTTATTCATTTAAGTCTCCATAATCATATTTTTCTTGGTGCTTGGAGTTGAACCCAGAACCTTGTACATGCCAGGAAAGCATTCTATCATTTTGCTATATCCCTAAATTACATTATTAGCTTTTAAGAGAAAGATCTGCAGAATGAAGATGATTACATAAATTTCTATGGAGTTAAATTTCATGCCAGGTTGTCACTATTCTTATCAATGTTTGGACACATTTGACAGAATTTCTCATTGAGATTTGCATTACCCTGGTTAGCCCCAAATGTTGTGAAGTGAAACACACTACTAAAATGAAATCAACCAGTCATGAAGATTATGCATACAAACTCATGGTGTAACCCTGCATGGAACCTTCTTAAGTTATGTAAGAGAATTGGTGTTTTATCTGGGGAAAGCTGAAGACACCCCGAATCTGCCCTCTTTCAGCATGTGAGACTCAGGGAGCTCAGGCCCATACTTGTTGTCAAATGGGATCACAGATGGCAATTCTCCTGCTCTGTTTAAGGGAAAGGAGAAAAGCAAAATAAAAAGGGGGTAATGCCTGAGTAGGCCTGGACACCTTTCAAAATAGTCAGCCTAAAGTAAGCTCATGTGAAACACAGTGACTCTGAACCGTCACCCCATGCCCAACAGTGAAAATAAGTGTACATATTAGGGAGAAATGTGCAAACAGAATTGAGAGCCAGATCCCTGTGGACTGAGTTCAAGATTCTGTAGCTAAAGGAAACATTTCACTTACTTTTAGTTAGGCATACATTTGACGTGGAATTTACCAGAACAGGATGGTAAAGCACAATTTAGAATGTCCATGTCTAGCTATGGAATCAGCTGATTATATTTAATTTAGTTTGAACATGCTTGACCAAAGGCCCTTTAAAGGGGAGAGACGTCTAATTACCATATAAAGTAACATGAATTTGATTGACCTGTGAGACTCAGAGTTTTATCTTGGTCCAAAATCCAGCACTTATTTTCAGCATGATTGACTTGTTCCTTTTCTTTCCAGTGAGCAATGCCCACACCCTCGCCTCACCTGATCCCCATTGATGTCAGTCTTGTTTTCCTCCTATTACCTCAACTAACCATCTCTAGCTGAAATCAAGTGTGGAAAGGTACTGCCCCTGTGCTCAGTTACTTCTATCTTATATTCTTGTTATTTTTAGAAGATATAAATGGGCAAGTCAATAGCGAAACATCAGCAGGAGAAGAAAACTACCTGAAATGAGATATGCAAACAATAGCAAAGTAACTTCATCCAGAATACACAAGATGCTGGTTGATTAGGAAATGCTCTATAACTCTCAGCACATCAGCAGGCACACACATTCTTTGAACTCACATTACAGCCTTTCAAGCCATGTAAAGCAAACAGAAGCATCAAGAGGAGGTAAAGCCGTGTCCCAAGACAGTGACATAAAAGAGAACATCAGTATAAAAACAACAGCATTAAAGAATACCACACAGGTCTCATTTTAGAAGTGACCACTCTACATCTGGTAAGGATCTTCCAGGCTTCCTCTGCAGAAGTGACAGAAGCAACAAAGCCAGATATCCACCCCAAGACATATGCTGTGCACTCATTTTACAAATGAGGAAACTGAGGTAATAAAAGATTAAGTGACATGTCTGGTAGCCACATTGTCCATAGATGCGAAATGAGGTGAAACCCAGCATCAAATTGCACAGCCTCACCCATATGCACACATTTAAATAACGGAAACAAACACTTCCCATCTCTAATGTCAGAACCGCCAGGGATCTCTGGTGTTTAGACACAGAAAGTTTTCTAATTACCATTAAGGACAAAGCAATGAAACAAGAGAACAATGATGGGGGAGAGCCATCCGTTCTCTGCTGCATATAAGGTGTGCTTTAAACGATGGACAATTTTCAAATGCTGCCTGTGATTAGGTATTGTTAGGTGCTGTTCATGTGTCCATAGAGAAGGTGGAAGCAATTTGTCTGGGACAGAAACAAGCGGCTGGAAGGAAGTCAACCAAAAAGCAACAGGCAGAATCATGAGAAATGAGTATTTATGGGACCAAGTTTATACTCTCATCACAGTGAAATAACAATTAATTACAAGGTGGGGCTGGAAGGATAATGCACACACATACTTATTTGTTTCTGAGTGATGATTCTGAAGATGAATTTTTCTACTGAATCATGTTGGGTTTTTTTTTTACTACTGTTTTTAATAGATTCCTGCTATCTGTGAACACAGGTTTAGTGAATACACACTTCTTTCTCTTAAAATACTTCCCTACAAGGCCACAGGAGAGAAAGACAAACTCATTCCTCATGTGAATAGATGAGCTGGGGTGTCTGGGTATGGGGCCACCCTATTCTGAGGAATAGGGGAAAAGGGTGCTGGAGAGAGGCTCGAAGAAGAGGAAAATGGGGTCTATGACTGATATGCAAATTGAATTAATTAATAAAAATTAAATCAAATACAACAGTAGTTTGGGAATTGATTAACTCAACCATTAAAAACAAATCAATACAAACAAACAAACAAAACCAAATGACTGTACCAAAGGACTTTTAATAACCAGGCCCCACTTTTCATGCAATTTCCAGGTAAGAGTAAGAAGTCCACTCAAGAATATTAATGGTCGGGGGATCCAAGATGGCTGCCACGAGAGAACACTGTATCTGAGGAGTAGGAGAGCAGAAACAACGCAGCAACCAGGAGACTGAACTCTGGGACCTAAAACGCCAGCATTGTGAGTGCCAGGTGAGCGGAACTCCTACAGTGAGAAAATCAAGTGGGAAAACCCTAGGGACACCCAGTTATTACCTGGAGAAATTTCCCGGTGACCAGCAGCACACAGCTCTGATCTGAACGAGCAGCCACGCTGGGCGCCCGCACCCGCCATAATAGACTGGATCACACAGTCTCACTGGCAGTCTGAGGAGGAACCGGGCACCTTTTTCACTGAACTGAACACTGCGAGCTCACACTGCACCGGTTTCTGCTTCAACCCCCAGGTGTGCTGCAGGCTCAGACCTATCATCGGAACCACACCAGACTGAGTGGTTGGGGGACCATTTTGACCAGTCCACACACTGCGGGGCTTCCACCAGCAAAAACTCAGTCAGTTGTGAATCCGCAGGCAGGTCTGGGAGGAACCCGAGTTCTGCCTCAAACCACTGCTGAGAGGATCCTGGGACCATCTGGACCAGACCGTACACTGAGGGCGAAAGCTGCACGCATCCGCCAGCAAAAACCCCAGTTCGGGTGTCTGTCCACAGGCCAGACAGAGAAGGCCTCGGGCACCATTTCAGACAAGCCTGCATACAGCAGATGCACACAAACCCAAACCCACTGTGTGTGCCCCAAATATCATCTCAGACCGTGGTGCACAGCCCCTGGCACAGAAGGAGGTGCCAAATCTCCATTCCAGGGGAGAGCCCTTAGCAGGAAGCCCAGGGCCGAGTGCACAGCCCCCAGCTGACATCTCAA
>CM053764.1:108581895-108618697 GCA_028658305.1 Pachyuromys duprasi | reverse complement strand
GGAGGAGAAAACAAGCAACAGAACAGGAGCATGCCAAAGAGGACCTCTGGGGGCAGGGTTAATGTAGCGATGTATCAGAGCAGATATTAAGACTCGCGATCAAGCCTGTGACAGAGGGTGAGAAGTAATGATAGATCTGGTTGAGGTTGGTGAGACTTGGGGAGAACAAGAGCTCCACAAAGACCAAACTGAGCAGGGCACAGGGGTCTTGTATGAGACGGTTTCTACAATCAAGGACCATGTGTGGATGTGGCCTGGAACCCCCACACAGATGGGGCCCATGATAGCTCGGTGTAGGACTGAAGATCCTACTCAGGGAAACAGGGACTGTTTTAGTCGTGATCTTGATGGCTGACTCTTTGACCCTCCCCCATACAAGCAGGGGAGTGACAGACTGGCTAGATCCCAGGGGAGGACATTGCAGCCAGCCCTGAGGAGTCAGGATAAGCTTGGGTTGGATGGAAGGGAAGGAGGTCCTCCCCTGTTGGTGGACTTGGAGGGGGCGGGGAGGAGGGAGATGAGGGAGGGAGTGGGAGGGTAGAAGGGAATGAGGGAGGGGGCTATGCCTGGGATTCAAAGTACCTAACCTGTGATTGAGATAAAAATAAATAAATTAAAAAACAACAACAACAACAACAAAAAGAATATTAATGGTCACATTATCTTCAGAAGTCTCTCCTTTATGGCTTTCATTTTATAATGTTGTTAATGCTGTTGTAGTGGGCAATGACACAGGTCAAAACAATCCCAGGATCTTGCTCATTTGCTCTAAGCGTAGTGGGAACTGAGATCCATAGTGCAGGCACCCTGTCAATTCCCCTGAACATCCAAGCAACTTTGTCATACACAGGTGTGCCTACGTGCTTCTGCAAGCATTCCCCAGCATTTTTACTAAGCTGCTTTGGTGTAGTATGCATCCCAAGGACCCCAGGCAGATGCATACACAGGAGAAAATGGCTTGTTCTCTTTAAAAGAACTTTAAAGAGAAATTTTCCCATAATGCATCAGGAAGGAAAATAATAGGGAGCAATTGAGATGTTTGTGAGAGAGTGCATATGTGTGTGTGTATGTATGTAAAGGTGATAGTGGATACATAGACAGTGTGAGCATGTGTACCTGTGTGTAAGCTGTGGTTGGTAGCAGCTAGAGATGTTATAGGACTCTCAGGCTAAAAAGGTTGAATAGATGGAGTCTCGATCAGCTCCATAAAAATCTGAGTCAAGATGAGAAGCCACCCACTCAGGAATGACTCCACTAGAGTCGGGTGCAGTTCCCGGGGCTCCGGCTCTAATGCTGCAGTGCCTATGGCTCTGCTGTGGCCCTGTACTTTGTGGGAGCATGAGGCTGAACAAACTGTTGTCACAATTCCTCCATGCATCAGATATGCAGGGGCCACAGGTGCCCAGGAGCCCCTCTCCCCAGCTGCTTTCTTTTGACTCTGATCTCCTCTTCTCATAACCCAGTTGTCTTAAAGCTGAACTTTCAGAAAGTAACATCCCGTTACCAGTATGTCTGCATTCTTCAGTTGTTGGGATCCCAACAGTTAAGGTCATCAATTTTTTAAATATATTTTCTCATCAAAGTAGAATATTGAGCCAGACATCTGTTGGTTAGCACATTCCTAAGGGTCTGAGGGATCTGAGACTATGCAATAGTTTCAAACATTCTTGCAGAACCTTGACATGGGGTCCTGACAGTCTGGTGTTGAACATCCTTGTCAATGGGACAGATGTATCTGAGTTGTGAACACAGAGAACTGAAAAGGGCTGTCAGCAGCAAGAAGCTGGTGTAAACCCCCCCCCCCAGCACCGAAGTCATAAGAGGAAGTGGCTGGGAGCTCCACTCCAGCTGCATCCTCCTGTCTTTATCTGAATTGGCTGCAGAGAGCCACTGCTGTCCCCACACAGCCATAACCCGTAGATATTCCCCATCTCCTGCGCTGATCCCTCCTACTCCAAGCACAACTCAGGGAGAGTCCTGTATTCACTTCTTGTAGATACACACAAGCACTGGGGAGCTCAAGGTGAAGCGTGGAGCCTGCAGAGCCACCAGGTAGATACTCTTTATGAATCCAGGTCTGGAGATACTCAGGCAAGAAATCTTCCCATGAGGGGTAGAACAGAGGGAAAGCCTGGTAGAGTCAGAAGGTAAGAAATGGCACACAAAGCCCAGCTGCCCCCCCCCCTGCCCAAGTGGAGTGGGCTGCATATTGATCTTGGGGATCACTGGAATGTGCTTCGGCAGGACCTTCTCTTGGCTGAGTTGAGAGCTATGTGAAAATGTCACAGTTTTGCACAAAGAAATGACTGTGTAACAAGTGACCAAGTGATCCAGTGAATAAGAGATTAATTTAGTGACCTGAACTAGGCTGCTCTGCACAGATTCCTTATGTCTGTGTTGTAGGTTGTAGAAACACTTTGGTTTTAAAGTGCTTCAGTCGTTGTATACAAATTATATGTGAGCATTACCTAACTATAGAGAAGGTTCAAACTATATCCTCAACTATCAGGCTCACTAACAGGTTTTCAGGTTTTATTTTTGGTTGTGAGCTTAGCCTTTAATGGCTGAGCCATCTCTTCAGCAAGTTTTCAAATTTTAAAGGAAAATTAAATAAAACAGGTGCTAAAATTAATTTAGCACTATTAAATACACTATTTAATTTCTCTTCACATTTATACCTAACAGCCACACCTATTGAGGAGTGTGAAGAGACTCTTGTTTCTTGGACTTATTGTATCAAAATTAAATATATATGTGTATATACACACACGCACACACATTTGAAATACCAATTGCCTCACACAGTTACATTTGTGGTGGAAATGTTCAAAACCCACCTCCCCATCTATTTAAAACTCAGATGATACACTGCTGACTGTAGTTGTCTATCACTCAGTCACACGCAAGAACCTCTCCTTTCTCAGCTTCTTACCTCTCTGGTGAAGCTCTGCTCTTCACCAACAATACCTGTCAATGCTGCCTTAGTTACCCCTAAGAATACAGAGAAGCAAGGCCCAGATAGGCACCTTGCAAGACCCTGAAACTGACATTGCGATGCAGGAGTCACTGGAGGGGATACTGTCTCCTTCTGCTCACCTTCTGCACATTAAATCACATATTGCAAAATCAGAGGTTGGTGAACAGGCACAGTGGAGTCTTTTACTGACAAAGCTCTGCCCTGTATTTCACAGTATAGCAAGGAGGATCTAGATCTTCCTTTAAGGTTCTAACAGTGTGAGTTTTCTGTCTCAAGGAAAAGACAGCATTAAGCCAGCTCACTACTGAGGTGTTCAGGTAGGCTAGGAGTCCCCTCAGTTTGATCCTGGCTTCCCTCAAAACCAGTTCTACCATCATACCTCCTTTCCATTCACACACAGTACTCAAATAATACCATATGTTTTTCTCCATTTCCTTTCACATGTTTCTTCCTCACCAAGAAGTAACCTCTTTTCATCCATGCTTGATCAAAACCTCCATTTAAGACCTGGCACCAGGAGGCATTTATCTCTTGAGCCTTTGAACAACACTCCAGGATGTGCTGGCAGCAGAGAATGAAGAATCCCCTTGGCCAGGAAGGACTGAGCTGACCCACTTTTGCCCTCTTGTGCTAAAGCACCCTGTCTGCATAGAGGCACCAATCACCCCTGGTCCTCTATTCCATTAGTCTCCAGGAAACCCCATTTGTTTCAGCCTTATTTTGATTACAGTCTAGTGCTGGGTATATGTCAGATACCCAGTGAGCGCTTTACAAGCAAGAGAAGAGGAAAATGAAGCCTCTGAAAGTTCCACATCTTAAAGATTTATTTTTATATAAGTATATGTGAAAGGGTTTGTGCACCTGTGCATGCAGTATCCATAGATGCCAGAAGGGGGCATAAGAACCTCATAAGCTGGAGGTACTGTTGTTTGAGATGCCTTTTATGAGTTCTAAGAAATGAAAATGGCAGATGCTGAGACTCACAGCCAAACTTTGGGTAGAGCACAGTGAATCTAATGAAAGAAGGGGGAGTTAGAAAAACGTGGAAGGAACAGGAGCTCCACAAGGACAGCAACAGAACCAAAAACTCTGGGCCAAACAGTCTGTTTTGAGCGTGATACTCCTGCCAAGGACCATGCTTGGGGAGGTCATAGACATCCTGCACAGATGTAGCCCATGGTAGCTCAGTGTCCAAGTGAGTACCCTCGAAAGGGGAACAGGGATTGTCTCTGACATGAACTCAGTGACTGGTTCTTTGATCACCTACTCCTGACTGGGGAGCAGCCTTACCTGGCCACAGAGGAAAACAATGCAGCCAGTCCTGATGAGACCTGATAGGCTAGGGTCAAAAGGAAGATTAGGAGGACCTGTCTTTTCAGTAGACTTGGGGAGGGACATGGGAGGAGATGAGGGATGAATGGTGGAATTGGGAGGGAATGAGGGAGGGTGTAAAGCTGGGATAGAAAATAGATAAACTGTAATTAAGAAAATAAATAAATAAATGTAAATTTAAAAAAAGAAATGAACATGGGTACTCTACAAACAGGAAGTGTTCTTTATCACTGAGTCATCTCTCCATCCCTGAACAATGAATTCTTAGACCCTTATGTCTATCTACCAAGTCCTGCTCAGATATTATCTTTATAAACATGAATGTATTGTGCAGGGATTCTGTGTGCATATTTGGTCTACACAATCTCGTGGCTAATCTTCAGCATCTGGAGGATGAGCAGTCCTTGGGAACTGCAACTTCTGAAGACAGGCAGATCTGCGCTTAATTCTGCTGCCACTGAGCAGCACAGTGGGATTCTGAAAAATGAAACTATTTTAGTCAACGCTCTGTCAGCTTTAAGTGATACTAACAGATAATTTTACTTTCCTTCCAGAATCCTTGTGAGGATAGGATTAGAAAATGTGCTTAAAAGCACTATGCAATAATAGACACATCTGTCTATTGTACTTTGATATACCTCAATATCTATCAGTAACTAGCTGTATCTTATTCTACACACCCTATCTATTTGTCTATCTATTTTTTGTTATCTGTCATTTATCTAGCTATCATCTGTTTGTTATCTATAACATGTGTATATTGCTATTATCATCTATTATCTACTTATCTATCATATATCTATAAATTTATCTATCATGTGTGTATTTATCAATCATCTATCTATACATATTTTATTATATATCTGTATAAAATGATCAACCTATTATCTTTGTGTATCTATCATCTCTCTACCAATCTTTCATCTATTTATGATGAAACATAAATATCTCTAAACATCTATCACTTATTTTTCTATCCATTATTTATTTATCTTCCACTTTTAATGTATCCATCTACCCATTTATCTCTCTACTCATTATTTATGTATCTATCCACTCATATATCTGTATATCTAATCCATGTGTCCCCCACCTACCGCCTAACCTAACATTCACTATAGATGGTAGAAAATATCTGCTTTAATCAATAAAAACAATTTAAGACAAAAACAAATAAATTGGAATTTCTTAGAACCCACTACAAGCAACATGTAATCTTGTATTTCATTAGCAATTTATTAAATAGACTTATACAATTATTTTCTTGCCCATGAATGAAGCAACAGTACATGATGAGTATTTTGAATTAGTGGCCCAATTTTTTTTCTGTACTTAGTAGTTAAAATCCCTGGATTTCTTATCCAATAATCTATAAACATATTTGCTAAAAACACCCAAAGGGGTTTCTTTGAAGAAATTCAAATACACCATGTAAACAACTTTAGGAAGAAATTTATAAATATTTTCATTAGAATTACAAAGTTAACTTCAGTGACTGAATGCATTAATTGGAATATTTAACTCATTGTTTCCATATTTATTATGTAGATTAATATCACCATGTACAAATAATAATTTACATAAACAATACTTATTTCGAAGTACTGCCAAAAAACCATGAGTTCCATGCCTACATTAAGATCATTGCCAAGGTTATCATATTTTGACAGATCTTAGAAGTTTGGACAATTTTCTCATTCCAAGCCAGTGAACATAAATTAACATTTTAATCAGCAATCTGTTAATACTAAAGATATTCTAATTTAGGAAAGTAGTGCTCCTTTAAGGACCACAGTTGGGTGGGGGGGGTGAAGCTTTAGTACTTGATTTAATACTTTTATCTAAATTCAATTTCCATTAAAAATCTTGGCTAATATAGTAACATTATTTTAACTGTTTAGATTAACATTAATTAGATTGTTCCTTGATATAAATTACTACATGTAATGTCTTTCAAAACAGCAATTATTAGATTAAAAGAAAATCTAAATTGTGTTTAAAATTTATGTAAAGAACACACTGAAAACTGCTGTAGATGTCTTCCTGACCAACACATTGGCCCTGCTTCCTCTCCTGCAGACTTCTTTTCCCTGTCCTGCGCTCTCACAAATATTGCATTAGTGAGTGAGAGTTGACTCCCATCCCTGGAGACTTGAGCTACCAATGAGGTAGGGGAGGACTCAGTGAAAGCTTGGCTCTCTTTAAGATAATTCCTTTCATCTGGACTCTTCTGTCAGGTTGGTAAGCTTCATTTTTGCAGACAAATAGAACACTTTCATTTTTCAAAAGTCTTTGATGTGCAGTGATAAATAATTATTATATTCAGATATTAAATATGGCATACAGCTGGTTTTATTAATGATGGACTTGTAAATTTTCACCCATGTTTTCTTTTAAAATTAGACTTATGTGCATTGGCAGTTATCAGATAAATTATTAAACATTTGAAATCTAACTTAAAAACTATCATCACATATTCTGAAAGTATATTCAAGTTAGCATATAGCCTATGAACTGTTCCAGTCACACTTCCTCGTGATCTAGATGCAAACATGAAGTGTGTTTCAATAGAGAAAACACACCTATGTTTTTAAAACTGTATTATCATCCATCATGACAATGAGTAAAACCCACAGCATATCAGGAAGGTTTGGTGAACCAGGGCACTTGGCAATCACTCAGTTCCAAAGGTTTCTACATTAGCTACCAGTAATTGAGAAATACCCAAAACACAAGCATAGACTTTGTCAGGAAGGAGAGAAGAATTGACAGGGTTCCTGGACCTTGGACAAATTGTCTACCCAATGAACAGATTATCTTCCAAAATGTAGAATTAAGTATATCTCAGAGAGAATAAACACTAATGAAGAGACTTTTTCAGTATGCAGAAAACACGTAATTCGGGACTCAAAGGAAGATCTCAGGTATAACTGAATTTGAAAGTTAATTAAACCATTTACGATAAATCAGCCTGCTGTTGTCTAAAGACTATATACTTCTTGACCATCAGTCACACATTCAACAGTGTTTAACCATTTTTCTAGCAACTGGCACTGGTTTATATGAAGGTGTAGTGACCTCACAACAGAGCAGGCTGGTATCTTCAGCATCATTGCCTCAGTCACTTGAAATAAACAAAACAAAACTGATAAAGCTTTGTATAAATCCACAGGGCTATATGATGTCATTATATTATATTGTAACCTGTTGAAACCAGAGAACTGTATTGCAACTAACTTCAGTTAAACAAAACAAGCACAGGTTTTAACTTTCCACAAAGAACACGCATGTACATATACTCAGTATTAAAGCCAACCAGAGACGAATAGAAATCAGATCACATCTGTTGTAGAGAGTCAGTGGCCAATGACTCCACCTACAATTTACTTCTTGTGACTCAGAGGCACCAGAGCTTACTCGTGCTATAAATGATAACTCTTATATTACACATGAAAGAGAAGATTAAAATCTCAACAACAAACTAAATTAGGCTCTATGCTTACAGGTACCAAGATCAATTACTTCAAATCTAACTCAGAGGCAAGCATTTCCTTTGCTAACATCCATTTACACCAAAACACTTTAAAAATAACAACAATGTCCTGAAACATATAAGCATACATCTGAAGTGAAACACAAAAGTAAAATTCCACTTCTTAGCAAAAATCAAAGGAGAGAGAGGTCAAATTAATTTCTAAATTAAAATACTCAGCTTTGGCAAAAATTTCCTTTTATGAAACCACCTTATTTAAACCCTAGTTAGCAGCTATATGGTCGAGCAAAAGATTTAATTAAACTCCTTTAATTTAAAAACAAATACTTTACAACAAAGCAACCCACCAATTAATGTATATGCCTACCCCTGAGAGGTTACCATTGTAGTCAACAAAACAATCTGATTCATTAAGTTCAGACCAATAAAGGAGAATGTAAACATGTTTTGTGCTAAGTTCTTTGGCAGATATAGAAGATAGTGGTGTATCCACTTGGCAGTATATTAGGGAGCAGCCAGCGCGTCCACCATAGAACACATCTGTTTCCGCACCACTGTCTCACAGCAGCATGTCAGCACGTGATGAGCAATATGGCAAGCACAGAAGCCTCCTACCTTCATACATGGCCTTGAAACCCTGTGCGCTCACTGCAAAGTCTGTGGTGAACCAGAGCGTGAGGAGTGACCCGGTGCTCACGATGGAGGAGGGCAGCTGGAATCCTGACAGCCTGCATGTAGAAGAGAGAAGAGTCAGAACATCTTCAGTGAAACATGGAAGTGTTAAAGTGCACATGTTTGCAGGTGAAGCTGGTTGACTGAAGTTCTTTGATATTATTTGGCTTGTTTACGAGAGGTCTTTTGATGAGGCTCAGACTAAACTGGAAATGTCCTTTCTTCTGTCTCAGGCATCTGAACCTGGGGGTTACACATGTGACACCATGGCCAGCTTTGATAATTCTTAATTATGTTACCTTTATCTAAGGTAGATCATTGAAAATTTAGGTAACCATTATATGAGTATTTGATGTTAGCATAAATTAAACACTGGTGAGCCAAGAACTTTTTTTTATTTAAATAAATTTTGAGATTTTGTTTTCGGATGAATTGTTCACCATTGTCTTCAGCAGAATGGATCAGGGCTACATAATACTATACAATGAAACTTGTGTGCGCCCTGTGAGACAGACCATCCACACATGCTTTTGTGTTCAGTCCCATTTCCTACTCATTCAATGGTGCTTGTCACATCTAACATGGCATCTATTTTTTTCTTATATTTACTCCAAAAAACTACATGCTTGTTATTGCACACAACACTCAGTTACCTTCCTTAGAAACCATATCATTGATTGTAACATTTATTACTCAAGGTAAATCATTTGGTTTGTAAGACTTGCTTTCCAGCCATCACTATGTTTGAGTATTTTTAAAAGTTTTAATGGCAATGCTCAGAGCTCAGGAAGAATAAATTAGTGACTACATATGTACAGTACTTTGAAAACCAATAGATTTTTGACAAGTCAAAGGGAAACTAAAACAGATTACACTTCATGCAGTTTCATAACTAAAGGGATTTATTTGTAGATATATGTAGCAGGAGGGTACCCTGCATATGCTAGGCAATCCTGCAGAAGTCAAAGCATATGTGCACCATTGGTAGGAGGGATTCTTACTTGCCAGCCAGCCTGTACTGTTAGTGGCCTTAGCACAGCTGCTGAGAATTATAAAAACAATGGTCTGGATGGACTCAAGATAAGCTAGTATTACCAATAACACCATGCTCATTTATTAATAAGATGACAAAACTAACAGGCTTAAAAATAAGACTATAGTCACATGAGGATTATTATACAAACAAGGGTCACACTTATTTTGTTTTTCACTGTTGTTGTGTCAACTTCTAAAGTTTTATTTTGTTATACGTGGGAAAATTAACTCTCAGGCTAAGAGATGGTTCAAGCTGCAAAGTCCTTGCTGTGCAAGCATGAAAAGCTGAGTTCATACCCTGGTACCCGAGGAAAAGCAGTTGTGTATTCTGTAATCCTATACATCAGGGCTTGGAACAGGTAGATCTTTGTAGCTCACTGGGCAGCAAGTCTGAGCACATCCATGAACTCCACGATCATTGAGAAATCCAGTTGCAAAAATTAAACTGGTTGATGGTTGACAAAGGCACCCAACCTTAATCTTTAGCCTCCATGCACATGCATAACTTGTGTACCCAGATATGAACATGTATACATACATACACCCTATACAAACACTAGAAAAGTTGACTATCTTTAAATCTTTTATTATGGATGGTCAGTAGAAGACGAACTCCCAATCTCAATCTAGTATCATAATGATACAAAATAAAAATTATGTAAAGACACAACCAAGAGCTAAAAAATAGGCCAACATCTACAGTGGACTGAGGTGCTGAAAACTGAATACAGACATACCTCAAATAAATCATCTGCCATCAAGTTGGCTTAATCATGGAAACATAAGGATGGTTCAACATGCTTAAATATAGTAATAAATCAGATGAATAGACTTAAAGAAAAAAAATCACCTGGCCATGTCAAAAGATGCAGAAAAAGCATCTGATAAAATCCAACATACTTTCCTGATAATAGTCTTAGGAGTTGGTCTGGAGGGAACATACCTCAACCTAATATAGAATATACATGACAAACCCAAAACCAACAACCTAACTGGGAAACAAATCAAAGAAATTCTATTAAAATCAAAAAGAAGAGCATGGCACCCAGTATCCCTACTCCTTTATAATATAGAGCTTGAAGCATTGACTACAGCAATAAGAAAAGGAAATTAAAGGGACAAAAAGAGGAAATTCAACCAAATCACCCCTATTTGCATAGCATATGATATACATAAGAGATATCAAAAATTCCACCAGAAAAATAGAAACGATTGAAAATTGTATGCAATAATTCTTCATGAGTTAATTTTAACTAAAGTTTAAATGAGACAAAATATGCACATGTGTATGTGAAAAAGTACAAGAATGCACAAAAATACCAACAACCAATAGCCCAGCACCAGCAGTGTTTTTTGTGAAAAGAGACAAAATTTTTCAAAACACAACATGAAGAAGCAAGGAAAGCATGTGTCAGCAGCTGGGTTTTCAGGGCTTGTTTTGTAGCTAAGGGACTGAAAACTATCTAGAACAGGTCTACTGAAAAGGGCTGACCCATGATCAGTAGATCAAAACAGGAAGCATGACATAGACTGCTGTGAATATACCTGACTTCTTTTTTCACTAGGTTCAAAATCATTCACTGGGAAATTCAGCAACTGAGTCTCCAAGAGCAAAAGCTTTCCTAGACCCAGTTAACACTTCTGAACTACCATGATCCATAACATGTAAAATTATACAACATTTACTAAAAACAAGTCAAGTCTTCAAGGCCTATGGTATGGGAAGAATCCTTTTGTTTTATACCACAGTAATCACCCAGGAGAGGAAAAGTTAATAAATTGGATTTCATAAAACTTTAAAATTTTTCTTTATGAAATAACCTATTAAGAAAACCCAAAGATATTCTGCAGCCTGGAAGATACTTGCAAGCAAATTATCTGGACAAGCAAATTATCTAGAATATAAAATAAACTCAACAGTAAAAACAAGCAATGCAACTAGAAAATTGGCAAAATACAGAGGAATCATGTTCTAGTTTGCTTTCTGTTGCTGTGATAAAACAAGGACCAAAACCAACATAGAGAAGAAAGGCTTTATACAGCTTACAGGTCACATTTCATCACCAAGGAAAGCCAGGCCAGGAGCTCAAGCAGGAACCTGAAGGCAGGAACTGAGACAGAGGCTATGAAGGAATACTGCTTACTGTTGTCCAGACTCATTTTTAGCTACCTTTCTTAAATAGCCCAGGCCTACTTCCCTAAGGATGGTGGTGCCCACAGTAGGCTACACCCTCTTGCATCAATTAGCAATCAAGAAATTGGGGAAAGATAGAGGGACCTGGAGGAGACAAGAATTCCACAAGAAGACCAAACAAGACCCATGGAGGCTCACAGAGACTGAACAACCAACCAAAGAACATGCACTAAACATAGGTCCCCTACACATATACAGCTGATGGGCAGCTCGGTCCTCACATAGGTCCCCTAGCAACTTGAGTAGGGGCTGTCTCTGACATGAACTCTGTTGCCTGCTTTTGGACCACTTTCTCCTAGCTGGGCTTCCTTGTCAGGCCTCAGTGGAAGAGAATGAGCTTAGTCCTGATGCAACTTGATATGCTGTGTTGGGTTGTGAAGGGCTCCCATTTTCTGAGAAGGGAAGGAAAAGGGGGAAGAGGGTGGGAGGGAAGGACAGGGAGGAGAGGAGGAAGTGGGCTATGATAAGGTTGTAAAGTGAATAAAAATTATAAAAAAGACAGGGGCTGGAAAACAATTGCCCCAAAATCATGGCTACAAGCCAATGTGATGTTGGTGATTCCTTTCCCCAGGATTGTCAGGTTGACAAGTAAGATTTGTGATACACATCAAATCACCCAGGAGACAAACAGATCATGTATGTGTGAGTGTGTGTGTGTGTGTATTTGTGTGTGTGTGTGTATAGTGCAACCTCCAGTCACTAGAAAAATGAGATTCAAACCAGGAAAACCTGGCCAAGGAGCCATCAAAGGGGCTGAAAGAGAAATCGTGGATGCAAAAATTATTTAAAAGGCAGAGAAAACTCATGCATTTCTAGTCAAAGTGTGAAGTGATATACAGTCCCATTGGGAAACAGTTCATCAGTTTCTTTAAAAATAAACAAGAGACAGGAGGCAAGGTATGTTTCAGGAGTGAAGAACTTGGCATGCTACTCCTGCAAGCACCCCGAGTTCAGCTCCAGCACCCATAACTGGTACTTATAACTACAACTCAGAGGATTCATGCCCCTTCTCAGCCTCAGTAGACACCTGAATGTACATGGCGCTCACCCCCGCCACACACACACACACATGCACACACACAATAATAAGTAAATAAATAAAAATATATAAATAAATGTTAAATATATTAAAATAAATGAGTAAGCTGTGTTTATCAAACTTAATAGTTGTTTCTCTTGACATTTACACCAAACTTCCACTAGTGATATAAATGTCATTTATCTTCACTGTTAATATTCTGGCCAGGATGAAGTACTGTGACTTTGTAAGATCTTAGACCTTGGAAGATAGATAGCGGTGGTATACTGAATTTCTGCTAACTCTATGAGACGTTTCTCTTCTCAATATGGAATGGTTTAAATAAATGCATCAGAAAGGTCTGAGACTTTCAAAAAATATTTTTTACAATTTTATTCTTTCATTTTTATTTTTTCTTCAAAATTTATTCATTTTATATCCTGATTGAAGCCCCCTCCTTCAATTCCCCAGTCCTACTCTCTCTCCCTCTTCCCCCATCCCCTTGTTCACTGAAAGGGGGAGTTCTCCACTATCTCCATCTACCCATAGCTTGTTAAGTCTCATCAGGCCTGCCTGGATCCTCTTCATCTGTGGCCTGGCAAGGCTGCACCATCAGGGGTGAGAGTGAGCAGGAAGCAGTCAACTGAGTTCATGATAGAGGCAGCCTCTGATCCCCTCACTCAGAGATCCACATGGAGACTGAGTTGCCAATAGGCCACATCTGAGCAGGGGGTCTAGGCCCCCTCCATGCATGGTCCTCCATTGGTGCATCAGTCTCTGCAGGACCCCTTAGCCCGAGATCTTTTAGTTTTGTTGGTCTCCCTGCCAGGCTCCTGTTCCTTCCATGTCCCTCTAATCCCACCCATCTCTTCCTCCGTAAGACTCCCTGTGCTCTACCCAAATTTTGGCCCTGAGTCTCAGCATCTGCTTCACCCAACAGGAGATTGAAGCAAACATATTAATAAAGTAAAAGATAATCACTTACCATAAACCCCAACATATAAATAATAACAAAAATTCCCTCATTAACTTCCAAATGATGAGTGAAACAAAAACACTGAGAACGTTTTACTTAGAAATCAATCCTTTTAACTTTCAAATACATATTTCATTCAAAGTATCCCTTCGGACCGGACCATGATGTATACAAGACACGCTTGCATGCCCATGAGCACATAATTTCCCTTTGTAATTAAACTGCCATAATAAGGGAATAAGCAAGAAGAAAGCTGGAGTTGACCAGCTTTCCCTGCTTCGTTTTTATTCATCAAAGCCCATCTCACCTACAACAATGTGAACAATGGCAGGCAGTCAACATCCCTGAGAACCATAAAAAGGTAGCATTTGAAACAGCTGGGAGGAGCCTGCAGCGTGAACCTAGCTACCTGGTCTCCTTGCTCATGTCTTGACTCCTGCCAGCATGTTTTGCAAAAGATGCTGCAAGTCATCACTATGCCTTGCTGATCATAGAGGAGAAATGGGAAAAGAAGTTCTTTACCCAGTGTCAAACTCCATGCCACAGCTCCCTCTGCAGAAGGCCACCTTGTCAACAGCATAAACACACTGTGCCCAGCTCCCAGTTGAACTAGTGGCAGGGACAAATGGCCAAGTAAGAGGATCTGTGGAAATGGTGACAAAAATCGATTTCATTCTTAGAAAAAAAAAAGTATCATTGTTGTCAATCCAGACATGTCGTCCACCCTGTGTTTTCTAGAAGGATCCCATTGTACCATAGGATCTCATTTATATTTCCACTTGGGAGAAACCAATTCCCCTCTCACATGCAGCCATATAGCAATGTGGGTGACTGATAGCTCACACCTGTCAACATGAATGATTGTAAATTATAGCAGGAATGACTGCTGGTAACGTCTCTATATTCCAGGTACATGTTCACTCTGCAGAAGCATGCATTTTAGAATTGAACAAGTTCATTCTTCTTTGATTTCTCAAAAAAAAGTACCGAGATGAATAGAGGTAGAAACAGACCTAACATATTTTTACACTGTACTGCCATCCAGGATACAGAATGACAGAAGTAGTAATGCTAAATTGAAACAACAAATTCAGGGGGAAACTCAGAGCAGGAGAAAACCAG
This sequence comes from Pachyuromys duprasi, assembly GCA_028658305.1. Taxonomy (NCBI): domain Eukaryota; kingdom Metazoa; phylum Chordata; class Mammalia; order Rodentia; family Muridae; genus Pachyuromys; species Pachyuromys duprasi. The sequence continues at coordinate 108,603,878 of CM053764.1, read as the reverse complement.
AGCTGGTGATGTTTACATCGGATCAAATAGCAGGGGTGCAATTAGTCTACAAGGCCAAAGAGTGTTCTTCAATTCTACAATGTATATATTGTATAATCAGTATTTGTGATTTTAAATTGTCAATTATATTTAAAAATAAGGCTTAGTTAAAATGTCAAGTGCATGTTTTAAGTAAATTAGGAAATATCACTAAATCAAATCTTCTTCCAAAGAACACAATTGCTTTAAGGAAAATATCTTTAAGCTAAATGTGGCCAAGCTGACATTAATATTAAATATTTAGTCTAATCACAAGCCAGGCCATATGTAAAGATCCTTATGATATAGCTTAAAAAAAGGGGTAACCCAACAAATAAACTTGCTGAAGGCCAGCTTTTCATCAAGACATTCCTAGGAATTCTGTGAATGCTCCCAAGGTGAGCATATGTGTGTGTGTGTCTGTATGCATATTTCTCACAAGAAGGCCAAGGCTGTTAGGAACTAATAGTATGTTCAGATGTTTATGAATTCATCTCTTTACAATGCACGCATAAGCTGGCCAAACTGTATGCTCCCTGGAATTGTTTCATATGTGTTAAAAGAAAAGAAAATAATCCACTTGTCTCTAATATTTTTATTGTGGAGAAATTCACCTAAGTACTTTATGTGAACACACATTTTATCATACCTTTAGTTTAGATTAATTTTTTTTTTGTTTTTTTGTTTTTGAGACAGGGTTTCTCTGTGAAGCCTTGGCTGTGTTTGACTCACTTTGCAGACCAGGCTAGCCTCAAACTCACAGAGATCTGCCTGCCTATGCCTCCCTCAGTGCTGGGACTAAAGGCGTACACCATCATACCTGCTTTACCTTTCATTTTAAGTAACATTCATTTCTTAAAACATTGACCAGTCCACCAACCAAAACCTGTTATACTTAATGTCACCTAATGTAAACTCCCTTGGTGTGGACTGAGTTAAAAACAGTATGTTTTCTTCAATTTTACGTTTTTAAAACCTTCTGGAACCCATGGACTAGAACAAACCAGTCTATCAGTACAGTACTTCCTCCTCTCTGAGGCCTCCATGGCTAATGATATGAGGACATTGGGGTCCTGTGTCTTGTTTACACATCAGGCATGTGCAATGAGGCCACAGTAAGCCCTCTGCTTTCAGTTTCTTTTTTCTCCCTCACCCAATACACCTGCTTTTATCCGGTGTGACTTCAAAGCAACACAGTTGTCTGCTTATTCCTTTATATAACACCAATCCTGACTTCTTACCAGTTCCACGCTGTAATTATCAACAGCCGGAGAGTCTTGGGAAAAGCATTGTACAAAGGCTCACACTGACAAAAGCCTAAGAAAAGACTCCCTGTCACTAGGACTCCAGCTACTTAACTGGGAACTGCTCACAATGAAACCAGAAGGGCATCAACTCTGTACAAAGAAAGCCAATGTGTCTTATTTATAGTCTAGACATCCATACCCCTTGTCGGGGTTGGGGCGGGAGGCTTCCTAGGAACTAAATCTCAATCTAGACAACAATGTAGCATCTCTTAAGCACCAATCCTGATTTGTCAGTGACAACCAGAAATGGTGTTAGCACTCATTTCTGCAGTGATGTCTGAGCCTAAAGTACCTATATTTCTGTCTATATATCTAGAAGGGGAGAGGGGTATATTTCATTTCTTGATCATCAGAATTTGCTAATTTATTTGTAAAGATCTGTTTTTGTCTTTTTTCATGTGTGTGTTCAGGAATCTGTGTTCATATAAGAATGCATATCTGTGCACAAATATAAAATATATCTCATTTGGCTGAGGGAAAAAATCTTCCGTCACTTTGAATAATCATAAACATTGTGAGTTTTGTCTTTTAGCAATGCATTCTGGCAAGGAAGAAAGGGGCTAGCTTGTAGAACCTGGAGATTCTGCATTAGATCATAAAGTGCAACAGAAATGGGCTTGTTTCTTTATAGGAGGAGCTGATGCATGCTGCTGAGGAGGGCAGAGAACATACAGAAAGAATCCCTGACCTGAGAAAGGAAGGAGAACAGAGTGATGCCCTCATTCTGTGTACTCAAGGGTTGAATTGCAAATATTTAAGAGAGGATGGGGTTGGGGGAGGATTATGATCACATGTTCACATCCATGTGCCAAAATCATGGGGTGCCTGCAACTTGTGACTTGGTTACTTACACACCTTGTCACAATAGCTGTTCCTTTGATCTCAAGCAAACCTCCCTGCACCTGCAGTTTTGCTAAGCCCAGGATCTGTGATCACCTAAGCTCATACTGAAACAGAGACAAGCCATATAGACAATGCAGGTGAAGCCTGAGCCCTCTGTCCTTGCCCACCCTCTTACTGTAAGCAAGATGTGCCATCTACTGCACTGAACTTTGGACCATAAGACAGCAGAAGCCATCTTGTGGAAACTGCTGACCCCACCAGCATGTTCCTCCCATACGTGATCCTGATTGGCTTCTAGTCCTTGAAGCAACACATGCCCTTTTCTTCTAAGGGTTTCCCAAGCTGTGAATGGTGGGCTTGGAGGAGAAATGTCTTAAATTAATCTTTCCTGTTCAGGTCCATTAATAATAACAATGGCAATTAAATCTTTGCATTTAATTCTAGTTCCCTTCCCCCTCCTTGAGAGCCCATCATTAAAGGCCTCTCCCATTAGCCAAATGTGCAACCTCTGTGCTCTTTGCCCCATCCCAGATACACCAGGGCCAGCCACTCCCTGCAGACCCTGGCAGGACTTTCATCTGGTGGGGGTGATTTAGAACACTAGGGAAATCTTAGTTTGTACTAAGCAAAAACTATCCCCTAAGCCTTAGGACCTAAGGGGGCACACTCATTGCTAAGCACCACTGTCTAATAAAAGTGCCACTGGAAAAATAAAGTAAAATTTCCTCAAACGGAATTCAATACAAATTTGCCAAGAATTTATTTCACTGATCTTTTCTCTCTATCCCTGCACCAAGTTATTTTGAGAAAGTTATTTCACAATTACAGTGTCGGTGATACGCTATTAGAAACAAAGAATCTAAACAGATTTTGCTCCCAAGCACGAAATAGCATCCTGTTCAAGTGGCTCTGTTATGGCAACAGCGCCTTTTATAAATTACATTAAAATGGCCTCGGTTTCGCTCACACCCAGTGCCTGCTGCTTCACCTGCTATTCACTCCTCACTGGGGCCCTCCACCTGAGTGATAAGAACCCCCAGATTGTCTTTCTAGTGAAGAATCCATTAGTTAGGTTTTTATATCAAGATCTTTTTTTTCAAGCTGTTTGCATCCAGATAGGCCCCTCTTCCATGTTAAGATTTCAGATAAGCCCCGTGTTACTTCAGAGTGACTCTCTGGGCCTGCTGGATTTCCCCCTGAGAGTGGCTGTTTAATACTAATCTGACACACAGTGTGGGGTGGAGACAGAGAGAAAGCACTAGCTGATTTCCCTGCAGGCAAGCCAAGGGAGCAGACAGCCACTTCTCAGTGCTTAGGCCAAAATAACATCAAGAAAAGAGTAAAATGGGTCAAATATGCCAAACAACTCCAGGCAAATTTGTTTCACTGTAGTATCTGATAAGATTGATTTCATAGTTTAAGTTTCCCTTCCTAATTATAAATCTGACTCGTAGAATAGAACAGAAACTGGAATTCTATTGATGGCAAATCTACTGTAGGGCAAATTACATGTAACACACATGCGCACATACATACATATTATTATGCTCACATGCATTTGAATGCACTTATGCACACGCACACATTACACAACTGAATAAATATGTACATGCAGAAGTACATACCACATACATGTGCATACACATGGACAAACATAACACATGCATGCATGCTCAGGCATGTGTACTTAAAGGAGAAAGAGAAGGAGAGACCAGATGGGGAAGGATCTTTTTGAGGGCAGCTTCTGGAGGCCTGACTGGAACCCTTTCAAAAGATACACAGCTGGAAGTCTGGGTGTGGGGGGGAGAGAACAGACGCTAACTGGAAAGGAGGAAATCATTAAAGGGTAGAAATCAGAACTAGAAAGCCTGATATTAGTTTTAAGGAAATTCTTCGAACAATTCAGAAACACTTTTTGGGAGTCTGATATCACTCATTGATGTGAGCGATGACTCCAGAATGCTCAACAAATACATGCAAGAGAAAGTGTTGGCGAAGCCCTTCTACCTTTCTCTTGGTGGAATAAATTATATAATGTAGCTTTTCAATATTTGAATAGTATGAAGCCATTAGTTAAAGAGGAAATTATTTTAAAAGCCAAAACACTATCCACGTTGATTGTGTCTTCAGAAGGTTTGTAAAATTACCTAATTAGTTCTCATAAAGTTCATGGACTGGATAAGACAGATGCTTGACTTGAATCCAGAGTAGTGAGCTTTGTATATACATACATACACACGTATGTATGCATATATATATGTATATGTATGCACATGCACATATATGTAGGTATATAATATATTTATATTATATGTATATATGTGTGTAATAGTCTTATATATTCATAGGTCACATAATTCATATATATTTATATATGATTTGTTATACACAATCAACTGCCATACATACCTATACACACACACACACACAAACACACATACGGATGAAACAGGTTTGATTAGTAACTATGTTGAGAGACTTAGGAAGAGTAAGCTTGGATTTTCACCTATCATTCTGTGGGTCATCAGAAAGCTCATACCAGGGATATGACTACCTCTTCCTTTTAGCTACTTCTCAGACAAGAGGCCTGAGAACAAGACAGACTAAATCTCTCCTGCAATGCACTGCTTACAGAATTCAGTTTCCTGGCTATGAACTGAGTGATTATTTCAGGTCAAAGTAATTTTCACATCGTATTGATTTTCCAGATCTGGAGTCTAGTGAGCTGCAGTAGCCATGTCCTCCCCAGCTGCAATGCTGGCTAATTCTGGGCACATACACTGGCTGCCAGTCATGCCCTCCATTCTAAACATCCTATTCTTAGGCAATGCTTAAACATCCTGTGGCTTACACTAATATGCCTCTGACTTTGCAGGTGGGAAAACCACACCCAAGAGCAGATAGGTGGTCAGGGCCAGAGATGAGATTCAGTTCAAGGCTCCTTCTCCAGTCATGGTAGGAACTCCTCCATGCTACGCTCAAGACAGACCTCAAGAATGGGCTGCAGGCCTTTTGAAAATGCCCATGGAAAACAAAATTGAGGACTGACACAAAAATCTGGGCTTTATCTGCATGGCATTGATCAAAATTCTTAAATGAAATCATTAAGGAAGTCAGCAATAAGCAAGTATGCATTTTAATATAGTGTGTGCATAGTAAGTGTGAAAATGTGTTTTTATGTGTGTGTGTGCTATTGCATGTGTGTATGTGGGGAGGGGGTAGCATACTCTTCTGAATATACATGCAGAGGACAGAGGAAAAGCTCAAATGTACTAGGCTTTCACTCTTTATTTCCTAGAGACAGCAGCAAGCAGCAGTGACTTATCTCCCACACCTGTGGGGTAACTCGCACAGGCACATGTCCTCAGCACTTCATACACATGCCGGGATTCAAGCTCAGGTTCTCATGCTTCCCAAACAACTTATGCTCTGATCCATCCAGCATCTCCCCTGCACAATCCACCCTTAGAGTAGAGTAGTGAACACCTTTGTGGCTATGCGCTGAGAAAGGAGTTTTGGCTGGCCAGTGGGAGTGCTGACAGGGGACCAGCTCTCCTTCTGAAGCTCTGCTCAGCTCAGCCATGGGCAGCAGTGTGATTGGCAGCATGATGGAGACAGGAAGGAACCAGCTTAATAAAGCCACTTCTTTTCTCCTAGCTTTCTTAAGAGGAAGCCGATGTACTTCGTTTTCTCTATGCTCAAATCTGCCCTTGTCTGAAAGAGCTAAAACTTCCTCATTTGTAGTCACTCACTAGGGATGTGAAGATGTAAATTTCCCATCTTGTGATTGAAAAAGACTTATTTATTCCCCCACACTCTTATGAATTTAAAGATGGAGTTTGACATTTGCATACATTTACTTCTCTTTCTCTCATTTTTATAAGAGAGGGGATCTGGGAAATAAAAGAGAAGCAGCTATAGCTTGAAGTCCACGTGATAGGAACATTTGCTTAGCAAGATTACAAATGTGGGAGACAGGAAAAAACAAGGCTTGACCAAATGTACAAAGCATGGAGCTACGTGCTTTCCCTGTGACCCACAGAAAGAACCTGCTTTCTCTTTAGTCTCAGGGCAAGGGACTTCAATCCCTTTTCAAATAAGAACAAGGAATTTCAAGTCTCTGGAATTAGGAACAGCCAATTTGAATATTTGGCATTGGAAGGGCACTTTCTCAGTTCTGCTTCATGGCTCCTGAACACATAACAAGGACATCCTCATGGCCCCAGTGAAATAAATGAAACTAACAAACAGCAAAGCAGGGGCCTGCCATAGTCCTGGGACGATCCATTCACTGAGGGACTTATGTAGAGAAGAACAGGGAAATGGTGGAAGCCATTCACCTTAAAGTCAGTGGAAGCCATTGAAGCATTTTGGTATTTCCACTAATTACAGCTAAGAGAGTCTAAAAAAAGCAAGGTCCCCAGAAGGGGCAGATACGGAGAGTGACAGGGACCCTCACAGAGCCCAACTGTCCTCTGCTAGCTATGCTAAGACCTCATTATCAGACTGAATGTCAAGCATACATCCCTGGCACCATCTTGTCCCTGACCCTGAACCAACCTCCCTTTTACAAGTGCTCAGCAGAAAGAACTGAACACATATATTCCTCCAGAAAATGCATGACTCTGCATAGATAGAAGTGTCCACAAAAGTAGATATAATCTAATCACACTTTTTTTCATATTTAAAATGCATTCCTAGAGACACTTCAGAGGACAACTCTATAGTACAAAAATCTAATTTGGATGACATGGGAAAAAAGTCAATGAGTACGACATTTTATAAGCGAAGAGGTACGATAAATAGGACTCTAGTGGAATGTGTAAATTAATCATAAATATTGTACTTCTGATCCTCTTTGAAAAGAAGATTCAACAAATTCTATTTTCTTTTTTCATCATTTTTATTATTATGATTTGTTATAACTTATTCAATTTGTATCCCAGCTGTGACCCCTCCCTCATCTCCTCCCAATCTCACCCTCCCTCTTCACCCTCTATGCCCTTCTTCAGTCCACTGATAGCGGAGGTCCTCCTCCCCTTCTATTTGACCCTAGCCTATTAGGTCTCATCAGAACTGGTTGCATTGTCTTCCTCTGTGACCTGGCAAGGCTGCAATCTCCAGGGGCAGGTGATCAGAGAGCCTGCCACTGAATTCATGTCAGAGAAAGTCCCTGCTCCCCTTACTAGAAATCCCACTTGGAGACTGAGTCTATGGGCTACATATGAGCCTGGGTTTTATGTCCTCTCCATGCATTGTTCTTGGTTGGGCTACAAGTCTATGCAGGGCCCCAGGGCTCAGTTTTTATGGCTCTCTTGGTTTCCTTTTGGAGCTCCTGTTCCCTCCAGGTCTTTCTGCCCCCCCCCCTTCTTTCATAAGAATCAGTGCACTCTTCCCAAAGTTTGGCTATGAGTCTCAGCCTCTGCTTTGATACCTCTATCAGTACAGTCTTTCAGAAGGCCTCTGTTGTAGGCTCCTGTTATGTTCCCTGTCTTTTCCTGCTTCTGACATCCATCACACTTGTACTACTGAATAACGATTGAGCATCTTCCCTAGAGATTTCCTTGTTGTTTATTTCTTTAGGAGTATAGATTTTATTATGCTTCTCCTATATTATGGAGCTAATATTCACTTATGAGTGAGTATATACAACGTGTGTCTTTCTGTTTCTGAGTTACCTCACTCAAGGTGATCTTTTCTAGTTCCTATCATTTGCCTGTAAATTTCATAATTTCCTTGATTTTAATATCTGAGTAGTATTCCATTGTGTAAATGTAATACAACTTTTGTATCCATTCCTCCATTGAGGGACATCTAAATTGTTTCTAGCTTCTGGCTATTACGAATAAAGCTGCTACAAACATGGCTAAGCAAATGTCCTTGTATACTTGAGCATATTTTGGATATATTCCTAGGAGTAGTATAGCTGTATCCTGAGGTAGAACTATTCCTAATTTTCTGAGAAAGTGCCAGCTTGATTTCCAGAGTGGTTGTACAAGTTTACATTCCCACCAGCAATGGAGGAGGGTTCCCCTTTCTCCACATCCTCTCCAGCACGTGTTGTCACTTGAGTTTTTGATCTTAGCCATTCTGATGGGTGTAAGGTGAAATCTGAGGGTAGTTTTGATTTGCATCTCCCTGATGACTAATGAGGTTGAACATTTCTTTAAGTGTTTCTCTGCCATTCAATATTCCTCTGTTGAAAATTCTCTGTTTAACTCTGTACCCCAATTTTAATTGGATTAATTGATTTGTTGGTGTTTAACTTCTTAAGTTCTTTATGTATTCTGGATATTAGCCCTTGGTCAGATATAGGGTTGGTGAAGATCCTTTCCCAATCTGTAGGCTGTCGTTTTGTTCTGATGGCAGTGTCCATTGCTTTACAGAAGCTTTTAAGTTTCATGAGGTTCCAATTTATTGATTGTTGATCTTAGAGCCTGTGCTGTTGGTGTTCTGTTCGGGAAGTTGTCTCCTGTGCCAATGAGGTCAAGGCTCTTCCCTACTTTTTCTTCTAACAGGTTTAGTGTGTCTGGTTTTACATTGAGGTCTTTGATCCTTTTGGACTTTAGTATGTGCATGGTGATAAATATGGATCGATTTGCATTTTTCTACATGTAGACATTCAGTTAGCCCAGCACCATTTGTTGAAGGTACAATCTTTTTCATTGTATGATTTTGGCTTCTTTGTAAAAAATCAAGTATCTGTACATGTGTGGGTTTATTTCTGGGACTCTATTCTATTCCATTGATCCATCACTCAGTTTCCATGGCAGTACTATGCAGTTTTTATTACTCTGGCTCTATAGTACAGCTTGAGGGATCGAGATACCTCCAGAATATCTGTTATTGTACATGATCGTTCGAGCAATTCTGGGTTTTTTATTTTTCCACATGAAATTGAGACTAGTTCTTTTAAGTTCTATAAAGAATTGTGTTGGTATTTTGATGGGAATTGCACTGAATCTGTAGATTGCTTTTGGTAGGATGGCCATTTTCACTATGTTAATCCTACTCATCATGAGCATGGGAGATCTTTCCATCTTTTGATATCTTCTTCAATTTCTTTCTTCAGAGACTTGAAGTTTTTTTTTTTTTTCATACAGGTCTTTCACATGCTTGGTTAGAGTCACACCAAGTTACTTTATGTTATTGTGGCTATTGTAAAGGGTGTTGCTTCCTTAATTTCTTTTCAGCCCTTTTGTCTTTTGCATACTGGAGGGCTACTGATTTTTTTAAATTAGTTTTGTATCCAGCCACTTTGCTGAAGATTTTTATCAGCTGAAGTATTTCTCTAATAGAATTTTTGGGGTCACTTATGTATTCTATCATATCATCTGTGAATAGTGACATTTTGAATTCTTCTTTTCCAATGTGTATTCCCTTGATCTCCTTTAGTTGTCTTATTGCTCTAGCTAGGACTTCAAGTACTTCTGATCCTCTTTGAAAAGAATATTCAAAATATTCTATTTTCACTGGCATTGCTCTTAAGGCACCAAACAGCCACAAACATGGGTTTCACAGCTAATTTTGGCAATATCAACATGATATAAAAATTCACTGTGGTGCAGTTTTGAGGCTCTAGTTAACTACTAAGGGAATGCATACAGTGGCAGTGGTGTGTCACTTCTACACAGTGAACAGTATGAGTTATACATCCCAGTCCCATGATGACATCATCCACACACTTGGAAACAGTCTCTAAAGTGAATCACACCCTTTCACTGAGTTTTTGGCAATCTGGCCATATCCAGATCCAAGCCTCACGAATCTGTAATAGTCTCACAGTAAACAAATTCCATGGAAGAGTTGAATATCCTTCTCTTGGTAACACTGGTCCAGGAAAACTGAAGCAGATGCCCTTCTTCACCATCAAGGCTTTTTTCTTTCACTGTGATGGTCTCCTTTGGAGCACCAAGCCTTTTTATCTTCAGACGTCAGTGTCTGAGCCTAGTGATCAGATACTCTTGCTACATTAAGCAATTGTTCATCAAAGCTGTCATGTCTTCTCCTTGTAGGAGTAGAACTATAGTTTAGCAAGAGATGAACACTCCCCTGATATCCAAGCAAGGGGATCCAGATGTTACTGAGAGAAAGGTGGAAATGCCTGTCGGTGGGGATTTGACCAGCTTTGGGACAGTCATCTTGCCCATGTAGCTTAGTATAAAGTATCACAGTTGTGACAGCTCATCTGGAAGTGTTAAGAACCCGGGCCAGAAAACCCTCAGGGTACATACCACTAGCCTTGATGACCCCAAGGCTGAGAAAGCCATGCTGATCCAACGTGGAACTTAGCTAGATACATGGTAGCTCATAAACATAACCTCAGTTTTTAGGAAACAGATGCAAGTTGATTTCTATGAGTTCAAGGCACCGTGTGCTGTACAGTAAGCTGACTGGACTATTGTGCAATGCTGTCTCTATAAACCTAAAGATAATACAAAAGAAAATAATGAATGCCTGACTGCCATCTATAGTTTTAGCCACTAGTCCCCACACATCCCCATTGCTTTCCGCCTTGTAGAGCATAAGCGACATAACTGGCTACCTGGTGGCATAATGTCTAGTGTCTTGCGGATGTTCAAGATCCAGCCAAATCATCTACTGATCTAAAATTTCCATATTTAAAGCCTAAATTAGAGGAGTCTAAAGCAGCTAGGTATATTTTTAACTCCACATGTAACAACAGAAGTCCTCAGCACTAAGATCTTTGGACCCCAGGATCTCTCCATATCTTGTTGGCTTTTCATGACCACTAAGTCTCCTCTTCTAATTATTCAGATAATCAATCCCATGGAGCATTTGTTGCACCCACATGACATGGGCTTTTCATTCCTTTGCTGAGCATGAAATGACAGTACAAGCCCCTCCCTGGCACAAGAGATGTGCCTCTGAAATTTCTCAGCTTTCTCAAACTCCCAGGCTCTGTGAGATTATCCATCAAGGTGAATTAACCTGACACTCAACAGTACAGCTAATTATAAAACTCCATGCTGCCATGCTTGCCAGAAGAATTTTTTTCCAACATCTTTGTTTGAAAAGACGGCAGGAACAATTGAGAGACACAATAAACAGAAACACAATTATCAGATTGCAAAAGGAGTTGTTTCCAATGAATCAAAGAGAAAAAAAAAAGACATTTTGTTCAAGTCAGTGGAATGTAAGGGACAGGGCAGACACCACAGCTAGACTTTCCATGAGAGGAAAAAGCTGGATGAGCTTCTTCTATCAACTGTAAAGGCTTCAAGTGTCCATATGAGGGAAATACCCAAGTTTTGGTCATACTATCAGCAAAATTGCAAGGAAACCCACAAAAAGAAAGAGATCCGGTGAAATATTTTCCCTTCAACTCCTCATACCCTTAATATCTCTGTATTCTTAGATTGATTTTTTTAAATTTCATTCAGATGCCCAGAATGAATTTTACTTTGTGTCCTATCCTTGCCTGTTTACCCAGCCTCCCCAGAGACACACTGGAGGCCTTTGTTTTTAGCTCATGTGTTAAAGGGCCTCAGCACATGCCTACCCTACTTTCTGATACACTTACCTACAAAGTCTGCCCGTGAGTTTGATATTTTTGTTAGGTTCTGTGTGCACCATGGGCCCTTTCTTATGAACAAGCTAATTGGCAAGATGCGGCAGGTTGGCCCTACCATCCACCTACTCTGCACTACCCAGGGATCCTCTTTGGAGAAGCTGCTGCCTCGAGCTCAGCCCACTCAATGTGACCCTCATGCACTGGTCATCTGCCTCTCAGCAGTTTCCATAGAAACCTCAAGATTTGACCTATTTACATTTACCACCAATGTAGCATCATGGGACGTGTCTTAAACTCTCAGGACTGAAGGAAATCTTTACTCTCCACTTGCCTGGCTTCCAGTTTAGATGCCCCTTTACCCTGCCATGCTTACAAGAAAAGCTAGTGGGTGGGGTGTGTTCCTTTAAAGACTCTTAATTTTAATATATCACAGAATTCAAATAGCTAGATAGATCTTTGTGGCATCTTCAAATAATTCTCTCTGAATGGTCTGCAACTTTATTTAGTCATTCATTCATTCATTATTTATTTATTTATTTATTTGTTTTTTCATTTATTATGTGCAGGTACTATAGGTTGCATATGTATGTAGACACTTGGTTTTTTTTTGTTGTTGTTGTTTGTTGTTTTTATTTTCAAGGAAGTCAGAGGGAAACCTCAGATATTATTCCTCAGGTGTCTTCACATTACTTTTATTTTTAAATTAATGAATTTGTTTGGTTTTGCTTGTTGTTGGTTTGTTTGCTCTTGTTAGTTGGTTTTGTTTGAGATGGGATCTCTCACAGGGACCTGATGCTCACTGATTTGTTTAGGCTGGTAGAACACTGTGCTCCTGGAAGCACCGATCTCCACCTTCCCATAGCCAGGATTACAGATATGTGCTACCATACTCAGCTTTTTATTTGTGTTTTATTTGAGCTCATGTCCTCATGCCTGTGAGGCAACTTTAGAGCTGAACTAATTCCTCTGCCCGGGGTGGCCTTAGTTCAGCAAGGGTTTTATGGGTTTTGTTTATGGCTTTAGGCTTTTGCTTACATGCTGGGGATATGTATCAAGGTCCAACCTCTACACTGTCCTGCACTCCTTGTATTGTCCTTCCCTTGAGGAGACATGGAGAGCCATGGCATGGAGAGTTTCAGTGGTCACCAGTGAAAAGCACAGTCAATTTTGCAACACTGAATGCTAACATGGGAGGCAGCATGGACCAGGGCTGCATTGCAATGAGGACAGGATGTAGGAAATGCTTTCCATCTCTGAGACACCGGGATTAGGGAAGTCCCCAGAGACCCACTGTGTGTAACCAATCTCTGGTGTTTACCCAGAACCCCTGGAGGGAGAACCACATAGAGATACTCTCAGAGCCTTGATGCTCAATTGAGGGATTACCTGTCATTACCTGCAAATATTTGGCTACTAATAAAGCCATTGAAACATTCTGCCCTGATTCCCAAGGCATTTGAAGGATCAAAATAGACTTGCTTAGATTCAAGATCTGAGGGATGCACTTAAAAAAAAAAAAAGAAAAAAGAAGTGTAACAATGTTAGCAGTGTAAATGTGTGTTAGTTACAATGTGAGCTGGAACATTCCTATAACTGAATGAATGTACAGTCATGGTGACTCTGTCAGTGCTAAAACCTTAGGTAAATTTTGATCTCAGTCCTATATTGTAGCTGACATTAGTAGCTCTGCATGGTGGGTTTTGTCAGCTCAGGTTTCGAACGTGGCTGAGGTTCACATGCCCATTAGTCAGTATATCAGTTTATTTTCCACATGCCCTGTTCAGGGGTAAGAAAAATATCTCACCAATAAATAACCTTATAAATGTTATTAAATGTGTTGCTGTGATGTGTTTTCAGCTGGACAGAACCAGGAATCATCTGGGAGATAGGCTCCAGGAATAGTATGGGAGATTACCTTGGTTGGGAAGATTTCCCAAAGCTAGATGGGACTGTTCTCTTGTGGGATCCTGGAGTGTGTGAATGGAGAAAGGGAGCAAGGTTCATCTGGTCTTCCTTCACTCTCTGGTTCACCCTGGTTGTGCAGGAAATGTTTTCAGTTCCCGCTGTCTCGACTTCCTTCTGCAATGGGCTGTACCTATAAAAGCCCTTCCCCCTCAGTTGATTTCTTCAGGGATTTCTATCACAGCAATGGAAAAAAGAACTATGACAGTTGGCTATCTAGCATGGTTGAAGTGCTTTACATGAATTACACTACTTTTTCCTAAACTAAAACCTGGAAAATAATTTTGGGTTTTTGTTAGAGTCAAACTCATTCTGACAAGTGGCTTCAGTATGGCTTATCCAAACTACAGAAGCTGTCAAGCACCTAGGAGCATTTGACTTTAACTTAAACTGCTTCATGTAAGTTTTTGACCCACAAAATCTTAATGTGTCTGTGACTCCTCTTATCCAAGTTTTTTTCTAATATTCCTTTACCTTTTCCCATTCTTAATTTTGAAGCTAGCTGTAGACATATGTATATATATATATATATATACATACATACATACATATATATACATACATATATATACATACATATACATTTGAGAGAATTTGTTTGAAGCATATACATTCCTTCCCTATATATTGAAATGAACATATAAATATGTACTTCACTTATTTTTTCATTATAAAATATGTCTACTTTGAGAATGAAATTTGTAGCATTGTTAATTGAGAATAAAGAAGAGTTTTTAATGTTTAAGTTTTCACTCTATGGACATATATTTATTAAAGTCTGGTTTTAAATTCAATTAGTTGTTTTCAGTAAAAATGAGAGAATGCAAGTCAGTATTGCATTCTTAATGAGGAGGTTTAGGTCCCTAAACACTGACTTGGCTAAGAGCCATAAATCCAAATGCAGGCATGTCTTAAAGCATTGGCTCACAAAAACAAAGGGAAAGAGCAGGAAGACTGCAGAACTGCATCAACCACACAGGTTTAGTAAGCCTGACAACAAATGATGCTGAAACTGCCTCAGTGGATCTGGACCAGGCATAGACATGGCATCTGCCTTAGGAAACCATTTACACATTTCTGACTTTTACATGACTGCAAAAGTTAATGTATGAAGACCTCATCTAAAAGAGCAGTGATCAGGGCAGGCAAGATGGCTCAGGGGGTACTTGCCACAGTCATAAAATCTGAGTTCAATGCCCAAAGCCCACATCTTATAAGGAGAGAAGCAATTCCTATTCATTACCCTTTGATTACTTGAACTATGGCACACTAGCTCCAAAATACACACAGACACAAACAGACACATGTACATGTGCACATATATGCATGCACACACATATACACTAAATAATTTTTTTAAAATACAGTAGCAATGACCAATTTTTTTGAGGAGAGACACTAAATAGTTTATGAGTTTGAGGATTGATTACCACTGTTATTAAAACCTGAAAAATGGGACCATTTTAAGAATCTGAAAATGAAAAACAAATTATACTTCAACTATTTAACAGTGGTCAAAAATTATACAGATACATTGTATACATACTCTGTATGTCTCATATATATAACCAATGTTTCATTACCAAAACCCCAAACAATTCTACTTCCTGCTATTAACATAAAAGGGTTTATCCCAGCAAACTTCCTCACATGCTATGAAGTCACAGGAATATATGTGTTAACACACACACACAGCTGTAGTGTAATATGGGGATATACAGAAAGGCCAACAGACATTTTTCTGAGGAGGGAAAGAAATAAACTTTTAGGACAAGAAAAGTACTTTGGATATAATTTGTTTGTGGTCTAAAATTTTAATTTTGTGAATGTATTTTAAAAGTTAAATTATTTAAAGTATTAATTAGAATATACACACCTTCACACCTAATTTTTTAAGATTTATTTTACATGTATGTGTGTGTGTCATATATTTTTGCACTGCATGTATACAGGTGCCCAAGGAAGCTGGAAGAGGGTATTGCATCCTCTGGAACTGAAGTTATAAGGTGCAGTATAAGGGCTGAAAACCAAGTTCAGGGCCTCTGCAGGAACAGCCAGTGCTCTTAGTCAGTGAGCTATCTGTCTAGTTTCTACAGTTTATATTTAAAATATGACAATACTATTATTTTTTCAGATCATAAATTTTAAAAGATCTTTAAATTTATGATAAGACTTGATAGGCTAGGGTCAGATAGTGGGGGAGGAAGACCTTCCCTATCAATGGACTGGGGAGAGACATAGGAAGGAAAGAGAGAGGAGGGTAGGACTGGGAAGAGATGAGGGAGGGGACTACAGCCAGGATAAAAGGTGAATAAATTGTAATAAATAATAGTAATAAATAAAAATAAAAAACAAAATCAATGATAAATGTCTTGCTAGCTATTATACAGGAGATAGAAAAAGTTTAGTCAGTAAATATTAAACAATTAATGCAAAAAATGTTAATTTCGGAGGCCCAAAGTAGATGAGAACATACACTCAGTCTGTAATTGACACCAACATTCAGTGTGCTATGCCTTTGATAATACTGTTGCATTTCTTTATGGTATAAATATTCTACATTTCTTCACTTATAAAGTTCACCCTGAGTAAAATTTTTACAAGTATCCTTGAATTTTGATTGAAATGTTTGAGGTAAAGGCAAAAAAATTAGGATATTTTACCCAAAGATTGATTTGCATCAGAGCTAGTGATATGTACCCTCAGGTGATATTCACAAGGTGTTTAAGGCAGGAGTGCATGATCTAGGCCCAACGCTCAGCCTGAAGGATACAGAGTCCAGTAGAGAATGGAGTCACTACAGACTGTTCTCTGCTGAGATGTTGTAAAGCTGCTGTGTACATGTTATCTCCAGCACAATCACAGGCACATTCAACAGCAAAGTCATTCTACAAACAGGAGCAAAACTCTGGGGCAATTTCTCCCCATCTCCTTTTCCCTGGCCCCTTTTCTAAGTGCTCTCTGTAAACCCGTCCCTATTTCTGTCCTGAGCAGACCCTGCTAATAGAAACATCTGAGTGATATGTTTGAGCCTATCAGCCCTCAGTCTTCTGTCCTGAGTTAGCAGAGACAGTGCAGGGTCCCAACCACAGGGTATGTCTCACACTTCCCATCTCTTCCACTGTGCTTCTTTTCAGATTTGGGCCGTTTCTGCCTGTCTTTGTAGCAACAATTACAGTGAGGTTGCAATCACACAGGTACAGATCAAAAAGGAGAATTCCTTCAGGATCTCCCCAATCCTAGAGAATGCTATGATTTGCCTTCCCATGACCTTTCTTCCATATAGGCATGCACAGACCATGTTCATAAACATACATAGCTGACGCATATGTACATCCTGTCCACTACGTATGCATAATACAATTTTCACATCTGTTCACTTAGTTCAAATGTGGCAGCCAAAGATTGCTGGTCCTCTCTTGTCTCTCTGCTCTCCACACACAGGCTGTGAAGGTGGAATCTAGGCCTCTTAATTGCCTTGGACCCCATGGGATTCCTACAGGTTGACTGACTTCCCCCTACTCTGGATCATGGAGAAGCGGGCCGGTAATAGCTGTATTCTCTTCCTGGAATCAACACATATTTGGTCATGAATCTGACCTTGAAATTCTTGAATTTAATATCTGAAACCTAACTTCTTAAGTGAAAAAGTTTTTATCCAGTCATTGAGGTGGGGCTGCAGGTTGACTATGCCTGATCCAAAAACCAGAAGTGCTCCAAAAATCAAAGCTTGGAAAGTTCTGACATGGTAACAGAAGTAGAAAGTTCCTTCTTGGGTCTTCTGCCAATAGCTACACTAACACGGCAGGTTCTCTGAGCATTGCAGGGATTGTCTCCACGTCCATGTACACAGGAAACGTTAATGAGCTTATGGGTTTCACTGTGAACAAATCTCTTGTGATTCAAATGTTCCTAAAAACACAAAAATCGCAAACTCCTGCTCTTCACTGGTCACCAGTGTTTAAATGAAAGAAAAATTTGCTTTCAAAGGTGAATGTGATCCACAGTGTTCAATGAATAAAGCACACTAGAACATGGTTGGCTCTCACATCAGCCATCTACAATTCCATTACAATGTCCCAGGACTACCATCCTTCAAACCCTTTTTTTCTGTTTTGGGAAACCTTCATCTGGTCTTAGAGTTTGGATTCTGTTTGTAAGATTGATTACTTGTGTTGAGTTTCTGTATGCGGAGGGGTCTGAGCAAGGGAGGTCAAGATATCAGCAGCAGCATCTATCATTTGCTAGAAGTATGATGGGAACAGGTCACTGGGCAGAGAGAGGGTGTTCAGTCTGCACATGTCACCAGTGTGTGATGTAAAGCTGATTACACGCCAGCCGTTAACATCCATCTACTTTCTTTGCAGAAGTTTTCCCAATTACTAGAAGAGAAAGTGACTTATTTTGACAAATTCTTTCAATCTGGAAAAATGCTGGTGTTCTTACAGATGGTTGTGTTTTACAAAGACGACAAGAAAACCCAGTCCAAGGCCTTTGCCGCAGCCACCAGTCATTATTCTGTTATTCACAACTGAAGAATGGCATCAGGGACTTTCTTTTTTTATCTGAACTTCACATTTCTTTAAATGCCACGTAGGTTGGGATAATAATCGTACATCTAACGTCATCACAGCAAGCAGTCTCAAGTAGAAAACCTGACGAGCCATTCTGCGTCATAGTCCAGTTTTGGTTTGGAAGAAAGTTCACTGTAAGAGTCTTGCGGATCTCATGCAACTAAGAAAAAGGGGCAATTAAATCAGTGGGTCTTGCTATTTTTAACCCAAGTCACACAGCAGTAATACAAAGAGAATGTAAGATTGAAAGAGGTTGTGATTCACAACTATAAACAAAGCTTGGGTCTATCAGGTGTGATCTGCATGAAACCAAGAAAATCCCTTACAGGAGGACGCACTGTAATCCACAAACTGACAGATGTATCAGCTACATACAAGCAGACACCAGAGCTGCTATTTCTTTATGGGACTCTACTTATGGGACTTTGCAACAAGAATGTTCCCCTACATCACACCTGAGGAGCGTTGATAAAGATGAAGGATGGGCATGCACAGTTCACCTTGGTTCTACACATGACTGAAAATTTGGAGTCATCTGACACACTCTAGGGCATATTAGTGAGGGTGATTTTTTTTTAGGGAGATTTCACTGAAGAAGGGAGACCCATCCTAAAGGTGCTGGAGTCAAAGACAACATATAAAGGAAAACAGGAGAATCCTGTTGAACACCTGAATTTATCTCTCCTTATGCTCTTTGACTGCCTCAGCCACCTCATGCTCCTGACACCTCAGCACAGGTCCTGGTAGATGAAATCTGTAAATAGGAATGGTGTTTATGTGAACAGCACCCAAGCAAGCCATTGGAAACACTCAGGGCAATTGCAGCACATTCTTACAGACAGGTGTGCTTGTGTGTGAAAGAGAAAGTGACAGCAGTTGCCACCGAGGGGGTCCATGGGAATGGAAGCTGGTGGGCTATTGGATAATGGATGCTGTCTGCAATGGCATTTTTAATACTCATAGTGCATCACAGACTTCTTGGCATGCTGGTAATGATGGGGATGTGGGGGTGCTACAGGGAACCTCAAGGAAGTGAATAGGAAAACTGACAGGCATGGGCTCTTCACTTGCTTTCCTCCCAAGATCATAGGGCTTCAGAAAAATGACTCAAATTGTACCATTGTAACTCTTCCCGCCTCTGGCCGGCAGCCTCAGCAAAGAGGTCCACTGTTCAGAACTGAGATTCCTCACGCCTCCTGTATTTACTCCCTCACACACTTAGCTTAAGGTAACACTCATGTTTCTATGATGGGAAACTTGTGTTTTGCATCCACCACAGATATTAAACAGAAAACCTTTTCTATGTGGAAGCCACCAGAGGTTTACTCATCCCAAACAAGACATATCAGTGAACTGGAGCTGAAAAAAAAAAATTGATTTAACAGTATTCTCTGACTTCAACTTTGCTCAATATTGCTGATAAAGAAGATAAGGCAGCTGGTTGTGTCCAAAGCAAACTTAAGGCAGCTTCCTCCAATGCTCCTGTGCAAACCTTCTAATGTCCTCTCTAGCCATATCACCTATGGGTCATTACTGAAAGTATTCTTTTGGTTTTGTCCCATAAAGCAAACACTCTTCAGATGCTGTAATCCTGGACAAATTCCTCTAATGAAACCTTGGTTTCGAGTTGCTGAAGGGTCCTAGGAATATGGATATTTCACTAACACTATTTCTCATTATACCAAATATTCTTTCAACATTTATACTCTCTAGTGTATCACTTATAAAGGAGAAACCTCTTGCTTTCACAGAGAAAATTTTATACCCCACTGATATTTGTTTCAAATGAGTAACTTGAGTGATCAGACTACCTTCACTAAATCAAAGGAACATTCAAGCATTCAGGTTCTTCATTGAATAGGCTCCAGGCTCAATGTATCCACAAAACCCTCCACTCATCACAGCCATCCCAAATACTTCAGGATCTGTTTCCCACAACTCTGAGTGAACTGTGTTTTGTGATCCCAGAACTTGTATACATAGAGGTTTCTAGGAGTTCTCATGAAGACTCCATGGGAACATACCGTAAGTCCTTTATTGAAATTAAGGCCATATATGCCAACTGTCTGCCTCTGGTTAATAGTATTTACAGTTGTTAATAACTACCAGTAATCCAAGTAAAGGATGGAGAGAGAAGGTGAGACAGGGAGGCAAGGATTTCAAGGGAACATTGCATGTGGTAGCCACTAAACTGAAAGGAAGCAGTGAGTATGGAACCAGGAAAGAGCATCAGGAAGGAACATTATGGGAGAAATGTCAGCCATCTTCCCTTGCTAGGGCCATAGACAATGTCAGCTCCTACTATTTTTGTTCCCTTGCATTGACCAGGGAGATGGGATTGCTGGTTAGTTTGTTGTTGTTGTTTCATTTTTGGTTAAAGGACTTTAGGCCTACTTTAAAAGTATAGTTATACCTTAAAATATTTATATTTCTTATCTACCTTATTTCTGGTATGAAGTACTAACATTTCTACAACATGAAAAAGTAAACTTTTTTTTTTATTTTCAACATTCCTCTGTTCCCAGCACATATTCATGGCATGTGATGGCAGTAAAAGTAAAGAGAAGGGGAGAAGAGACAGGGGACCAGAGGGAACAGTGGGAGGGGAGAAATGTGAGACAGGGAGCAAGGACAGCTGGACGAAACTAGTGAATAAGACCTTGTTGATTATAACACCGCACACCTTGATTGCAAGATATATGGAAATCAAGCTATAATCGTTCAGTTGTTCTGGGAATGTCATCTCTGCCATCTAGCCTTCAAAGTGCTGGAAGTTCTACACATTTTGGTGAAAAAGACTAGTTGCTAATATCCTTAACTGGGTAACCTAAAAATTTTAATATCAAATTTCCAGGAATGAAATACCCATTTATGCAAAATTGGCACCATTAAGGAGGTAAGCAGTGGCTCTCTGCTTGTCCTGGATGCCTGCTCCACAGGAAGAAACTCCCGCCTGGTACTGCAACTGGTTCAAAAGCCCATGCTTTCACAGACCCTGGAGTAGAACTATGTATTCCTGTTTAGCTAAATTGACACAGCATCAAACTTTCTTCTTAATATTTGTGCTAGGCATGGAAGAGTGTTGGCAGGGTCAGGAAGGAGAAAGAAGATAGTTTAGTGAGGAAGAAAGGAATCAGAAAACATTATGTACATATGTGAAAGACTTAATAAATTAAAATATAACATTCCAGAAACAAAGCGTTATCAAACTATGGATTTCTATTCCATATTAGATCTTGATTTTCTTACTCAATTAGGTTCATGGACACACATGTTTCCCCCTCTTTTGTTTGTTTGTTTCTTGAGACAGGGTCTCACTTTATAGCACTGGCTTTCCTGGAACTCATTACATAGACCAGCTAGACTTGAAATCACAGCAATCTACTTGCCTCTGCTTCCTAATGCAGGATTAAAAGTGTGTGCTGCCACACCCAGATGAGATGAAACTTCTAATTCCCCTGCTGACACTCTGATACAAATCAGATTTGAAGCTCACAGGTAAAGTTCCAGGACACATGGCAATTCTTTTGTAGAGTGCTATATGTAAAATGACATAAAAAATTAAGAGGCAAGAAAAATTCTGGGCATGGGGAGATGTCTCAGTGGGTAGAGCATTTGTTCTGTGTGCATGGGGACCTCAGTTCAGATCCCTAACACTCATAAGAAAAGCTTCCTTAACTGGGGTTTCTATTACTATGATAAAACATCATAATGAGACTTGATAGACTAGGATCAGAGGGAAGT
>CM053764.1:108502128-108581395 GCA_028658305.1 Pachyuromys duprasi | reverse complement strand
CAGTTGTAATTTCTTGTATATTTGAAAATAGCTAGTAAGGAATATTTTAGACACTACCATCCAAAGAAATGGCAAGTGTGTGAAGATTGACATGTTAATTACCTTATTCTGATCACTTCCCATAGATTGTATCTATACACTGTATTATCACATTGCACCAAATATGCATAAGTAATTATGCCCGTTAAATCTCACACATAAAATGTTCAGACTTGCTGATAATTCTCTTCATAGCATTGTAATCATATAAGCATTGCCCTCTTATGATATCTGACATTCCCTCATTTTTAAGTTATTTTTTATTTTTGCAATTTTAACATCTCAGTACCATTGTGTGTATAAATGTAATGCCTGGTAAGCGCGTGACTCATCCAGCATCTTTTCATGTCGGCTCCTTCCACACACATGTGCTGATCTCTGCTGCCCCTCTAAACACAAAAGCTCACATTTATCTGATGGCTTCAAAAAAGCTCTTTCTAGCTCAGCCTGACTTTCGAACAATGTTTTGAATGATATTCTGATGAATTCATTTAAAAGTCTTAGATGTTTTCATTGACAAAAAACAGGAACATGGAAGCAGATCCTGGGACAGTGTAGAGAGCTGTTTCTTCACTTTCATCCTGATATATCTTCAGTTTTCTAATTTAGCCAGTTAACTTGAAACTGCACACATACTCCAAAGCCCTCTTGACCTTGAGCTGAACAAGGCTGCTAGTCAGTGTATTGTGTCCATGAAATAGTATACATACATACATATATAATATATACAATATATAATATACATAATATTATATGTATATTAATGAATGGCTAAAGTACACTCACAACTGAAGAACATTAAGTTTCCCACAGATTTTCATTTTTGTTCTCGTGTAGCCTAGGCTGGCCTTAAATTCAAACTATGTTGCTGAGGATGACCTTGGACTCATAATCATTTTTCCCTCACCTTCCATGTACAAGGATGACAGATTTGTGCCACTACTCCTAGATACAGGAATCTTTCAAAGAAGGAAATAAAGCAATGCCTCAGCTGAGGGGAAGCATTTGAAAATTTGCAAAGATTTGTAATATAGATCTTGCACATATAAGTACGCAATTTCTTCCTTACCTAAAATCTACTAAGAAAATAGGTTTTGTTTTATGAGAATTATATGAAATTATTAAAAGAATATCCATTCAGGAATGTGTAAACAGCTTTAAATAAGCAAGAATTTGATTAAATTTAAGTTTTTCCCACCCTTTGTCCCCAAGATTTTGGGCATCTTTAAAACAGTCATGCACACATTGAGAATGCTTCTCAATTTGCACTGAGCAAGCTTTTATTAGAGCCATCATCATGAACGCAAATGCAAACTACTCTTGAAGTCCTTTGTCAGGGCTGAGTCTTGAAGTCACTGGAATATGGACACAGCTAATTACCCAGCCTTCCCCTAACAGCGCTAATCAATATGCATTACTGGAGATAGCATCCATCGCAGAGCAATCTACATAAACCATGGAGAAAATCAACATGAGAGGGATATAGGGAAAGGAAGACAGAAAGAGTGGGGAGAAGAAGTAGAGAGAACAGAATGAGAAATCACTTCACCAGAATGGAGAAAAAGAAACAATGACAACAGAAGTTCTCAGCAGCTATGTTTAGGCTGTTTTACATAATTGCACCTTGCAAGATTCCCCCCTCCCACATCCCAATCTTAGTAAAGGATTCCATCAACACCACGTTTCTTTACTGATAATCTCAAATGCCATAGCATATGTAAGGCACCTGGGAACTGTGCCCATTAGAGATATGTGCAGTGAAGTCATGTCTCTTTTCACTGTTTGAAATGTACACTTAGCGGACCCCTCCCAGCCATTCTCCCGGACACAGCCATGTACGTGCCTTCTCTGTTGGTGACACTATCCTAACACTGTTGGAGGACCTCTGCCTCTCCTCCCTCCTTTCCTATGACTGCTTCCCACTGAGGCTGCATCTGGACCTGTTCTCTAACTCATGACTCGCACATTGAGAGTCGTACAGAACTGTGCAGTAATGTGAACATTTAGTGGGAAATTATGGAAAGTATGAAGAGACAGAAATAGAAATGATATGGACTGTGCTGTCAGGAGTGGATACTGTAGTGTAACTATAGGCCTAGTTCACAAAGTTAAAGCAGGTATGAGAGCAGTGGTTTGCCTACTTTTGAGAGAGGACCTCTAGGCCTGCAGGGGAAATGACTGCTGTGTGGGGAATTTGAGGAAGAATTTCAACAGGCAGAGCTAACTAAATTTGTCCTCAAGGCTACCATTAGTAGTTTAGGGTGCTGTGGGAGAGAGCCCACAGAGGCAGAAACACAGTAGGGACCTTGAGCTGCCTTTCCGTATAAAGCACCTGTCTAAATGAGAGGAGAAAGATGATAAGCATATGCTCAGCAAGCCTGCAGCATGGCACTGGTGGTCGCAAAGCCAGATTTCCTGGCTATGAATGGAAAAGAAACAAACAGAGGTCTGATCCACTCCTTCATTCAGAATTATTATTGAATATATTTACTGGACATGCAGTATAAGCTAGAAACCAGTGTTGGCTCTGGCTATGAACAAGGTTCAGACACACACCTGCAAGCTCTGTGTTCTTGGAACTGTTACACAGAGACACAGACCACATGCTTGACCTAGTTCTAGTTAACGAAAGGCTAAAAATCCGGGGAGTGAGTGCCGCTGTGAAGATATCTGGTCCACAGAAAGAATCAAGCTTGGAGGCTATAGTTAGAAAGATGAGCTCTGTGGTGGCTCGTGGGTAAATTTCTCAGTGACTCAATTTTCTTGACTAATGTAGGTCATATGTGAAGCAGTCGGGTTAGAGAATGGCTTCTAGTGGCATGGACACCAGACTCTACTGTCCTTAGCAGGACCCACAGGTGTGCTCTTAAGGGTGGCGGCTCAGCGGGTCATAGCTAATGCTTACATGTTTCAGTTGTTCATTTATTTTTCGTCATCTTGCAGTTCATGGGTTTCTTTATTCTTTACTAAGATGAACCACTGGACGTGCTCCTAAAGACTGTTCCAGAAGCCAGGGTGGGCCTGTGAAAATCAGCCATCACAGCACCTCATCTGTTTCCGTGTTCTGCTCACAGGAGTTCTCTTGGCACTGAGGGCTTCCAGGCCTCACCCTTTTTTGACACACTGCACAGTTCCACCTCATCTCTGCTCCTGGCCTGTGGCTGACACTAGAGATAGGCATGGCATGTCGGAGCTGCTCCATAGATGCGGCTCAGGCCCCCCTTCCTCATGCATGCAAGATTTCATTTCAGGCTCTCGCGTCTCAGACACCATCCACCATGTAGAGCACCTCATTTGCAATTTGGAACAAATTATTTCTTATGGGTGACTTGTCTTAACAGCTATATTCAGGTGACTTATTTTGACAGCAGCGACGGTAAACAAATCCTACCAGGGGGTGAAAGTATAATTCATAGGTATAGCTTAGCGTATTTGGGGGTTATTACTGGGTACATTATGCTTTAATGTGATAACTGGGGGCACATGATTCATTGATCTAGAAGGCATTGTCCATTCTTACTAAAGCAGGCCACTTGGCTCAAAATACAGCTTTATATTCCAGGTCACCATCACAATATTTGTAAAGTCTAATTCGTTTTGATATCTCAGCACTCAGGAAGCTAGGCAATAAGGTTTATGAGTTCAAAGCCAGCCTGGGACACAAATGAGGCCTTCTCTTAAAACAAGCATGCGACACAAAAACACAAATCAGGTTCTATCTGGACACTCTAATCAATAAGAGAATAAGCACTAAGACAGCTTGGTGTAATTACCATTAACCCCAGGAAAACTGGCCATATGATCTAATGTGAAAGCTAATTAAAGATATCCACAAAGAGAAGAATTCTTGATTCTAAGTTAAATATGATTTCAACACTATGTCTCATCAGAAATGCAAACAGAATATTGGTAAGGACGTGAAGGGCAGAAAGACTTCGAGAGCTGGAGGTTAGGAGGACCTCAGTGAACAGTGTCTCCAGATGTGACAAGATAGGACTCTGCACTCAGGAGCTCACCACAGCTGTGAATGCCTGCCTCAGATCAAGCCAGTCTACATCCCAGCACTGTAGATTCACCAGCTTGTGCTCCTGGCCCAGGAGCTATTGAAAGTGAGTAGCTTTTAGGGGAAGGAAAGCCCAGCAGTTTTCTTTAAACATATAGCTGCTGATGGGTTCGTGTTCCAGTACATTCCTGTACATTCCTGAGTACATGGGTAGAAGAAGTTAGAATCGCTTGGTTAGTTCTATAAAATGTATGCAAAATTTGGAGGTACTGGCTAGGAGGAGTCACAAAAAGGGTGTGGGTGAGTAAAATCAAACTGTATTATGTGCATGTATAAAGTATTCAAACAATTAATAAAAGTATTATATTTGAAAAAGAAGTGACAAGTAGCTATACAACAACACACACAGAAACATACATATTCTTATATTATGTCACTTATCTGCCAACATGTCAGTTGACAATGAATGCCCAATAAACTTTAAGGAATTACAGAAGCCCCCAAGTCTTTGGGACAAGGGAAAATAAGTCAATGGAGATAAAAATGGGTGACATGGTAGCAGATGTCAAAATAAATTACAGAGAGGTAAAGGCTGCAGCAAGAGAAACAGATTTTTATTTTGGTTAAATAGTTGTTGTTTTTTTCAATTTAAACTTAATCCCCTCCCAGTTTGCCACAACTCTTATTCTTTGAAGAATAAGAATAATAGTTAGGGGGAAACTTATGGCAGATTACTAGTTTTCAACTCAGGAATGGGGGTGGGGTGAGCAAGATGCCTTCAGGGCAGCAGGGGAGTGGAGCATATCCCCAGTTTGCATCCAGCATAAAGCAAGAACAGTCGTTTGCTTGCTAGGGTACCAGGCATACAACTGAACATGAGTGAACCCCCACTGGTGTCTGCATCTGGGGTACATTAGACATGGGGATTCAGATCTAAAATCTGCAATCCCTACTAATGTGGGACAGAAGGTTGCCAGTTTGTATACGTGCAGACAAAAAAGATTGGTGTGGATCCAGAGATGTCAATAGCCATCCTTCCCCAAAGACCTTCCCTTTGGTAGGCCATGGGAACAACACAGGCAAGGGCCGGGCTTTCCCCCTGATACTCACTTGATTAGCTGACCATTTCATTTGCTGTGATCTCACTGTACAGTCTCAAGAAATGAAGTCTGAGCAAACTGCGTGTGTTTCTCCCACTCTAACCCACTACAACTTTCACGTTGGGGAAGGGGCAGCCTACTGTGTGACCCTTTGGTGACATAGGGGCCTCCCAGTCACTTCCAGCCCACAATGGAATAAATACCTTCCTAACTTAGTAGGTACTTTTAATAAATACAACTTCTTTCACCCCAGTAACCAAATAAGCAGTTGTAGTTCTCCCCAGATCCATTCACACCTGGGAATCCAGTGTTCCATTGGAGTCTATGTGGAAACCTCTCCCCATCTACCCCTCCTCAAAATCCCATGGGCCACTCTTGGGCACCTGAACACATCCAACTTTGAATCCTGAGTTCTCTTTCCACATTCCCATGTTAAAGTGTGGCTGCATACTGCTCTGTCCATCCCTTCTACCTGGCTGAACATGCTCCTCTTTCCCTTCCAGACTTCTCAGATCCAGCTCCTGGGAGCCTTCTGTGGGTCAAGAGCATCCCCGGGTTTGCCTAAGCATGAACTCTGGGGAAGCAAAGGCCGAGTGGTGGTGTCCCTGATTCCCACACAGCACTTCTGACCAAAGCCTCAGCATAGCTCTGACTTGGGCTGCATGAAGGGGAGGAGTCTCAGAGGAAAGAGATGAAGGCTCTGCTCCCCACTCCCCATTATCCCAGATTTTCCTACAGAGACCCTTCATCTTCCTGATACTGGCTAAATGCATGGCCAAACAATTTGTTATCAGAGATGGAGAAACACTGGAAAAGAAAGATCCTTTGAGAAGGTCTAAGCCAGACTTATACTCATCCAGTCCTGGGAAGAAAGCAATTGCTGTAGTCTAAAAGGGTCAGAGGCCAAATGGAGATGTGCAGGCAGGACTCTGCTAATGTGACTTCATGGGGACCCATCTCCAGCTTAGTGGCCTGAGCTTTCCAGGTTTCACACAGTACGAATGGTGACCAGTGGCAGAGAGGGCCCAGATACTCACAAAATTAAAAATTATCAAGTTTTTCTTGATATTTGCTTACTTAATTCCTTCTTTCCTTTTTTGTATGTGTGTATGTGTTTGCACACATATGTGCACACCTACATGTGCACACATGTACATGTGACTTCAGGGGCTGTGGAATCCAGAAAAGGGCATTTGAGCCCCTCAAACCGCAGTTACAGCTGAAGCTGCCCATTGTGGGGAAGGGAAGTGAACTGTGCTCCTCTGCAAGAGGGTTAAGTGTCCTTAACTGAAAAGCCATCTCTCCAGCCCCACGGGTTCTTAACCTAGTTCACATCAGGATGATTGCAAACATCAGCTTCACAAAAACATTGTGCCTCCTCAGTTAAATACTTTTGCTCAACACTCAGTATCTTTCTTGATGCACATTTGTTTCCTTTGTGTTTGTTCAGGAGGCAAATGGTGGAGAAAGGACCCCCGGATATTAAGCCATCTGATGTAACAGCACTTCTAAGAATAGACTCAGGCTGTTGACACTTGTCTCTGTGGCTGGGCTGGATACATGAACACGACTCATTTTATGTACTGCTAACTTCTACTTATGAGGCTGGATTTTGGCCAAGGCATTAAGAGTTTTAATATGATAATTTTAAAATCACATTTTCTCTTTGGGAAAGGAAATATATAACATGGAATTAGTGTAAGGAACCAAAAGACAAACAAGAAATGCTCATCTATTTTTCCCCTCAGGACAGCCTTTCTTTTCTTTGCATTCATAAATGCTACTATTCAGTAAAAAGTGCTCAATACACAGTTACAGGAGAGGAGGGCCAGCACCAGGGCAGAGCCAGTCAGCAAGCACAACTGCAGACCCTGATCTCTGAGGGGATCATAGTACACAAGTCAGAGGAGAAGCTCCCGGAGCTTGAAGCAGTTCCTTCAGAATTAAAATCCACATTAAAATCAAAGTCAATATGTAACAGTGGAGACATTATTTGGAGTCAATAGCCAAAGGTGATCAATAAACAATCATGATAACAAGGAAACTGCATGCACCTGGAGTTGAATCTGTGCGAAACCACAAGTCAAACAGAAAATAATTTTATTTCCTCTTTTCAGCTTAAACACAGAAACATTAGTCATTTGCCTTTAATAGGACAATTTTTTGAGAGCTGAAACTAGTATTTCTTAAATAAATGTTAACAGTGTTGTTTCATGCTTATTGACTTGACTTTTTATTAGTTTTATTATCTATTTTTCATTCATTCATTCATTCATCTATTCATTATGCATGTGATTCATGTATAGGTCATTCATTGTGTATGTCATTCATTGTATATGTGTGTACTAAAATAGGATGAGGATACGTGCACTATGGTGTCTTAGTGGAGATCAGGGGACAGCTTAGAGGATTGAGTTCTCTACTCTCATGTGAAACCAAGGGCTTGACATCAGGTACTGGGGCTTCAGGGCTAGCACTGTTACCCACTGAGTCACCCAGATGCTTCTGAACTTAATCTTGAATAAAAGGAGAAGCAGTGTTTTCTTTCACACATTGCTGCCACTGTACTGGCTAATTTATGAGGGTAATTGTTGATAGCCAATGACTGATGTCTAATATGTTGTAAGCCATCATGGCAGAGGACTGGACACCTTCATGCAGCCCATTTGATGTGCACTGGTTGTCATTCTAATAGAATAATCTGGAACTCTCTGGGTCTCTTTCCCGTATAGCCCCCCTGGGCTGTGGGGAAAGGCCTGGAATGGTCAGACATTAGTATAGGGTTGCATGAAGGCTGGGCTAGGGTGTGCTCTATGGAGAAGTTTAACGAGCCTAGAGTAGATTTCAGAACATCAATATGTTGGTTTGAGGCTAGATTCCATCTACCTCCCGCTAGCTCTTTGTCCTGGACAAGGTAAGTGCTTTTGTGTTCAAATACTTTCATGAGTCCTATAAAATTCAACATGATACCCTAATTCTAGGATGCCAGAGAGAATTAAACCCATGTCAGCTCTTTGGAAAAAATAAAAGTGACTACAGCTAGTCTCTTCCTGACCAGTGGAAGGTTGACCTTTCACTGTTTGATACTGGGGTTTGCTCTGGTGAGCACTGCGTAGGAGTTGTGCTGTGCTAAGCACTTATGGAGTGAGGTCAGAGGTCAGGATTCACAGTTGACACTGCTAACTGAGTGGTCTCACTCATTTGCTCATCTTGCTTAAATGTCCCACTTCTATAGCTTACATTTAGGGCCATGGTTTGGGACCAAGAAAGGCTTAAGGAGGAATTGAGAATAAAGCTTTCTGAGCTCTGAAAGGGAGAGGGATGTTCTTGACCGGAAAAATAAGAAGGAGAAATAGGACTCTGAAGAAGCCAGAGAGAACCACACTGTGAGGACATTGGCATATTGCCTCCTCTAAGATAACATTGCTGACGATGGTCAATATTTCCTCAGGTTAAGTGTCTCCTGTGAGGTTCTGCAGGTGAAGGAGCTGTGTCTTTAGTGACGGTTAAACTTGAGCATCACCATTGCAGTGAGAAATACCTAGATTAGTAAACAAAACCTATGTGTATGTCTGTGACCCTCACAGAGGTGATTAAGCAAGGAGGCATGACCAACTTTGCTACCAACTCATATGGATTTAGAATAGCCTGGCAGACACACCTCTGGAGTGTGCAGCTTACAGGGAGATTCCAGATAGATTAGATGATGAAGAGCAGCCTTATCTCAGTGTTGATGAGACTACCCCATTGGTTCAGATCTTTTTTGTTTCTGTCCAGTGTGAGCAGGCACCTTATGCTCCTGCCTTTCATGCCTTCCCTGACATAAGAAACTGAGCCCTCAAACCATGAGCAGCAATAATAAAGCCTTTGCTTTCTTAAATTGCTCACATCAGGCACTTTGCCATGGAGACCAGAAAAGTAAACAACACGGTAGGAATACTGTATGGAATGTGGCTGCACCACACAAAAGGCCAGAGTAGAGTTAAAGGGCAGCATGGATGGGGAAGCTGGCTGGATCAGGCATACGTATATGTGTGTGTCTGTAGGTGTAGATGATGTAGATGTAGATATAATATCACACACACACATATATATATATACATATATATATATGTATATATATGTGAGAGAGAAAGAGACTACTGAGTGCTACTTCAGGATAAAATGAATATGTTCAAACTACTATGCATGCTTGGTATTTTGATTGAATCAAGAAACCCCATTCTTCTCTCTGTCCCTTTCTCTGTCACCCCTTGTGTGTGTGTTTGTGTGCACATGTGTTTGTGTGCATGTATATTTTTATATATGTGAATGCATGCATGTTTATGACTGTGTACATTTGTGTGAGTGTGTGTTTCTGCATATCTTCTTGTCTCTCTGGATGTATGACTATGACTCTGTATATCTGTGTGTGTATCTGTCAATGTACATATGTGTACAAATGTATGACTGTGTGTGTCTGTTTCTGTATGTGCCTGTGTGAATATATATGTATGAATGTTTGTATGTAATAGTGTATGCATGTATCTGAGTGTTTGTGTGTGTTTATGTCAGTGTGT
Organism: Pachyuromys duprasi; assembly: GCA_028658305.1. Taxonomy (NCBI): domain Eukaryota; kingdom Metazoa; phylum Chordata; class Mammalia; order Rodentia; family Muridae; genus Pachyuromys; species Pachyuromys duprasi. The sequence goes on along the minus strand of CM053764.1, from coordinate 108,571,694 downwards.
ATATGTGTAAGTCTGTATTTTAATGTTTCTGTTTATGTGAGATCATGAATGGATGTGTATGTCTCTATGTGAGTGTGTATAAGTGTGTGTTTCTGTGTCTATATGTGGGGAATTGATTAGCTGAGTGCTGCTTCTGTGAACATAATAAGAAGTCAATTTACAAAGCCGAGAACAGTGCTTGGAAGTTTGTAAGGATGATTCAATAATGGTCATCCATTTGTCTTAAAGCACCATGAAGACTAGAGTCAAGGGAAACAAGATTATTCGATGTGCATACAACATCCTGTTCAGCACAGTATAGAAGACAGACATATGCTCAAGTCTGACTCCTTTCCTATGTTAGAAGCTATACTTTCAAGGTACTGGAGAGATGGTTCATTTGCTAATCTTACTGAGTACTTCAGTTCAATTCTGTGCACCCCCATAATGGTTCAAGACCATCTGTAACTCCAGATCCATGGGTTTAAATCCCCCTCCGATACCTGTTTTCACTGGGAGCCCATATGATGCATCATGGCACCAGGCATGGACATGGTACATACACATGCATACACACAAAATACTGATACATACAAAATGATCTAAAATGGTTTTTAAAGGAAGTCATTCTTTTCTTTGGCTACAGGTACTAGGACCTGGCTTCTTTCACATGTCAAATGGGGGCTATGGTCTCTACCACTGAAATCCTGGCTCACAGCATCACTTTTTATAAAGAAGATGTCTATGGCAAGAAAGTGAGAGTGGACAAGAAAGATCCTTGTATCACAACCTCAAAAGGCCTTGCCTGAAACTAAGTAAAAGTGCAAGAGAATAATAAAATAATTTTATTTTCATGCTACTGGAAATAATATTTTCTGTTTGCTACTCATGATGACAGTATATGCATTTTAGAATTTAGCAATTGGCTACATTTAATTCATTTTAAAATTTAAAATTGAATCCTGAGAGTTGCTTCCAGGGTAGCAACAATAAAAGTACTTAATTCTTACTCAGCAGGAAAATGTCCATAATGGGCCAGAAGTAGAAGCAGCTGTGTAGGCCTGGAAGCACATAGCCATCATTCTGGGTTCAGGATGTCAAGATGAGTTACCAGATAACAGCCTTCCTCAGTTACACAGAGAGTTTGAGGTCAGCCTGAGCTATATGAGACAGAAAACAAACAACAAAACTGAATAAATGCAAAGAAGACTTCTAGAAATTGTCCTGAGGACTTGAAGGAAAGGGAACCTCCATCAGAGGACATCTCTGGACTCTTTTGCAACAGCTCAAAAGGAGGGACTAGTAACATGGAAAAGAATATGCACCTTTGTTGAATTTCTGTCACATATTTCTGGTGAAGAACATTAAGAGAGTCTATTTTTGTGCAAATGGTTCTGAAGGCTGAATCCAGGATCTTATGCATGTGAGGTGGATGCTCTACCACAGAGCTGTGTCTCTAGACATCTTTTTATGTTTGTTTTGAGACTGAGTCTTTCTTAGTTGCTATGACCAGCCTTGATTGTGTAACCCTCCTGCCTCATCCTCTAGAGTAGTTGGTCTCTAGCTTAATTACAATTATTCTTGAGTTTTATTTCTGGCTGTTTTGCTGAACAAGAGACAAAAGCCATTGCTCTTAATACCAAATCAATCTATATGTTTGTTTCTGAATACAAATGAGCAGAATAAAAAGGCAGAAAGCTACTCCCCATGGCTAGACCTTCACATCCAAAGCCAGGCTAGAGCCCACAAACAAGAGACCAGGGTCTGAGCAAGGGTTCAAGAGTGTTCTGTAAGAGGTAGGAGTCTGGAAGTACAAATGAAGTCAATTTCCAAATCAGTGAAAAGTAGTAAGTGATTAAGAGGAGCTGGTGACTTTGAGTAATAGACCAAGCCACAGGCCAGCAAGTCTACAAGGCAATCAGGAAAGAAATAGAAAAGAGCCCCTTTTGAGTTGGAACAAACCTCAAGTTCTATGTTCAGGACTTCCTCCTACAAAGGGGGTTGGGTGCACTTGGATGAGAAGGTAGAACAGTTTATGTATTGGAGTGCAATCAAAAGCAACAGAGCAATACATAAGCATTCATTGGTACCAGGTACTAAGCAAGTTATAAATGATACTCCTCTTGATCTAGTGCATGACAATGGAGGTTAACAAGGGCTGCATCACTTTGAGGGGAAGGACCCAAATTTATGTGTCTTGACAAATATGCTAAGATAGGGCATGGTGGTTTTCTCACTGAAAGGTAGGGACTCTCTCAACTGAACCTACAGAAGTCTATGGCACTGGGAAGAACTGGCTACAGTGTTGAAAGAGGCTCTGCAAGAAAGGAAGAGAAATATAAATTGAGGCAGAGAAAGGTGGAAGGAGATAGAGGCTGGAGAGAAGAAAATAGAACAGAAAAAGGGGGGGGGAGAAAACAAAGCAGAACGAACAAATACGGAGGGAGGAAAGAGGAGTTGGAAGAGATAGGGGGAGGAGGAGAGAAAAAGGGGGAGAAGGAGGAGGGGCAAAATGGAAGAGGGAGAAGGAAGGGAGGAGAGGAGGGAGAAGGAGAAACAAAAAGTAGGAAAGCAGAATGACGGTGAAGGAAAACCATGCAAGCTTGTACAGATTTGAAGAAATGAAAATATTGTACTTGTCATGAGATCGCCTTCAAATATCAGGGAAGGAGAAGCAACCTGTTACTACACAACTAATGAAGTAGATGTTTTCATCCTGTAGTAACCCTGAAGGCAATGAAAACCTGTCTTGGCAACACAGTGAATGAAGAACTCTGTCAGGCTATGGGCCATGTCATTAACATTTCTCTAGGGACTCAGAAAGCACTCTTTCTCTAGGCTGCTTTAAATGGTTTAATTTTCAAATATTGTAAACTATAGCCCTCATGTTGTGATAACTTGTCTCTAGAAACCGGTTGAAAGTTTGATAGGTAGTATGATTAATAAATATTTACTTACAATTATATCCCATTTTATGATGAAATTGTACTAATGAAAACACTAGCAGTAAAGAGAGATTAAAATACACATTTAGAAAGATAAACTATTAATAACTTATATTCAAAAGATACATTCTGAATATATGAAATCATTTCATTTTCAGATGAGGACTTTTTCAGTTTCTATCTGCAGCTCTATGGAGGGCTTTACTTTTAAAGCAGCCTGTTCCAGGACCCTGTCCCCTCCTTGGAAGGAGAAGAGACATGTGTGCAGCTGCATTCATTTCCCAAACTTCCCCCAACTCCCAGACAGGCTACAAAATGCCTGTTCCTTGGCAGAAAAATTGAAAGAAAAATTTGATTAGCTTTGATTTCTTTTCACATTTCCACTTAGTCTTGCCCTAGATTCTTTAGAGTCAAAAAATAAAAAAAGAAAGAAGAGAAACGTAAAGAGCCATTCTGTAAACAATGTGGAAGTCCTTCACAATCTCCCAACGTCTACACAAAGCTCCTGGGACTCGCTCCAGCTAATAATCTGCTTCAATTCATCTTCAATTAAACCAATTCATGGGAGGAAATAAGGAGCCTCTGCCCGGATTATTTAATTGACCCATTACTGGATGCAGAACTCTTGCACCTGGACCAGCTCAGTGGCCCAGTTCCCGCTCCTCCTCTCTCCACCTCCTCCCCAAGAGCTCACAGCAGCATCCTACCATCAGCAGCTCCTGTTCAGGGTTATGGAGATGCTCAGCTCTGGGCTGACAGAGGGAAGCAGATTCCAGCTGAAGGACAGGCAGCTCCATCTCCGGAGGCATCAAACCTTTGCAGAACTGTCTTGGATGGTGTCTCCGTCAGTTCCTTCTACAGTCAGTACAGGATAGCTCCTTTCTGTTCCTGAAGCATTCAATTATTTTGTTCTCTCTTTCTCTCTTTCTCTTTTCTTTTAGGCCCAGGTTAGGCAAACTTTTTAAGTCTTAAACCTTATGCTAATGCTGGCAAACAACATTAGAAAACATTTTATGTTTGGAACATGTCCTTTGCATAATATGTTTGCATGTTTGACAAATTATTAAATAGAAAAACAGCACTGGTTAGAAAAAGATCAAAGAAAAGGAGCTTGTAAAGTAAAGCAGTGTTGGTAAGAGCCATTTTGGGGAGTGGCATGAGATGGGGCTGCATTCCTACAATGAGTAAGGCTACTCAGCAGGTTCAATTCTAGCACCCAGAGCTGCAGACTTCTGGGGTGACAAGACATCTCTGGACCCTTACTTTGGGATCTGCCTCTTTTTAGGGCTCTTAGCCCTGGTCTCTGAAATGATCTATACATATTGCTGCCATAGAGAGTTATCTACACTTCAAATATTCAAAGGAAGCCTTCCTCTCCAGAACTGGGCAGGCTGTGCTAGGAAGCCCTGGAGATGCCTGCAGGCATACCATGGGGGAAGGAAGGCCAGACAGAGCACTTTCATCCAAAGAACCTGAGAAAGGATTGATCTTACTTGTTATTGATTAGGTAAAAGTTCCTCTTAAAAGCATTAACAAGTTACAAAAAATACCTCCTAAAAGCCATTAATGAAGAGGATAATGTCGTAATCTTAAATCTAAATCATGGTAGGAAAGACTACTGGGGAAGGGACTCCAGCCAACTTCAAATGTGCCTTAAGCGCTTGATGCATTCATGAGTTTAGACCACTTGAAAATGCTTTCTTCCATTTCATCTTTCATGAGAGCTCTTGCAAACTCTTGCCCTGGCTGTGTCCAACTTTCTTCCAAGCTTCTTTCCTTCCAGGTAAGATGATTCCTCAAGAGCTAATTGAAGAAGACTTCAAATATCTCTATGCCCTTCTGAAGCCAGATAGCTAATAGTTTCCTGTCTCTTTGCCTATATTCTAACAACAGTATGGATAGGTGTTGCTGGATAGTCATAGCTGGGAGAGAGTGCTGTGCTGTGTGGTAATGACCTCAGTAGCCTGGGTTCTTCACATAATGGTTAATCAATACTTATTGAATCAAATGTAGCCCAAAGGGTAATTAAAGTTTCAATTGAGTTAATTATAAACTGGAAGAGAATACAGGATGTAAAGAGCATCCTCTAGGCGGAAGGAGAGAGGAGGAATGCTGGAAATGACTAGGGAAGCGTAGGAGGGCCTTACTGAGGCAAAATGAGTTAGTTTGACTGACCACAGAGCTTTGGGTTTGTCATCTGTCATCTAAGACTGGAAGAGGAAGAATCTTAAAACACAACACTTTGCTTTCTGATCAAAGGCTAAATGATGAAGTCATGTGGTTTCTTGTATATCAGGAAAGGAGCTGTGTTAGGAATAGGCCCTCAAGTCACTGAACTCTCAGCCATCGCTCAGGCTACAAGTGAGGAATTGGAGGATGGGATCAGATCATGCACAGAAAAAGGCAGTGTCCTATACAATATTCTGGGAACCAGCTGGGACTGAATGGGGCACCTTAGGAAGGCCAGAGCCATTGGTATTTAAATCACAGAGGAGCACAGTTGGAGCCCAGTTCCTGACTGTTCTCAGATAATATCCACAGTGAACTTCCCGTTGCCCCCTTTGTACTCAACACAGGATGAAGTGTGGCCTGAGGACTACTTCTGCCTTTCTGCTCTGGCTTGCTAACATCCAGGGCCATCTTCTCAAACACAAAAATCCACGTCTTTCCTCTGCTACACCCTCGCAACAGAGCGGAGCTCAAGTCATCCTGCTGACTCTTGGTGTTAGGGGGTCTGGTCCTTGCCGTCCTTGGCCTGACCTTTTATGAACCACTCCTTGGCCCAGCACTCCATAAGCTCTGGCAATGCTGATATCTTCCCTGCTCTCTGCCTCTACTGTACCATGAAGAAGGCTCTCTCTTTCATCGGCTTCATATTCCACAAAACCTTCTTAGACATGTGACATTACGTGATGCCTTTCCCATGTAATCCCCAGATTTTTCTCTCTTCTTCTTTGTATCATATTATATAGAATTATTATCCAACATTAATATTGTACCAGATAAGGAGTGCTTTGATACAGAACAGTTAACACTCACAGTAGACACTGAATACTTACTGAAAGTAGAAAGAGCTAGAAGAATAGAAGATGTTTTGTAACATGAACTTGGACTAAAAGATCGATGCTGGTCTGTGGATAAGAAAAGGCCTGTCAATGCCCCTCCTACATATTACCATCTTAATAGTGAAATGACTCAGCAACCGTGATTCCTGCTCCTTGAGGAATTGAAGACAATGACAGAAAGCAGAGGAGTAAAAGCAAAGTGATGACAGGAGAAATGAACAGAGCACAGAAGTGTAAAAGACGTGGGAATGGAGTGGAGTGTGGAGACAGCCTGCCATGGCTGGCCCACTGCATTCCTCCAAGGTATCTGAAATCACTTTCACACTGAGCCAAATCTTTATTGTCTTTGAGCTGTGTATTAGAGACAACTCATATCCACATACAGGATGGTTTCCCACAGTGATCTAAGCAAGTGTGTTCACAGTTCCATTCCCACAAAGAGCCAGCTCTGTGTCTGTGTGAAATCAGCTTTGGTACAAGCATTCTACCCATAGTTGGGCTTCACTCTGACTCATCTTTCCAACAATTTGGCCCCTCAATATAATTTCCTCACTAAATAATCAATGAAACAAAACTTTAGATGTACATTCATTTTACAATTACACAAAACACACAATTGCATTATATTTTTTAATTATTTTATAACAGAAATAAACCATTCTTCTGTACCATGAATTGTGTGTCCTAACTACAACCACACTGAATAGAAAAAGCAGAGTCTTGAAGTGCATGCTTTTGAAAGAAGAGGGAGGTTATGGAGGAAACAAGAAAAGTAATGAAGGGATAAGAAAGGCAGAAGATACATACTTCTCATAGAGATATCTAGATAAATCTACATTAGTAAAATCAAGAACAACTTCAATTTTGAAATATTAAAATTAGTAATAAGCTAAAAATTGGAATAATGTTTGTCAAAATGGATCATGTGGCTGTGAGGAGCCCACTAATGAGAACTCATGGGCTATAATTAATAATGAGCACATGTTCTCTACACAAGAATATAGAAGTGCAGTAGTAATCCATGCAGAATCTGAGACTAGTCAGTTGGGAACCAGACTTCAGGGAATAAAAACATGTATCCTGGTGATTGGATAGATGTTGGCAACTCTGGAGAAATAGGACTCACTTAAGGTGAACTGTCTGCCCTGTGGAGCTGGAGAGAATTGGATCTATTAGTTTCCCATGGGGGAGGAACAGTGTGCTTGCTTAACTATGAGACAAATGTTTGTAGTAATGGGGACTATTAGACTTGGCACAGGAACCTCATAGAAGGTATGAGATTCAGTGTGCTTAATCTAAATGATACATATGGTCAAAGCCTAAGACCTAAGGGACAGTGGAATCTCAGAAGTGGTACATAACTGGGAAATACTTTTCCATGGGTAATAGAGGCTCATGGCAGCTGATCTAACTCTTCTTTCGATGCTAATGAGGTTGTAAGAACTGACACCCTTCTTTGAAATGAATTCCTACCCTCACAAAGATATCCACAGTTCCTTTTTGCTTTTTACATTCTTTCTGAATGTTTTACAAACTAAAGGGGCCGGCAAGGCTGTGGCATGGCTCTCTGCCATCTTCCCAGCAGCATGGGTGCACTTTCCTCTGGAATCTTTGGAAACAGACCTGAGGTAGGACACCATTAAAACTAGGCCAATTAACATCACAATCGCCACTCAGTACCCAAGGGAAGGAAAGAGTTGTATAGCTTTCCTGTCAACTCATTAGTCTGGGAAGAGAAGCCAAGCTTATGAGGAGCAAAGCCAGGGCCCCTGTGGACCAGCTACCTGGTTGTCAATAAAACTTGGAAGACATTTGAATGGTTGCTCTGGAGGACTGTAGGTTCCTGCCTTACACTGCAGAGTTTCTGGTAGTATTAGTAGGCAATCACATAAGCCAAAGAGTTCCATTCATTAAGGAGCTTCCAGAGCCATCATGGCTCAATGTTATGAAGAACAAGAAAAGCAATAAACGTGAAGGATTCCTGAAGCTGTCATATCCAGGTTTGTGAAGCCTGAGAGCACAGACATGTGTCAAATCTTCAAAGCAACAGGAGCCAAAGGAGACTGTAGAAGGCTATCTGGATTACTGAGGTAGCCAAGGAAGACAGTGGTACACAAGGGCAGAGTGCCAATGCCAGACAAAAGATACTTGCAGTGGTGAAAGACACACCCTAGGGCTTTCAGAACTCCAGAGAAATTAGTATCTGGCTTCCAAACACAGGCTGCTTTTCTAATGTAAACCAGTACTCATATACCACCAAAAGACCCTGAGGGCCTTTTTAAGATTATATTAAATCTACCTAGCCAGGGCTCTGTTTATGGAGTCCAAATTCTGAGTGATGCCATGCCTGAGTATGGCATGGTTTACATAACATATTGAGCTCACTGAAGAGCTCAGCAACAAACACTCCTTTCAATATGGTACTACTCAGTGATAATGAGTCTGGCCAACTCTGGTGTATATGGCAGTGCATAATAATAGAACCTACATCTGCAACCTCAGATTAAGACATTCAAGTCTTTGTGTTTGAGAAATTTATTTTGGAAAACTCTAGCAGCCATGGGTGGTGATTCCTCTCAAGGACTGGGCAAAGAGAATGGTTGGTTGGCTGGTGAGGGTTCATCATTCTAGATGCCCCTGGAGAAGACCTGTGATTAACAAGAGTCTATAAGATGTTAACTCCAACCGCCATGAAAACTTTGATGGGTTCAAAGTCTCAGGGGAGGAAGCCAATGCAGATGAATTAGGAATAGCAAGAAAGCCAGAGGTAAAGCCTGCAGATGTACAGACCGAGCTCCCCTCTTAGGAGTGAGCGGAGAAAGTGATTTGAGACCAAATCTGCTCTGGTAAAGGGATTGTGAACAATGTCAAAGTGGCAACAAAGGATTTGGAAGATGACATGCTTGCAGTTGTAGGAGAGCAGCCAGCCTTGAGAGGATTAAATCCAATCCAGAAAGGAACTCTATAGAGTGCAGAATGCCATGGCAGAGCTTTGCATGTGTAAGAGAATTAATCTTCAGTGAAAGCAAGTGTCAATCAATGCTGCAAGCCTCTCTGTTGCCTTATTTTTTAAAAAAAATTGTGGTTCTGACCCTTAAAAACACCCTTGATCTTTCATCAGCCATGAGCATCAGGATAGGTCTAACCAACAGAAAGAATCATTGGCAGGTTTTAAGGCATTTTGAGTTAAGTTTTAAAGCCCGGGACTTTGTCATTTTTTAGATATATTAATATTACATACTTAAGGACTATTTCTGACATGAACTCAATGGCTGGCTCTTTGAACTTCCCTTTCCTCCCTTCCACCCACAGCCCTCCCCCCTCCCCCCGAGGGAGGAGCAGCCTTGCTAGGCCACAGAGGAGGACATGGCAGCCAGTGCTGAAGATACCTGATAAGCTAGGGTCAGATGGAAGGGGAAGAGGACCTCCCTATCAGTGGACTTGGAAAGGGGCAGGGAGGAGATGAAGGAGGGAGGGTGGGATTGGGAGGGAATGAGAGAGGGGGCTACAGCTGTGATACAAAGTACATAACCTGTGATTAATATAAAAACGTTTAAAAAACATTGCATACTTAGTAGACTACAATGTAAGGTAAAAAACTTTATGTGCACTGGAGACATTTCTTTTTTTTTTAATTTTGTGTTACTTGCTTTATTGTGAGATTAACTTTCTTTAGATACAGAATATTTCCCAGAAATGCCAGGGTTGAAATATTACTTTCTGTTTTGTCCTGGCAGCTACTGTATTGGGAAGGAAAATGTGAAGACTGAGATTACGTTAAGCAATAGTGAATCAGGAGCAGCAGGAGCTCATCATACTGTTTATGCTCTGTTTTTATGGGTGTGTGTTATTATCTATCAAAAAATGTTTAAGTTGCTAGCACATAAACACTGAATACACTGAAAGAAAGCCAGGTAATCCAATATATGCCTTTAAAAATTAAAAACAATGAACGTCTCCAAACCATGAACTGTTACTAGAAAACTTTGAAAATCTTAGTGTGATTTCTGTAAGCAATGCCTTTTTTATAGAATCATCTTGTTGTAACATAGTGGTTGAGGCTGGGTGTAGTGGCACAAATTTATAATCCCAAAAATGGAGAGGGGGAATGAGGAAGATCAAGAGTTCAAAGTCAGAGACAACAGGAAGACAGAAGGTGCTTTCTCTCTCTCCTTGATATGTTTATCAAGAATATGAACATATTTAAGTTAATTTAATAAGTATAAGCAAATGCTTTTACTTCTATGACTGTGGAAGCTTCTTTTCTTTGTGTTTTTATGTATAGGAAAACAGCTTATTAAAGATAAATAAAGATGAGCTTGGAGAAATATTTGGAACAAAGTCATTTTCCTTATTTTAAGCAAGAAACTTTCCTTGGAAATAGACGTTCATGTACTAGACCTTAGATATTCACTTAAAGAACCCACTAGCCTCAGGAATCTGTGCAAAGACTCCCTGAGATTTAGGAAGGAGTGCCATGCGATGCTACCTTTCTAGAATGATGTCGTAGCGCCACTCCGAAATGCACAATCACTATAATTATCTACACAAGACCTTCAGGAGATGGAGCCAATTAGCTTTCTACCCTGAAGTGGGAAAGCCTTGTCCATCCCCGAGGATTTATAGGCAGTTAACTATTGCTGGAGGGAAGGTAAGACAGATTCTTTGATGACGTCACTGCTGGGCTGTCCCCATGCTCCTGTAGCTCCTCACCCATGCGTCTGTAAGTAAATCTAATTACACTCATTGGATAAAGCATTACAGGAAGATGGAGAAAGAATAATGGAGAATATTTGGGAAAAGGATGCAATTAGTGGAGGAAAGGAAGGGACAGATGAGGAGGGGGCTGGCAACTATCCCCCATATGCATCGCATATGTACGGAGACATCGTGATAAATACTAAAAATCTTTATGAAGTTCACTTCTAAATATTTAAAACTCTCAGAGCTACTTGAATCATTTTGAGAATGTGAGATTCAATTGGAGGAAAGTCAGTAGGAATGATCCACGGACTGAGACTCTAAGCCTGTATGGGCCTGACTACCCATTCCCTCAGGCTAGGTCTTCAATAAAGGGGAAGCATCCCACAAAGGAACTTTAACTCCACAAAATAATCACTTAAGAACAAAAGAATACCCAATTCACCCTTCTCTTTATTTTCTGGTTAGTTTGTATCATATTTATTTCCACCCATGTATCTGTATTGACAATAGCCACATGTCCCTATAGAGAAGACGACATCATTAAAACCATTAAAATATTTAATCTGAATTTGGGGTTTCCATGTCTTTCATCTCTGAATTCAAGGACCTATTATTTTATGTCATCATTACAATTAGATCATATAAAGCAATCCAGAATGTCTAAGAGATCAAAGGAGTATCACTCAGGGGAGCTGAGTCAGTGATTCTGGCTGTGGACACAAGTGCTGTGCAGGGGTCACTGGCCACAAGTCAGAAACCTCAGAAATATGGTGCAGAGATATACTGAGGAGGCACAGAGCTCAGTTCTGGTACCAAATGCTATGTACCAGTCATTTCTAATAAATACAGTTGAAATGGCCTGCCCCAACCTGTGAACAGTATGACACTTAGGTGGGACCTCCACATCACTGAGAAGCAACCCCAGCATTTTATTACATGATAATAAGTGACTGAATAGGAATCCGAAGGCATGGTGGAATGAAGAGGCAGCTCCATAGGGCAGGGTAAAGAAAACCCTCATTATGCACACTTACTGTAGTGCTATACTCTATCCTGAGAGTGCATGAACATAATTGACAAATATATCTTCATTATTTTCTTATATGGAGTCAACACTGAGGGATCCATAATCACTATTATATTTGAGAGAAAGAAATGAACTACTCACGAAAGAATGCTCATAGCTTTCTGGGCCCAAAGAGAAAAACCAGAGAGTAAGGGTAGGGATATTTTGGCAAAGACATACTCTTTTGTGTTTGAGTTTTAAGGGAGGACCTTATGTACCGCAGGCTGCCTCACTTTGTCCCTGAAGCTGGCACTGAAGTCCAGCCTCCTCAATTCTGAGGTCCTTGGATTTCAGGCACATGCTACCACACTTGGACCTAGCCATGATGTTAATTGCTGTGAACTGAGACTCTAATGGCCATGTAAACACCTATTAGAACTCTCTGTATAGAGTGAGACCTAGCCCTGGACAGCTGGACCCCTGAGGAATATTAAAAGATCAGAACTCAGAGTGTGAATTTCATGGTTGTTGCTGTTGGACACAGTCAGCCAACTCTATGTTGTTGGCTTTTCCTGGTTCATCCTTTCCACAAGAAACTTAGAACTACATTTGCTCATGCTGCCCTTCTTCCTCTTCCTGGAAAACACCAAGAGCTTCGCCTGTGTGGGTCAGCAAGGTGGGGACTCTGGGATAATGTAAGCTCTCACTGTCATCTCTGTCTCTGGCCTGTGTCAGTCATGTTATTCCTCCATGGGGATAGCATGACTTAGCTAAGTATCTCACAATTGCTGAGATGCCCAGGGCAGGTGGTACCCACATCATTACTTGCGTCTATGTTGGTAAGTGTTGACATATGTTGACTCTTATCGTGTGTGAAATTTATATGTGCATTGTACATACACACACACACAGGAGGCAAGTCAAACTATTCAGATTTTTTTATGTCAACACTACTAAACACTGTGGCCTCAACACATCAAGGGAGGGAACAAAGCTGTAATCTCACAGATGGGCAGTGAGTCAAGGAGAGCATGAGTCACAACAAAATTGCAATGACTTCTATTTGTTCTCAGTATTAGCTGAGGCTCTTGCTTGTGGAGGGTGACATGGCTTTGGAGTGAGCCATGTAAGGGAAACCTGGGGAGTGGGGTGGTGAGAGGGACTCTAGAAGAGCCTCTGTCCATAGCCTGGGTCACTTTAAGAGAATGCTAGTCATCTGTTCTATGTGGAGCCCTTCCTGGAAGCATCTCATTCCATGCTGGGGAGTCTCATCCCTCAACAAATGAGTACTTTCCCCACAGAATAACCCTGAAGGACTTAGTCCAGTAGTTGTCAATCTGTAGGTCACAACTCCTTTGGGGGTTGTGTATCAGTTGTCCTTTATATAAGATATTCACACTACGATCCATAACAGTAGCAAATTATGAAGTAGCAATGAAACAATCAGCTTGAAGATCTGCATCAAAGAGTCACAGCATTAGGAAGGCTGAGAACCAGTGACCCAGCCAGTAATTAGTTCCCCAGTGAGAAACTAAGGTTCCTACCTCATGACTGATGCACAAACTCTGTAAACCCTAACCTGTCACATGTCTGTACTCTCTCTGGTTGATGATCAATGGTATTTCAGACTTCCCAACACAAAACAGTTAAGTGAAACACAACAATTTTTGTTCATTGCTTTCAGAGTACACTCCAAATTAAAATAGATTTTCTGGGACCATTGGACCTCACCACAATGGCATGATGCTCACAAACCCACACTTACAGCACATGGAAGCAATGCTCCTCCACGTCTAATGCCCCCTTCTCCTCTCCCACTCATAAAATGTTTCACTTAATTTTAATATTAAGACATACCCTCAGAAATGCTTGTTTCTTGATAACTTCCAAAGTTAAAATCAGTAAAAGGTAGAGATCTCCTCAAATCTTCCCTGATACTACACTGTATTTTTTACATATAGGCTGCGAGACACACTCATATTTGGTACACATAGTATACAGTGCTGTAACACATTATAAAGTTAGTTCATCTAATATAGACAATCAGTTACAAATACTTTTGGGTGTAAAATGAGTGTAGTCAGTCTTTCATTTATTAGTATGTATTTTGTAAATTACCTAAAGAAGTAGTTGTATAAGTTAAAAAATGAATTAACTTACTGACATTTTACATATCAATAATGATTACAGAAAAGATTAATAATGAAGCAAAAAATATTAGCCAAGTGTCATGTACTTTATGAGAATAATTGAGGCACTTTTTAAAGCAAGATACTGTTCTAAGGTCTTCTTAAGTAGCAAAGCAGTGAGCTGAAAAAAAAAAGCCATGCTCTCCTTTTTCCCAACTAAGGAAAGTGAAAAAAAATATATCTGTGACTACTTTTCATCTCACTGAAACTATTTAAACACTCTAAGAATGAGTTCTATGCACTGGATGCCATCAGCATTTTGAAGACTAGGCTGAATTTAAGGTTACATACAAACAGAAATTTATTTTGGTGCCAGCGAGTCACTAGCCTGGACACAACCTTATCTTACTCCACACAAAAATCATCAGAGAGACACACAAATGCTTCCCCAGAGTGCTGCTATGGTGTTTGGAAAAGAAGCCATGAAAAACATCACACATGAAATCAGTGTGGTTTGAATTGTGAAATTCTTGAAGAAATAAGAAAGACCAAAGGAGATTGTTTTCAGGTATGAAACAAAACATCATTTAGTAGCCTGGACTGTTTCCATGATCAGATTAAGTAAGAAAAATTACAAGGGGCCACAACCTGATTGCTCTATAACCCAAGGAGTGACCTGAGCCATCCCTTCCAGCAAGGGTCTCAGAGAAACTCATGTTCTGCTTGTTCCCTTCATTGTTGAGAAGCACAGAAAAGGAATTTTCTATAGTCACACATTCTGGCACAAGACTGGGCATAGTTAGTAGGCACAGTCTTTGTATTAGTAAGTAAACAGTAAAATTTTATGTATATATAATATATGCATACATTTGCATAGCATTGGGTGTCATACAAAACTTATGTTCGGTGATGCTTTCCTACATTCAGAACAATAAAGACCTCCCTGGGCTTTCTCTACCTTCGTAAGCACCTTCTCTGTTCACGCCTCATTGCTTATTTTACCACAGTACACAGTGTCTTTACTTATTAAAACAAAACAAACAAACAAAACCTTAACTAGCTGGTTGATAGTTTATTTTCATTTTCAGAACTGCAAATGCAGCATTAACACATCTCATAAAGTAATTCATTGCCCCATTCTCCTCTCTCCCAGACCCCTCTCCTTTTTTCTTTTTTACATAAACAAGCTATTTTTCTGTCAACAAATTACATGAGTTTCAGATTTGAAACAATATTATTACAGGGGAATGCAGACACACACACACACACACACAGCCCTCACTGATGCTCTAGGCTTCTCCTGGATATGTCTGGACATGCTGAAGCCTTCCTGCCTCATGGACTTGACAGAACACAGCTGAATGCCAAGTGTGAAGGCAACAGGCTGCAGACATCCAGGCACAACTCCTGGTTTGGGCCTGTCCCTCTAGCAGCAAAGGGAAACACACTGGAATAAAGGCATCCACTCAGCCCTCAGCCTTCAGTCCAGGGGGGCAGGTCCCTGCTTCCATGTATGAAGTGTTCTCTCTTGAAGACTTCAGTGGTCAGCTGTTTTAAGAATCCTTTGACAATATGTTCTGTGGCTAAGTTCATCACAAAGTATAATTTCTCCTGAGTCTGGCAGTTTTTAGAAGGAAAGGCTCCGATTTGACAATGTGACACCTTCTATTTGGGAACCACTTAAATTTTCAGCATAGTTAAGCACCTGACTTACAAACTGAAGTGTGAACAATACCCAAAGTCCCTCTTATAAAGAGGAAAAGGGATTCCTGACAAAACTGAAAAGCTCATGAGTGGAATGTCCCATCCTAAACCTCACTCTTCCAAGAATGCTTCCAAGGCTGAAAGGGCCCCACACAGACAGCCATCAGTGTATTTCCCCCATTTGCCTCATTGTATATTAAGGCCTGGTGATCTTATAAAGGCCAGCAGCCTCGGCTTCTGGCCTCTTCAGAGATCGGCACCAACAGCAGAATGAATATGCACAGATCACATTTCCTCCATAGCCCTGCCCCTTGACAGGTGGCTCACCAAGCACCTGGAGAAAATTGTATGCCTCAGTAGAATATTCTAGTCTTGATTGAAGTTTGTGAAACACGCTAGCGTCTCAAGTATATTGTGAGCTCAACCTTCTGCTCCTGTCAGGAAGCAGGGTCCTAGATAGATTTATAGCCCATCCGGTTGCTAGGTACCATAATACTCTAGGCCCTCCTCACCTGCTGCACAGATACAGGTGACGTCAGCAGCCAATGCATCATGCAAAGCAGGGAAGACAGCAGGTGGCTGTCAAGTAGTAGTGTGATGGCATGTATATGTGCACATCTCACTTGCTCTGGAGACAACCTAGCAGAACAGCTATTGAGAAGAGATATTTATGTGAACTACCTGGTACACTGGGTAAGCACATAACCTTCTGTTTCTGGAGATGAGCTTGAGTGTTTGTTGGCTGGGAACCATCCTGACTGCCTGGGTCTCTGCTTAAAGACCTGTATTCCAGGGCCAGCTCTGGTCCAGATCCATATATCTTGCCTTCCCCCAAAATGCTTGCTCTCTACCTCAACTCCCAAGTACTCAGAAGGCAGAGGCAATTTCATCTCTGGTGAGTTCAAGTCTAGATCTAGGTAGTAAGTTCCAGTTCAGCTAGACTACATAATGAAACTGTCTCAAAAAAGAAGTAAAATAAATATACTGTTCTTGTTTCTATGTCTCTATGAGTGCATGTAATGAGTTTATGTGTGTACTATTATATTATACGTATTTATATGCACATATGTGTAACATACATGACATATACCATAATATATACAGTAATGATATAAACTAGATGACATAAAATAGAGGAGATTGCTACACAAAGCAGTTAGGAAGCTCATTCAGCATTATCTTTATTAGAGTCAAATTGACTTGCTTCTCTACTGTCAAAGAGAACATCTGCTTTTACCTGGTACCATAGAGACTAGATTGTGGATAACTGACTTGCAGGAAGCTTTGTGTTTTACTTTTCCACAATTTAATGAACAGATATCATGGCAGAGGGTGTTGGAATTCTTTCCTGACTCCGTACTGACTTTTTAGAAATAAACTCATGTAATTTTATTCTCTGTTTGTATTTGTTAGGAGAGGATGGGAAATGATGGGTATTGATACTGTTCTAATCTCTGTCTAGGTCACTGGACAGAGACAGGAGGAAATGTGCTCAGGTTGGTCTTTTTAAAGTATAGGTGCTATGTAGGGAGGTTCAAACATGTCCTGTAAGTCCTCTTCACTAGGCCTACCTACAGGTTGATGCTCACTGGGCAGATCTGCCCTCAATGTAGAATTTCAAGACTAAGGGTTGAAGTGACAGTCCAAGGGAAATTAATGGAATCATCAGATCTTTGTCACCAACTCCTGTCTGAGACAATATCTAGTCACTGAACACATTGTTTCCCTTTTACTCATTATTTCTATAGAAAAAGAACAAGATGCCTGGGATTACTTATTTTCTGCTCAGGGCCTTAGCTACTGAAGGAATATTTTCTCATTATATTTCCCTGTTACACAAAAGAGAAAGCATTTCCTTGACACAGCTTCACTCATAGACCCTCACATTCTTGAGAAGAACACTGTGATGGTTTGAATGAGAATGGCCCACATAGGCTCTGACATTTTAATATGTGGTCCTTAGTTGGTGGCACTGTTTAGGTAGGCTTAAGAGACGTAGCCTTGCTGGAAGAAACAAGAATCACTGGTGGTAAGCTTTGGGGTTTAAAAACTATGCACCATTCTCTGTTCACTCAAGTTGTGAGCTCTCAGCTTCTTGTTTCTGTTACCATGCCTTCATGCTACCATCATGGACTCTAAACATCTGTAACCATAAACCCAAGTAAGCTCTTGCTTCTGTAAGTTGCCTTTAGTCAGGGGATTATATTGCATCAGTAGAACAATAACTAGTCAATACAGGCCTGACCATGATGGCATTTTGTTTGTTTGTTTGGATATATGGTTGGTTTGGCTTGATTTTTTAATGTGGAGGACTTTCGAACTTTGCATTAGGAGAATACCTGAGTGCTGCTAATGCAGCTGAACAGCCAGACTTAGAAGGAGCTTGGGAAACCATAATGCTGACAGCTATGAAGATGGTGGAGACTCAGCTGTAGAGGTTTCAGAGGGGGAACAATATTAGCAACTTGCCTTCCTTGTGATATTTTTGGCAAAAATATAACACCTGCTTTGTTCCCTTGTCCTAAAAATTTGCCTGAGGCTACATGTACAAGTGAAGGACAAATTTCTCTGGTGGGGGAGATTTCAAGAGAGCCTAATATGAATTGTCACATGGTTATTAGTAATCACTCTATGCAGGTCTAAATGAAAAAGAGTAAGTAGGGCAGAAAGAAAAATGTACAGTTTGGAAGGAGAAAGAACAACTGGAGATTTAATATTGCCCAAGATTTGGGCTGAAAGAGATGATTAGATTAAGAAGAGACATGTTCTACTTTGAAATAAAGAAAAAGGTGTCCTCCAGGCAAGACCCCCACCTAGGCGATCTTCCAATTTGGAAAGAAAGTATAAGGCTTCTTACATTCCTATAAAGCAACAACGAATAAAAGTTTCCACAAGGTCTATCACATTTTTCCTTCTGAATGAGAACTAAGCATCTTCCCTAGGGTCTTCTTTGTCATTTAGCTTATTTAGGACTATAGATTTTAGAATGTTTATCCTATATTATTTGGCTAATATCCATTTAGGAGTGAGTATATACCATGTGTGTTTTTCTTCTGGGTTACTTCACTCAAGATGCTCTTTTCTAGTTCCCACCATTTGACTGCAAATTTCATGATTTCCTTGTTTTGAATAACTGAGTAGTATTCTTCATTCAGAAGGACAAACGAGATAGACCTTGGAAGCAAAAGAAGACAGGGAATAGGACAGGACAGAAGGACTTTGAAAGACTCTACCTTGCAGGATATTAAAGCAGAGGCTGAGACTCATAGCCAAACTTTGGGCAGAGGGCATAGAATTTTATGAAAGAAGGGGGAGATCGAAAGAGCTGGAGGGGACAGGAGCTCCAAAAGGAGACCAGCAGATTCTGACAAAAAAACAAAAAAACAAACAAACAAAAAAAAAAAAACAGCCAAACTGAGCCCTGGGAGCCCAGCAGAGACTGATACCCCAAGCAAGGACCATGCGTGGAGAGGACCTAAAACCTCGGCTCAGATGTAGCACATAGCTCAGTATCTAAGTGGGGTTCTTAGTTAGGGGAGCAGGGTCTTTCTTTGGCATGAACTCAGTGGCAGGCTCTCTGATCACCTCCCCATTGGGGGTACAGGTTTGCCAAGCCACAGAGGAAGACAATGCAACCAGTCCTAATGAGACCTGATAGGCTGGGGTCAAATAGAAGGGGAAGAGGATCTTCCCTATCAGTAGACTAAGGGAGGGACACAAGGGGAGAAGAGGGAGGAGGGTGGGATTGGGAGGAGATGAAGGAGGGGACCACAGCCAGGACACAAATTGAATAAATTGTAATAAATGATAATAATAAAAAATGAAAAACACAAAAGCTTCCACAAGTGTCATGTCAAGAGTCCAGTGGTCCAAAGCCTGCTGGCAGTCCAACTTGGTAGTGTTGCTGGTGTGGCTTTTGATTCATGAAGTACACAGAGTAATGGGGTTGTGAATTCAGAGAGCTGCTGAGGATGGGAAATGTGTGGCAGGGGAATTACCATGTGAAGGCTCTGAGAGGGCAAGGCCCTTGTGTGAAGATGTGTAAGAGAAGCCTGGGTTATAATGGAGAAGCCAAGATTTTGGGGGAGGTAAAGATATGAGACATCTGTCAAGGAAAGCTGGAGGCAGGCAATAAATTGAGCCCAGAGAAGAGATGTTTGTTGCACGCATCAAAGTTTGAAAGGTGAATTCATCTAAGCCCTTTGACATCAGAGATGGAAACACAAGTTTGCCAGGCTAGCATTCAGTCATGCTGAGTTTCACTATTTCCTCACTAAGCTCTCATTTTCCCCTTTGGAATGATAATGTATATTCTTTAGATAATGTAAATGTTGAAAGTATGCATTTTTTTATTTTACAGGCTCTACAATTAAGAGGTTACCTTGAATCTCAGAAAATGCTTTGAACTTTAGGTGTCCAAAGTAATAAGACTTAAAGGGTATGGAAAAATTTGAAGATGGAGTAGATACATTTTGCATCTACAGGATGCAGCCAAGAGTCTTAGGAGGCCAGAGAATATGGTTGCTTGGTAAGAAAGTTCTTTATAGGCTTAGATGTTTGAATACTTGGTGATGGTGTCTGGATGTGAGAGGAGTGGCCTGGTTAGAGGGAGTATGTCACTGGAAGTGGGCACTGGAGTTTAAAACCCTGTGCCATTCCTGGTTTGCTCTCTCTGCTTAGTACCTGTAGCTCAATATGTGAGCTTCCACGGTCCTGATCTTGCCACACGTCTTTGCTCAGCCATCATGGACTTTTAACATTCTGGTATCATGAACCCAAATAAATTCTCTTTTCTGTAAGTTGCCTTTTATCACAGCACAAGGAAAGCACCTAATACACACATTGGTTATCTCATTCCTAGAGGACCCAGACATACATCACTTATCTCCTCTCCTTCCTAGAGGATCCAGACAGACATCACTTATCTCATCTCCTTCCTAGAGGATCCAGACAGACATCACTTATCTCATCTACTTCCTAGAGGAGGAGTTGAAGTCAATGAACTGTGCACAAATGAGAACACACCCACCGCCACCATTTAAAGGTGCTTAGAAGGATTCTCAACAAAGTGAAACAACTTCAAGATGATGGTTTTAACTATACTTAAGCCAGTTACACTCATAGCAAGAAACACCTCAGACTCTTGCTATTCACTGGAGTTCTCATCAAATGACAGCACTGCTGAAAGCTGGTGTCATTGACAGGTTCACTCTTAGGCTCTCAGGCCCGGTGTGCTCTGTCTACTTGCCTCTTGGCTCTTCTGAATTCCTGGATTAATCTCAGATCAACAGTCAGCTAAGGAGGGCTCACCTCCATACATCCATGTGCTCAGGAAAATATCCTGCATTTCCCCTTGTGTGGTTACCCAAGATGAATAATTCTGCGTAAGTGTAATCCTCTATATTGTAGCACATCCCGCATTAATTAAATTGACCAAAGTTGGAGTGTGAATAAGCTATTATTGTATAATCCCAATCCCAAGAAGCTCAATGACTTGATTTTTTTTTCTTAGTCTGGATGAAAATTCTCTTGCAAGTAAAATAATAAGCTCTGACATGTAGTAAAATGCAGACACAAATGTTTTAAATGCCTACCACGATGACAATTTGCTCTGGCCAGAAAAGATGAATTTGAACTTTTCACCAGCTGTGCCTTTTATCCAAGTTCTTAAGCTCCTGTAAAGCCCATCTTACTCATCTCTCTGAAAACAAAGACCTACCAAAAGACACACTTCTGATTATTCTATAAATATAACAAAAAACTACCACTAGAACATCAGGCACATTTTCTGGGACCTTACTTATATAAATGAAACCAGCAATCAAACACTATGAAGAAAGTATAAGTCGGAAAATTCAGGTTGGACACTGTGAAATGAAATAAAAAAGAAAGAAATATGAAACCAAAGGAGCAGAATAGCTACCCGCAGGAGGAAAGCAATTCTCAGAAACAATGGCCTACATGGTGGTTCTCCCTGAGGTGACAGAAGTGTCCTTACAAAAGTGTAAGCAAGAACTACATGTAGCTGCATTAATTACACATGAATCTCCTAATGGCACAGCTGTGATTAGACTAGGAAAGGAAGGGAATTAGGAGTTAATTAAACCCTTGAATTGTCATAGTCAGGAAGCAATGCTCTCCATGGCCACTGACAGCCTTCTGAATTGACACCTTCTCCGTTGAGGTGTGAGGTTGGATGGAGTTCCACCAAGGGGCTGTTAACTTATTTTCACTTTCTCATTAATAAAGAACCTATCCTTGTCACCTTAGCCTCAAGATGCCAGATCACATATAGAACTACTTTAAGCAATGTATAATCTTGATAAATGTTTCTAAGTTACGGTAGATGTGCGGCTAAGGCTTGGTTTTATTTTAAGTAGGATGTTTGAAAAACTGATAAATCTGTGTGAAGACATGCCTCAGCGTACCTACCTGCCCATAGGAAACAAGGATAACAGTGTAACTGACTTCATTATCTAAAAGAATTATGTCCTGAATAAATTTGGAAATATCAACCAGCTTTTCTGAGCCCAGGATAGCAAATCTAAAAGTAGGTTATTCCTGTGTGTCTATAAAAGAATCTCAATGTTGTGGGTGAGGTGCTCAAACAGAAAAATAAAGCTCGTGACTTTTTATGAACATTTGTCTCACACTTCTGATCTCCCTGACCATGGCGCTAGGGGATGAGGACTTTGGGGAACGGTTTGAGCCTGTAGGATGGAGCCCTCACACATCAGATTAGTGCCCTGAGGAGAGAGGCAACCCCAGAGAGTTCTCTCAGCCTCTCATCGTCTTTGAGCCAGTTTCTGGAGCTGTGGGAAATACATAACCTCATTATATGGTTTAGCACATATGTCCTTTAGCAAAGCACTTCCTATTATGCATGTGGTTTGTTCTGCATGAGGCATTCCTGGTTTCTTTTGATTCCTTTTTCTCCAAGGTGAAGAATATAAACCTGAACATGTAGTATAGACATTGGTCCCCTACACTTACTTAACAGGGCTGCACACCTTCTGCTGGGAAATACTTCATGCCTTAAAGATTGTGTACTCACTTTATGAGAGAAAATTTCTGAGATTCCTGTTGCTTTCCAAAGAATATTTTTGTATATTTAACGTTTATCCCCATCAACACAGTTCAAGCTTCTCCATATTACAGAAAAACACAAAATAGAGACAGAATCTATCTTTAAAACAAAGGTGGGGTCATTGATACTAATTCACTTGCTCTTTTTATGGTTTTACTCTGTTTCTCAAACAATGAGTAACAGAGGGTGTGCCATGATTCCTATCCCCTTGATTCACATAACTCTTGTTAGTATGAGGATGGTTTGTGACTGCCTTTCAGTCAGTGGTGATGTAACACATGTGGCTAGGTGTACCAGTTCACACAAGAGACCACCACACACCTCCTGTGGTCTATCTTCACTCCCTCCCGTGGGAACCCTTCTGCCATGTTGGGGTTCTGTGTTGTTAGCTCCATTGTCTCAGAGACAGAGCACAAGCACTGGCACCCAAGAGTGATCCCCTGAAATCCAAATGGAGTATAGAATACTGAGGAGCTATACCCCAGAATACCCCAGAGCTAAAGTCTTCCAAACAAACCTATTCTACTTTGGGCAAGTACAAGCTGGTAACCACCAAGATTGAGAGGCCATGATCTAAGAGCAAACACAAGCTGTGTCACAATCACTGTGGAACAAATGTGTAAAGCCATTGTTGTCTGGATTGCTGAGAAACAGCAACAACGAAAACCAGGGAATACAGAGTCCTTTGCCATGGAATCCTGGTCTACCTCTTCACATGATCCAAGTGCTCAGTAGCCCCATGCTGGTAGAGACCCCTTGTCTAATGTCTTCCATGATTTCAAAGGAACAAAATGTGTATTTCAAGCCAGTACAAAAAATTTTCAAGCCAGTACAGAAAATTCACTAGGTTCAATTGTTAACTCTATTGATTGTATAACAACATGCAATTCCTTGTAGAGATTTTACGTTAGTATTTGTTCATTAGACTGTCTCACATATCTAGGGAATTCCATGAATTGTTGGGGAGAATAGTGATATAGTGGATGGCACTGAGCTATGTGCAGTGTCTAGCCATGTTTGCAGTGTCTAGTCCTTCAGTGTGGGATGTTCCCATGGGCTCCCATAATGCAATGCTTGGTCCCCAAATGTTTCTGATGTTTCAGCAGGAGATGGAACTCTTAGGAGGCAGACATAGCTGGAGGAAGTACATCTTTGTGAGGTGAAACTTGATTGTTACAGGGTGGCCCTGCTTCTTGCCATCTCTCTGTTTCCTGGATACCAACATGATTTGAGCAGTTCAAACCATGAACTAAATGAAACTTTTTTTAAGTTGCTTCTAGCCTGCTTTTCTGTTGTGACAAAGAAGGGAATGAACACACAGAGTACAGCATGAGAAGACAAGCAGAAGCTGTTCAGTTCAGTAGGATCCCAAGGGCATTGGAACTTGGTTGCTATGGTTTCTTGATATGATAGAAATGCTTCAAGAAGGTCCCGAGGAACAGGGACACCTGTGTCAATAAGTTTCCACATTCATCGTGTATCACTACAAGGAACTTGCAGGAACCATGTAGAGCACACAAGTACCTTTAAGGAGGTGATTATATGTGAGTCCCAAAAGCACACTAGGAACTCCCTAGCTTCAATGATGATGCTTTATATATAACAAGTGTGACTTGTACCTGAAGGGCCCTATCTGGTGACAGGAAACACCTGCATCCTTGGCTGGTAAATGAATAAAGTTTGCTCTTGGCTCTAACATCATAGTTTGTGTCATGGAAAATGGCTTTTCAAGAGGTAAACAGAAATTCACAAAAATATTTGAAATCATACCTTTGCTGAAGGTGGTGTGATGAAGACAGATAAGCCTGTGAATGTATAGCACCACATTTGTCACCAGGAAATGACTGGCATCTGGTACTCAATGGAAAACATCTTCAGCACATCTTGACAAAGCTAAGAACTATCTTCCTGTGAGATTCTGAGCAGTGCCTCGACATCCTTGCTAAAATGAGCCAAAATCCCAGTTACATAAAATGTGCTTAAAAACACTTTTGACCGTGTTGTTCATAACTGGCAAAAGTGGAAGGAAACAAAAAAACCTTGCACAAAAGGATGATATGCCAAATCTAACACATCTGTTCATGGATTATTATTCCATGAATGAGAGGGGAGCCATCAAGGCTCAGGAGACAGGGGGCAAATGCTTGTTACAAAAGTAAATATGTCTTGTGACTAAGAACACGGTGAAAAAGACAAAACTAGAGACTGATGAAAAAGTCATTTTTTGTCAGAAGAAAAATTAATTTCAGCCATCCCAGGATAGATAAAGTTGAGGAATTTTCATTTCTTAACCAGATCTTCTATCTATCATATTGTGACACCTTACAATAATGCTTCACAAGAATTCCCTCTGTTTCCTCTTTAAAGAAAGGAAACTGGTGAATTCAACCACAGCCAGGAGTAGCTATTTATTTACTATAACTATGCTCATTAAATACTGATGACCTTGGTATTACTTTTAGCCAAACTTATGGTAAATGAAGTTAATAGGTATTTGAAAATAAGGCAAGCACCCTCTCCATATGAATCTGCATGATATGAAACTCATTTTCATCCAGTTCTTAAATCCCATGCGGGGCACACAGTAATTTGCTTCATTTGTTGTCAGTGGTATGAGTTTTGTTATTGAGAACATGCTTGAAAAATACACTTTTCATTTATTGTAAGTCTGGGCTATCAATTAGATAGGAGAAACTGTCACAGCCAGTGAGGACTCTTATTAAAAATTGATTTTCGTCTAGTTAAGGTACAATACCCAGCTCCAGTCTGAAGATCAAAGTTGTGTCAGGATGAAGGCCAAAGGGAAAGAGATCAATATCAAATACATCAGCACTGAGGTTAATATATCTGCTTACAAAGCAGGCAGAACAGTTTGTGCTAAGAAAGGAGCCAGCTTCGTTCTGTACAAAGACTAGATTTATGAGAGGGCAGCACTAATGATTGTTGGCTCCAAACATTAGTCACTCTAATCCCATGTGTGGTGTGTAAACATAGGGAAGCTCACAAGTATTTAAATAGCTATAATTCGATAATTTCCAATGTGGCTTTTTAAGATATATTCTACAGATTCTAAAAAGAGTTTGTAAGTGTGTATCTTTCTATATGTGTGAACAGTTGTATTGTTTGTTAGTGTAGGTCACTGGGTATGCTTGAAGTCATTACCCTGTTTGAGTGTGTATGCTTACATCCATTGAAGGATGGTTTGTTTGTGTTATTAGTTCATATTAACACACTTGGGAAGTAATGGTAAATACATAATTTAAAAAAAATTATGCTGTTAAACTAATATGTTTCCTAGGCTAAGGTGATATATTTTCAACAGGCTCTACAAGATTCAGATTTTATTCAGTTACTATGTCTGACTCATAAGAAAGACATCGGTCATGATGTAAAATTGTTGTACTGTAGCAAACTGACCCTAGTTTCACTAACTTTGGTTAAACAGGGTGATGTGAACTATATGGACTTTTTTCAGGACCGTTCGCAATGCAAGCACTCACACCCAGAACCACAGATCGCAGCGCATATGGAGTGAGGGTAAGGGGATCCCTGGGTAAGGTCTTACTGAACAGAACATACACAGCTCCTTAATGTGTTTGCAGACACATGATGGTCATGGAACACAGAAGGAGGAGGAAGAGGAAAAAGAGGAGAAAAGAAGAAGGAGGAGAAGAAGGAAGAAGAAGAGGGGGAGAGAAGGAGGAGGAGGAGGAGATGACTCAGGGGCCATGGGAGAGAAGGCAGAAACATGGAGAAGGTAGGCAGGAAGAGTGTAAACTCTGGGGACATGTAATCAAAGATCAGCATCCCCTTTAATCCTTTAAAGTTCCACCTTCCTTACCAAATACATACCCACGTACATGCAACAAACACAAAAGACGGCGTGCCATTTCTTTTATTCTTACGTTTCCCAATCATACAATATGCACACAGCAGCTGTTGTCTAGGTCAATGAAAGGTAAGGATTTAAGTTCCATTGAAATGCAAGTGATAGTGGCTGTCTACGTGTCTCCTCTGGCCCAGAGTCTCCACAGACATTAGGAACTGATTCCTTCTGCTGTTTTTTGTTTGTTTGTTTGTTTTGCTGTTAATTATTTTTGTTGCTGTTAATTGTTTTGTTAATTGTTTCATTATACCCTCTCAACTGCTGCTCTTCACTGATTCCGACTGTGTCATGCTCCTATATGTGCACACATATGAAATCGATTGCATAGGTTATGAGTTAAAGTATGATTTC
Organism: Pachyuromys duprasi; assembly: GCA_028658305.1. NCBI lineage: Eukaryota > Metazoa > Chordata > Mammalia > Rodentia > Muridae > Pachyuromys > Pachyuromys duprasi. The sequence continues at coordinate 108,544,838 of CM053764.1, read as the reverse complement.
TAAAACAAATATTGCGATTCATAACCTTCAAGATCTCACAGATTATGTCTGACAGATGTGTCATTCTGGGTTGAGTAGACCTTCAAAAAGAAAACACTCACCATTCCTCCCAGAAAACAGAAATTTAATCACTAAGGTGCAGGTCCAGGAAGAAATCCCAAAGAAGATGGGGGGGGGGGTGCAATGCTGTGTCTATACGCCAAGGACCACCAAGAACTGCTGGATACAGAGAGAATCCGGAAAAGGATGGGTCATGTCCTTCATAGTGACGTGTGTTTCCATAGCACCTGAATGTGAGACTTTGCCCTCCAGGAAGAGAAAAAACTCCATTCAAGCATGTTGAGCCTACTCATTTTAGTATTAAGGAAGGAAGGAAAGAAGGAAAAAAGGAAGAAAGGAGAAGGAAGAAAGGAAAGAAGGAAGGAGGGAAAGGGAATAAAGGAAAGAAGGAAAAGGAGAAAGAAACTTGGTTGGCTGTATGTTTCAAGTACCTGCTTTGCAGCTTTTATCCTAGTAGCCTACAGCATGAGACTTCTCTCTTCCAATGTAATTCTTACCTGCTCAGTCAAGTGTTCTATTATTTACTGGTATATTTTGAGGTCCTTGGAAGTCACAGTTCTCAGGTGTCAGCAATTTTGATGGTGTCACACACAGAGAATCTCAGAGGGCATTTTCTACATGAGCAGACTACAGGAGCTGCATTAAACTGCACAGGGAAGATTCCTCTTACGAAAAGCTTCCTCTCACCCCCAACAGGAATCTTACTTATTACTGTTGGGCTTTGTTGACATCCAAATTCACTGTACTTTTCAGATACATTTTCTTAGATGTCCACCCTAGCAAATGTTTTCCTGTTCCATCCATCTCCTCTTTTCTACACAAGAACATACTTGTGTATGCTAAATATAATACAGCACACCACGCTAGATAGCTCCAGCTTATGTGAAGTAGATGTGTTATAGTAACCAAATCATTGTTTCCTTGTTTTCTTCCCCTCCACCTCTTCCACCAGCTTCATGTAATATGAGTTTTCCACTAAAAAGAAAATTACTAACCCAATCCTGAGGTAGACTCAGAGTTACCAGGAAGGCCTCCAGCAGCTGACTCCAATTCAGTTCCTAAGCAGACACTCAGTTTGAATGTAACTGGCACTGTTAGCCCCCTAAATAAAACTTCCCCATCTCTACCAGCTTCCAAGGTTTATGTGGGCTGAGGGAGAACAGAAAGCATGCCCAGCTCCGCCCAGTCTCAGCTTCTATGAATTCCTACAATGAAGAGAGAATGTACACTCATGCGGACCCTTTGGGAAAAAAAAATGTAACATGGATAGTGAATTCCAGGCTAGGCTGGACTACTTATCAAGACCCTGTCTCCAAAACAAATAAAAAGACTCTTGATAGGTGGTATCATTTACATTTGTAATTTAGATACTGAGTAGCTTTTATTTTGCCAATATAATGATTTCAACCTTTAAAGATGTCGCAATTTTATACATGACAATAGTATCTTATATTTTTAATGTGAAGAAAAGCAGCTTGGTTTGAACTAGACTGAAGAGTAGAGTGAGCAGACATCAGGCTCTGGCACTGTCTATTATAGCAGGCAGCATTCGGTCTACCTAGACAGGAACATGGTGACCAGAATCCCTAACCACACAAGGGCATGACCATGAGGACCAGAATCCTGTGTCATCAAAGAAGAGAGGTAAGGCCCGGAACATTCTTTGGGTGACCTTACTAGAAGGGTCTGCACCTGCCTGCCTGTGAGATTCACATGGTGGTGAAGTCTCTGTCTTTGCTCTCCAACCCAGCCCCCCATATCTGCCTCCCTGACACAACAGACCCAGCACCAACATTTGGTCATCATCTGGCTAGCAGTGGGAACTGCTGGCAGAAAACAATGCTGTATGGCATGTTGAGAGTATTTCTTTTCAGGAGCTGAGATGGGGATCTGCAGAAATGAGTACACAGAAGGTTTACAATATCAAGCTGCATCTTCCCTGGACTTTGCAGAGCATTTAATGCTTGTTTTGTGACGCAAAGAACACAGGGATAGGGGCAGAATAAGGCTACTAATCATCACTTACAAAGAGAGACTCAGAGATGAAGCACTACAGAGACTGAAAGGAGGGAATAATTAAACAAAGAAAAGAAGAACTGTCTTTTTCTCTCTCCTGCTTCTATAAGAGTCATTAGATGGTATCATCAGTATTTCAGTAGTTCTGACACCCGACAAGCCTGTCAACTGCACTTGGCTCAATATCTTCTAAATAATTTGAAAGGAATATTCCAGGGAATAGTATGCTCCACTTTCACTTGACCTCTGTCATAGTCCTAGACTCAAATATCTTCTAAATTCATCCCCATGATGAGCTTGCATGTCACTACTTCTTTGTAACTCAAACCAAGAGATTGTGAAACTGTAAGTGTAGTCCTTGACAGAGAGGTTCTATTTATACATCCAGTCCCTAGCTTGGAGCTACAAAAAGTCCTCCTTAATAAATAGCATCAAGGATGGCATTTGGGGAAGAATATTAACTGCCTTTCAATTTATGCACCAAGTATTCAGGCTCAATTGTATTTCACAGCTCAAAGATGTACTGGGTCTTTATTCTCCTTTTCCATTACACCATGCAAGATGCACAGGAGTTTCACTGAAGATCAGCTGGAAGATGAGCCATGGGAGAGAGCTGCGGTTGCTGCCACTTAGGCATATGTAAACATTTGGGTAAAGACAAACCAGAGTAAAGATCAAAGCCTTGTTAGGGAGATTGCCATACTGTAGTGTAATGGTCCAAGGCTCAGCAGGACCTCAGGAGCAAGCAGAGCTGTCCAAAGTCAGTGGCAGAAAATCTCCTTTCTAGTGTAGACCTGGATATGTACAAACTCAAGAGCATAAGGCCTTGAAGAGCCCTCATGTGTCCATATCTGTACTAGGTCTTCTGATTCAAGCAGAGTCATCAAACCTTTTGGCATAGCAATGGCTTTATCTGTAAGGTTTATGCTGAAGAACCACACAATAGATTTTTTTTAATCTGCCCTCCAAATCTCATAATGTTTCATGGAAGGTAAATATTTATGTTGAACTGCATTCATAAGTATCCTTGGCCTCTTGATCCTCTGGACCATGAGTTGGACATCTACTGGGTGCAGTCCACCCTGAGGCGTTTGTATAACAAAGACCTGAAAGGATCTATTTTTTACTTCTTGGGATACAGTGAAGTGGTGCAGGCAGCTGTCCATACCTGGCTCAGGCTAGGCACAAGGGCTGGGCACTGAGTCACAGGCTGAGTTTGTCTAGAACTCAGCATATCCTTCTGTTGTCAATGTAATTTACAGGTGTGGTGGTGTTGTACTTCATATAAATATATACAAATGATACAGATATAAATTTACCTATATGCCATGTGTTTATATAATTTTGTGTAGTATGTAAATGCTACTTACATATCTTGCATGTCATAATTTTGCTATTAATACACATTTTAATTTACTTGACTTAAAATATAAAAATAATTTTATTTTTTCAAAATAGTTTTGTTTTGTTAGTGACTCCCTAGGCAGATTACAGAAAAATATTCACATTCTGCTATAATTTGAAGAAAAATGTTTCCATTTTCAAACAGTAAACTCAAAATCATGTTCAGTTTGGTCTAATACTACTTCTGTATAGATGTAAATTTTGATCTACAGGCACCTCAGCTTGATTCAATTGATGTATAAACAAACAGTGACCTGTTCTTGTAACAGTAGCCAAGTTTCAGCTAACCACAGGCTGTCTACATTTGGAAACATGTTCAAGTCAACATAGCAGTATCAATTGGGCTGCTGTATTTCCAGGTCTTCAGGGTACCACTGTCCTTTTCTTTGATAGAGACCATTACCCTGCCCTGTTAGTTAATGGAATATTCTGCACTATCTGGTTCAGACTATCTGATGAAAGATGCATTTAGAAAGCTAAGGAAGACCTACAGAGACCTTCTATGGTTTTGACATTTAACAATGCAGTGTGGAACTTAACACAGTTCCAAGACAATAGGACCAACCCATCATGGTTGAAGCACCCAAAAATCAAACCCTAGACCAAAATAAGCCTTTTCTCTTCATAAGTTCCTCACCTCTGCCATTTTATCACAATGATAGAAATTTGACCAACAGATTGAATCTAAGGTAAGTTGTATTTTTTCTATATCCTTTTCTGTAGAGGGAATTCATTTATTACATACTTGATTTCACACAGATACAGCCCTCATTCTAATGACAGCACAGATAATAATGATCAATCAGTGACTCATACTAAACCCTGTGTGGCCTGAGTCTCCTGGGCTGGGATCCTTATTGCCTTTATATTATAGAAAAAAAATGTTTCCCATACAAAAGAGCATTACCTAGGCTATCTTAACTCTACCAATATATTCTTCAAAAGAGTCCTTGAGGTAAGTTTGACCTTCTCATTATAGACGACAAAGCTTACCTGTCTATCTAAAACTTTGATCTCACTATTCTCCAACATGAATCTCAATGTAAATCTATGTAATACTGCAGAAAAGTCCAGAGCAAAGTGTGATTCTCTTCCATTTCAAAGCATGGTGCAAACTCATCAACCAAAATAATCTACAAAGGATGAAAATGTTTCAATCAAGGAGCTCAGGCATGCATCTGGATCTCCAGATGTTTTCCAAGACCTGTAGGATAGATCTATTTCTTCCCATCCAAAAAGGGAGAAAATAACAACTGGATAGAAGTCTCAAACATTCAGCCAAAGAAATCACAAATAGCCACTCAGCAGGAACATGGTATGAGAGAGAATGTTAAGAACATGTAAGCACAGTAAACAACATAATAATTTATGTTTAGTAGCCCAGACCCATGGGGCCTTACAGAGACTGAGACATCAACTAAGGAGCATTCATAGCCTGGACCTTGGCTCCCTGCACATATGAGCAGCTTGGTCTTCATGTGTGTCACCTGGAGAGTGAAGGGGAGGGTGATGTTTCTAACATGGACTCTATTGCCTGCTTTTGGATCAATTACTCCTGGAAGAGCTGCCTTGCCTGGCCTCAGGGGGTGAGGATATGTTCAGTCCTGATGTGACCTGATGTGCTGGGTAGGGTTCATATGGCAGGAGAGGGGCTCCCCTTTTCTGGGTGAAAAGGGAGAGGGAAAGGGGAAGACAGGGGAATGGGGAAAGACTGCAAGGAGAGAAGGGAGGAGGTACCCTTGGGATATAAAGTAAATAAATTGAAATAAAATTTAAAAATATTTATATTAAATATGTATAATATATATTATATATTTAAACAATAAATATACAATAAAGTCACTATTGTAAAGGACAAGCCAATGCAAAAGACATGTCAAAAAGATATCACAAATAAAATGAATCTGACTACATAGAGAGGTGAAAGAGTCTCATGAGGAAGGCTTAGATTTCAGAATAAGAAGGTGAGTAGGTGGTTGATGTGAGCTTTCCCAGGCAAGGAGTGAGTAGGCAGGTCTGCACAGGGGCAGGTCCTCTGTGCACTCTTGTGGAGGTTTGTATAAGCTGTCTCAACTCACGAAGAGCAGGTCTGTGGCTCTAGACCTTGCAAGATGCATCTGGGGTAGAGCCTAAGGAGCTGCCTTTTCAACTACTTTCAAAACAATGTGTGAAATACAAGAGCCATTACAAAAGGTTAATTTCATGAAGAGAAGAATACATACTTGATTGCTTCTTTGCAATGTTTTTCTTATTATTCTATGAGATAAGAAGTTTACAGATTTCAGAATCCAATGAATAGTCTTATTAAAGGAAACATTATGTAAAAGAAATGGTAAAAAATATTTTAAAAAGGAAGAAAATTTTAGGTTTGCATATAATATCCACTGTTAGAATAAATGCTATGATCAAAGCAATTTAAAGGAGAACAAGGTTTATTTTCTTTTATATTTACAATCACTCCACAGTCCATCATCAAGGAAACTCAAGGCAGAACCTGAAGTAGAAACTCTGGAGGAATGTTTCTCTCTCTGTCTCTCTGGTCTCTGTCTCTCTGTGTCTCTCATTCCATTCTTTGCTTTTTCATTTAACTTTCTTTCACATCTCAAGCCCAACCCTTACAGATAATGCTACCTATGGTGGGCTGCTCCCCACATCAATCAATCAATCCTGGAGACAAACTCTTACTGACATGCTCAAAGACCAGTCTGAGGCAATTTGTTAATTGATGGTCTTTCTTTCCAGCTGTCTGACAGTAGGTTGTGAAAAGTTGACTATAAAAACTAACCAGGACACTGAATCCCTTGTATTTGATACACAAACACATCCCTGGTAACCATAATCTTTCCTTTCTTATTTGTCCCCAAGATCTCATGTTAAGTTAATATCATATTAGTAAGGACAGCACAACAATAAAAGCCCCATGTTCTTTAAAAATTCAATGCGTTAAAGATTAAAAATCCAATGTCTCTCAACTGTGAAGTCCTGTAAAATCAGAAACATACTGAACCCTTTCCAATTCTAAAACAGAAGAGCAAGAGATAACACAATCACATTTAACAAAAACAGAAGTCCAGTAGTATAGCTCAATGTCTTAGATCTGATGAGTTTCTGAGCTGTACTGACTGGCTGTCCCACCTCTCCAGTTTAGCCATTTGCAGTAAATATAACTCGACTCATAGGCTCAGCACAGCTACAGTCCACTCCAGTTGCTGTCCTTGGCAGCTATCTCATGGTATTCGAATCTTCAATACTTTGCAGTTTTCACTGCAAGTGAGGCTTTGCTTTCATCAATGCCCATTCAGGGTTTCACTGGTGGGACTCCAACCCTGACATGTGATGCCAAGTCTCAGGAGCTCTGCATAAATGCTTCATGTCTTAAAACAACAAGAACAGTGGTATTTAAGAACATCAAACATGAGTTTTTTCAAGTTCTTCTAATGCATACATGGCCTTAGCTCCTTCAACCCAGATATTCTGTTAATGATTCATAGAAATATCTGCCCACTTTCTCAAAGAATCTCAAAAGTTTGCACCTTTCTCATGCTGAATTCTAATCACACCTGATTTTTTCAGTCCCAGCTGATCACCATCCATAGCCTGAGTATAGCACAAAAGGTTTTACTTCACTGGTTCTGGTGTTTCCTTAATCACAACTGACTCTTCAGTCCCAGATAACCAGCCCACAAGCGGTCTCCATAGAGCCTTTTCATGCCTCTGGAAATTTACAAGCCAGGCCTCCACCATCTGCATTTTCCTGAATTAGTTTTATTCTTAGACAATTCGACACAGAACAGTCCACTCATTTCTGAGAACTCAATGGATTTTCCAGCCAAATGCTTCAAAATCTTCCCCCCTCCTCCCACAAAACAATCAAAAGCATAAAATATACATGCTCAGATCCCTCCCAGCAACACACCCCTCCTGGAGGCAACTTCTGTTTTAGTTTCTGTTGCCACAATAAATATCATAACCATAGGCAGCATTTATTTCAACTTATAATTCTAGTCCATAATTAGGGGAAGTTAGGGCATGAACTCAAGTAAGAGCTGGAGCAGGAAACATGGAGGAATGTTGCTTTCTTGCTTTTTCAGCTTCCTTTCTTATACCTGTCAGTCCCACCCTGCCTAAGAATGATGACATCCATAGTTGGCTGGAACCTCCTACATCAAACATCAAAACATTGTCTCACAGACATGGCCACAGGCCACTCTGATGAAGGAAATTTGTTTATTTGAGGCTCTCTCTTCCACGTTGACTTTAGATTGTGTCAAGTTGACAGTAAAGCTAACCAAAGCAATGCATATATACATACATAAACAAACATATATGTATGTATAGTATGCATGCATATGTAAGGTATTAATGTGATACTGAGGAATAAATACTATATAATGAAAACTCATATACAGCTGTTAATAGGACAAGGCCTCAAAATTAATGAATTTCTGCAACACTTACGAATGAATAAGATGATACAATATTCAGTAAATCCCCAAACACATAAGTATGATGCCTTGTATGTCAATTTAAATGTACAAGGCAAAGCCGTCCATATTTTCTTACAAGTCAACAAATGATCACCCCATGAGGCAGGTAATTGTTAGGTTGCTTGGTAGTGTAATATCTTTGATAGAGATGGGAAGAGGAGCAAACTGGTGCCTGTGTGTTCAGTCCCTAGACACAATGAAGGGGTTGCTAGTTTTCTCTTGAGAGTTGCAAGTTGCAGTTGTGACCCATTTCTGACTGTGAGTGATGTCTCACAATTCTAAAGATATTTTCAGAAAGGGAGGTGAATTGCCACGCGGGAAATGTGAGGAGGGCCTATTGCCTGGAGACTGCCATCAATCTGTGTGTGGAGGAGCCCTGCTGCCTCTGCTCCTGCCAGATCAATGTTTTCACAGCCATTGGTCTTTTATGATGTGAGTGTCATTATCCTTTGAGTTATGGTCACTGAGAGGTTGATGATGTCTAAATGGATGTTATTAGTATTTGTCTGGAGAAACTGCTCTGGGTTATGCTATCTGGGGCCGTAGTCCAGGGAGAATAAAAGAGACAGGAGAGACGAATGAAGAAAAGAGAACAGCTTAGAGTACTGCTGGGCCACAGGCAACACTGCTAACTGCGAATTCACCCACACACAGATCCTTGGGTGCGGTGTCTAAAACATGAAAGATTCGCTTTGTTTAAACTAAGCATAAAGCCCTTCATCTCACACACAGTGATATTTCATTAGGCGCTATTTAAACAGCCATGCTGGATAACACAATATTATCAAAAGGAAAGATCTTCAAAGGTAAAAGGCTGGCAAATTTCACGAATACTCCCATGTCAACAAGAACTCTCTTCAGTGTTTCATCCGTGTCTAGAGGTATAATTAAGTAAAATGCATTTCAATAAGGCAAATGCAAGATCCACGCTCCAAACTCCACAGTCTGAAGTCAGTAAAGCGTGCTCACGAACTAGTTACCAAACCATGTCTGCCTAAGCCTCTTGCATGCCTACATACTTACACACCCCTTAGTGCCTAATTTAAGGTATATTTAATAGAAGCAATGCTATCGTTACTCTTAAAGAAGTCAACATTCCAACAAGCAAAACCATTTGCTACTGTGACAGAAATCTAGGATGCAGATGGACAAAGTTCTGTGTTCAAATCCTTGCACAAATAATCCCTTAGCTGAGATCATATAAGTTTGTTACAATGGGCACAGAGCAGTTAAAGGCCTGTGGTAATTATTACTAAGAAAGGGAATGGAAAAGAAGAAGAAAGTAAGTGAGAGAAAGGCAAAGGAGGGAAGAAGAAGGGAGAAGAAAGTGGATAAAGGGGGAGGGGGAAAGAGAGAATGAATCCCCTTCCTAACCTTGACTGCTGGAATAACAGAGCTAACAGAAGTATTTTCTCTGTAGTCATCACCACACGCTGTTCCATTCTAAATCTATGTACATTGATCTTGGGCATCCCCTTATATTATTCCAGGACAAGATAGTCAATGTTTTATCTCTAACTTCTCAAATCATCCTATATGTCCCTGTATCCCCCACTTCTCTCAATTTTGTTTTGCAGATAGGTTCCCTCTATCCCACGATGACATTGAATTCCCTATGTAGCCAAGGATGACTTTTGGGTCTTCTTGTCTTTACTTCTAGGTGCTAGGATTACAAACCTACACCGTTATGTTGGACTTGTATGGCATGCTAAGGAATAGAACCCATGGCTTCCTTTATCCTAACCACACACTCCAACATAGCCACATCCCAGCCTTCACCTCAGTTAATTTCTAACCATGTGATTATGGCTTCAAATTCTACCTAGTCTTCCTTAACCTGGCTTCTCCTTCCTGGGAGCGCCTCTCATAACCAATGACTCTTCAAGAGGGCCTTAAAGGACTTACGTGCTGTGGCTAAGGGAACTGATTCACCCTGTTTCTGTGTGTCAGCCCATGTGAATTGCATAAGCTTTCAGTTAGATTTATATATGACACACCATCAGACCCTTGAATCCATCAACATTTACTACACAATGGTTATTAAATTGTTATTTTAAAGAAAAAAAGCCAAAAGGTCATCATAAAAATCAGTCCAATTCCCTGCAGTCCCTGTTAAACTCCTTATTCCAGTGACATCTAAGATCCCTAGTGGTACAAGAAGAGGGTGAGGCCACCTAGGGATCAGCAGAGTCTGTTAAGGAGAAGAAAAATAATACAGACATAATTATTGAAACTTTAATTAAAATGTGCTTTCTTTAAAGAGTAGAGTTCATTATATCAAAGCTGTTAAAAGCGGCAGTGATTGTGAATTTAGGATGTATAAATCTACATATAATAGATATACTTTCTGTGCTAAGAGTCCTTCAGCATATATAAGCTCTCTGAGTTAGCAATTCTGCCCTCCATCTACAAGCCCCTTGTGTCTATTATCACTGGCTGTGCTGAGACAGGAACTGGCTACCTTGTAAGTAAGATGATAAAGACCGGAAATTTTATATAATAACTGTTGAATGGCTACTATCTAAAATTACTTTCCCTCTGTTAGAGTACCATTATTTAACTTGTGGGGTGGGAGTGCTAGCTAATGAAATAAAAAGAAAATATATTTATATTCCAGCTATAATCTCAAGTGTGCCCAAGTCCTTGAATATGAGCATTATTATTAGGTGAACAACAGTGCATATTACAGACAAACTGGGGAATTAGAAGGAAGACATCCTGGAAACTAAACTGCAACATGACTGTGTCAATCAGTGGCCTCATTTACCCATGGGATCATTTTAATTATAGTTTGCAACAGGATATACTTAATAGAATTAATCTCCCTAACTCCTAATGCTAATACTGTATCCTCAAATGTTAGAAATCGAATTCTTCAGGACCAAAATCCTACTTCTGGGTGCACATGACAAATATCTAAGGAAAGAATACCCTAGAGATTTTCTGCGCACTTGAGTTCATAATACCCAAGATATGTTAAACCCACATACTTGATAGATGAATAATGAGGGCTCAGATGCCCATGATGGGATGGCACAGAGTTTCTTAAAAGATGACATACATGTAACAAGAAAGGTGCTGCAGGACCTCATGGCAGCTGAACCGTGGAGCGCAGGGAGCACTCACTTCCACACGTTTGGTGAGGGGAATGAAACGTGGGAGCAGAGAGAACAAGGATAGGTTCCTTTAGATGGCTTTCATCAAACCAGTGAGCCACTGTACCATGGAACATGGTCCAGTGTTTCAGTACTTTTTTTGTAAAATTATAATAAACATATCTTTTAAATGGAAGGAACTAGGGCTGGCAGTCTGAAATACCTACCTTGCAAGCACAAGCATCTGAGTTCAATTCTCAAAACCCCAGTAAGACAATGAGTGTTAACACATGCTTATAATCTCATCACTGGGCACATAAGAATAAAATAATAATAATAATAATAATAATAATAATAATAATAATAAACCTCTGGAGAACCTCTGGCCAGCTAGCTTCCTTAGTGATTTACAGGCCAGTTAGAAACCCTCAAAGCAAGGGCCATAGTGCCCAAGGGACCCCATCTGAGGCTGGCCATGCACACACACACACAGACACACACACACACACTCAGTTAGAACATAATATAAAAGAAAAATTATCATTGAGATAAATGAGAAACAACCCATAGACCCTTACACTGGTTTTGCTGGAGTAGATGGATGGTAAATAGAAGGTTAAACTCAACATAGACTCTGAAGGCAGAATCTGTGAAGGTCCACTTGGTCCAATCTGGCATCGCCACTCTGCTTCATCATTTTGTATAATATTTAAGTCCCCGGTTTCTGAGTATTCACTGAATATGTAGTAGTAGAGCTGACAGTTATGTTGGCCAGTCTTGTCCTTCCCTGTGCTCAGGAGTTCTGGTTTCTCTGGCTTACACAGAACTTAATGGCAGTCCACATTTCACCCGTATTGAGTGGTATCTGGAGGTTTTAGGTTCTTTGCAAAAGAATCTTCTGGGTAAAATCTAACCCTGAGTCTGGAGCTAATGGGTCTTATCTGACATGTTTTTCAGGTCTAAGGTGTGAAGCAAGAGGCCAAACATTTTAACACTGATGCTGCCATTGTCTATTCAATGGCACCATTCTTTCCTGCATGACCTGGGGACCTCAGATGTCCTATAGAAACAAAACAGTGCATAAAGAACTGAAGCACATGGGAAAAGCCATGGCCTACCAGTAGCACATGGAGGGAGTACCTGCCAACCAATGAAACCCAAACCAGGAACCTACAAGGCAGAGGATAGTCTGTAGTCATTTCTATTTTTACTTTTCAGTGGCTGAACCCATGCAATTTTGTTTCTGTTGCCCACAAATGTTGATTTAGCAAAATTCTGTTGGGTCAATGAAAGAGTCAGTAGAGTGCAGCCCATATGTGGATAAGTCATGCCAACTTGATTGTGGGAACATTCTGTTGTAAATCAGGCTGGGACTTGGCTCAGTGTGGCTCCCAGCATGTGTGTTTCCTGTTAGTCAGCACACAGCTGCATGCACATCTTAAGTAATCTCACGGTGAGGTAGAATCATAGAGTTACAAGTCTCTTAAATTAAGACAGATATTGTGTCTAATATTCAGGGAAATAATCTCATGAAATAAATAACTCATTTAAATAAACAAATAATTTAATTGTTAAATAAGTAAACCATTTAAGTCCTGTCTCTTAAGCAGAGTTTCTCTCTCTAAAATACATGGGTGGAGACAATTCAGTATTTTTGGTAATAAGCAAAGTTGAATGAGTAAAGGTATTTCTATAATGCTTGTTATAGATATTTTTATACCTTTCACTTTTTATAGAAAAAAAGACATATAAATTATTTTAGCCCTATGATTGCTTTGTATCCCACATGTCAATATAGTTGAGAAGTTTAAACTTATTTTTGGTAAAATTAAACTCCAAATTGTTAAAAGTTCTCTAAAGAAAAGTATTGCTATTCATGAAAAAACCATAAATGGCTATGCTCAGAGTGACGCCCATGTAGAGATTACCTCAATGTACATTTTATTCACTATGAAAATAACTTCAGATTCTTGGCCAACACTGATTTAATGGTAAATCACTTGCTTGATAATCTCCAGCCTCCACAATCCACAGGGTTTTCCTTTGAGACAGCATTACTGCTGTGGGCACACTCAGACACAGCTAGTGCAGGGCACAGTGTCCCCTCACATGCTTGCTCCGAGACGTTGTTGTTACATGCTCTGTTCTCCATGGTACCAATTTACAAACAAGCCGAGGACAGGGTCTATGTAGCAAAGAACCAGAGGATGGCTTAAAGGAAGAAGACATGATTCCTGGTTGCCATGTCTGGATGTTCCTTCTACACCAGAGTGTGTGGGGGTAGCGGTGGGGATGGGGCTGCCTTGACACAGTCTGGAATCACCTCCTGAAAAGCCTCTGGGCATAGGTTTGAGGAATTATGTAGAATCACTTAACTGAGGTGGGAAAACTCCATGCTGAATGTCAGCAGCAGCAGCATACGACCTGAGGTCAAGGACTAAATACACAAAGAGCTGAGCTTAAAGATCCACCTCTGTGTTTCCTGAATCCAGACACAATGTGACCAGTTGTCTCAAACACCTGCTACAATGTCTTCCAAACCGAGACAAACTGTGCTCTCAAAATACAGCCAGAAAACACCCTTCCTCCCTGGCTTGCCTGACGGCAGAAACATTATAACTGAGGAGAGAGGTAACCATGGCAGACCGCAATTTACAGGCATCATCAGGGTGTGAGTCCACCTCTGTGAAAACCGGAAGAGAATTTCAGAGCATATAGTGTCAATTTATAGCTGAAATCAAAAGCAGGTAAATTCACAATAGATCAAACAGATGACACATTCATTCTAAGAAGTTCATAAGTTTATTCTAAAGCAAGCTGATAAGAATTTGGGGGGGGGGAAGATTTTTCATATGTAGCTTTAGGCTTAAAGGAATCTATGAAATGTATTAGTTACTTTTTTTTTTTACTGCTGTGATAAAATAACTGAGAAGAGTAAGGCAAGAGCAAGGTAGGCTTCATTTTGGGACACAGTCCGTCACGGCAGAGGAGGCATGGTGGTGGGAGCTTGGCTTACATGGTCTCTTTGGATCTGTAGCCCAGAATGCAGACAGCTGAAGGATGGTGATGTGCTCGCTTTCCTCATTTTCATGTGCTCACAGACTCCAGATGATGGAATGGTGCTACCCATGGGCAGGGTGAATCTAATTACATCAGTGAACAAAATCTTTGTTTCCTAGGTGATCCTAGACAGTGGTAAGTTGACAATTGATATTGACCAAGTCCCTCCCATGACAACCTAAGTGTATCGTTTTTCAGCCATAATCATTACAAGATAAACATGCGTTGTAGTTAAATTCTGTTTAGAGTTGAGAAATACAAGTAAACAAATCTTGAAAGTGAATGGTCAGGAGAATAATATCAACAGAGGAGCCCATTGGAGGGACGAGAGTGCAAACCCTGGAGAGAGAGACACAACTGAGCCTTTCTTGGCACCAAACAAAAACACAGTGGTTTCTATGAAATCACTTCTGGAGATTGGGAACATCTGAAAAACAGACTGCAGTGGTAGATCTAGGAGAGTGTCCTGTTTCTTTGCCCGGGCCTGCAGTAGTATCATTTTCAGCATGCTTCTTATGATGCTTTGACAACTGCTGTCTTCCACCTCGTGTCTTCCTTATTGAGGCTGTGAACCAGGAGATGTGCAATGCCTTCCATAATGCCTTGGAAATGATGGATAGAACTTCCAATTAGTCTAATCACTGGGACTAGTGATTCTGATTATTTTTATATGCATGTAGACATGCCAACTTTCAAAGAACTTACCTAACTAATGATAAAATAAGAACAAAATCATATTTCAGATTATATTTTTCTCTCTTTAAGCAAAATTATCTCTGAGTTTGTGGGATGAATTCTACTGCCCATCAAAGAGAAGAAAAGATAAAGAACTGTGTGGGATTTCCTAAGTGAGGCAGGGGTGTGGCAGCCTACTTCCAGCACCCCCTTGAATGAGTGATCTTTGATCACAGGCAGCTGGTTCTGGGTTGGAACAGATTTTTAGCTGCTTCACACAGAGTCAGATGTCTTTAAATGTAAAGATGTAAAGCAGTCATAAATTATTTCAGTGTGATGTCAAAACAGTGAGTCATGATACAGCAACTATTTAAAAATATTAACTTTCACTTTCAGTTAGGGATGCAAACTCTCTGGAAGCTTCCTGTAGCATCCTGCATTGATGAAAATGCTTAAGCAGGATGGGGTGTGAAGGGTAAATTTCACCAGATAAACAACAGGTCAAAGTAGGAGACAGTCTGAGTTGCTGTAGGATTCACTGAGTCATGTGAAGGATGAAGGATGAATGTAGAGGCCTTGATTCCTCCCTGTCCCTTACCTGCTAACTGAGTTCAGTGTCTACCCCATACACATCAGAGATATAGTAGAGAGAACATGGCCCTAGATCTTTCTAGAAAGACACAACTGAGACAGCATCCCTTGGACCATCATGTTAGAAGAGTCAGTGTTCAAAGCGTGATGTGATGGAAGAAAGGAATGAAGAATAAAG
Organism: Pachyuromys duprasi; assembly: GCA_028658305.1. NCBI lineage: Eukaryota > Metazoa > Chordata > Mammalia > Rodentia > Muridae > Pachyuromys > Pachyuromys duprasi. The sequence goes on along the minus strand of CM053764.1, from coordinate 108,529,272 downwards.
AGGAGAGACTAGAAGGAGAAAATGAAAGCATGCTTCGGAAACATCAATGGAAGGAAAAGAATCATGTATGAGGGACACAGCAATGAGGGTCCATGTGTACGCTAGCTTAGTCAATGGGCAGTGAGGTCACAGGTTGCTTTTCTAAACTGTGACAAAGCCATCTGGAAAAATAAAAACCCAAGGTCATTGGCTGGTTGGTGAAAAAAAAAATAACAGATAAATAAAATAACTCAGGACACACCATTGCTACCCTGTTAAGTACACAATCATCATGGTGATGATGGCCAGTCTTCCTGAAGACTCCTTTGGGTCTGATCTGCACATCCAACCTGTTACCTAATGATCACTCCAAAGTCATTCTAAGTTGTCTCTAAACATCAAGTTGCTGGGTAGATGGAGAAATAGAAGTCTCTGTTTCCCTCAAAGATGTGTATGGCTGCTTTACACAGATATGAAGAGGCCTTTAGAGAAGATTCCCAAACATTCCACATAGCAGTTGGGCAGCTATTCTTAAACATTTCTGGGAAAACAAAACAACAACAAAACAATACAACAACAACAACAAAAAAAAAAACGGAGAAACAAAACAACACACACACACACCAAGTATATGTGCCAAAGCAAAACACTTAACCTAGAAATAACTAGGAGACATCTGTTTCCAAAAGCAATCAGTTCTAGCTCATGGGCAAGGCAGGAGCATTCCAACGCATCCTTATAGCTCTTAGTCAGTCCTACCACAGGTAGATCTGTATTCCCTCTCTTCTCCTTTCCTTTGCTCTTTTTTCCCTTTCCTCCCTCCTTTCTTCCTTCCTTTCTCTCATTTCTTGTTCTCTTTAGTTTTTCAAAACAGACAGATTTTCAGCTAACCTTTAAGGAATGCCCCCACAGTGTTCAACATCACCTGCAGCTTCCTTTTTCCTGCCCCCCCAGCCCCACCCCTAGCCAGAGCCCCACCCCTACCTCCACCCCCAGCCTAGTCTCACTCCTAGCCCCACCCCCAGCCCAGCTCCAGCCCCACACCTACCCACCCTCCCACCCCACTCCACCCCAACTCCTCTGCTTGTCAAGAATTCTCCTGTCCTTTAGCCTCAGATATGGACTGAGTCCCAACATAAAGTTTAACAAATCTTCAAAAGTTTGTTTATTTTTGTTTCCCTCACAGCAGTCGATGTACTGAGAGCTACATTTTCATTTTTCCCAAAAGGGTATATGAATGTCAGAGTGTGCTCAGCGGCCATCTGAGAGCCATCTCCCTGCAGCTGTGTGCATTGTACCTCACCTCAGCAGCTGTCTCCTGCACAGTGGCACGAAGAGGCCAGAGTAGAGGCATGCAGGCTCTGTCCTTTAAACATCACAGGAGGATGTAAGCCCGCATTAGCTGCCAGTTGGCTAGGCTCCGTTTCCGGGTTTATGCCAAATTGTTGTTTTAGAAGGAATATAGCGACGGTTTCATGTCCAGTCTTGCATGTAAAAACCTGGAGTTATTACTCTACTCTGACAGGAGAAAAAAAAAAGTACAAAAGTCCAAACTCTTTTTTAGATCATTCAGATGGTGTCGGGGGCATCTTGTAGTACTTGACATTGGAGAATGAGGGGACTGGAGGGAGGGAAGGCCAGCAGCAGAAACTCATGAGCACCGATCTCTGCAGGAATCATACTGGGCATAGACAGAGATGGACTGTAATTGATGAATTGCTCCAGACTCTGTCTGAGCAAATCTAAAACTCCAGGCCAGCAGGAGGCCTGGTTGTACTACAGGCTTCAGTCCCAAACCACTGCCAAGTTCATGGTGAATCCAAGAGTAAAATTAACTTAAATTTCCAGGTTCCAGACGGGGAAAGGAATAGTTTTTAAATGTGCTGAGACATTCTGTTATTGGTACCAAGTTCTTCCTTTTTTTTTTTTTTAACTTAACACCAAAACCAAGCAGACATTGTAAGAAAACCACATATGATTTCCCTCCTGAACATAATGAGAAATATACTACTTAATACAACCTCTGCAAAAATAGCTTCCCAGTGCATTAGAATCATGCGGTGACTACCTGTAGGTTTATCCTGGGTGGAAAAGGCTAGTTCAGCATTCAGAGATCAATTAAATGCACTCCAGCCATCAACTGTCAGAGTAGAGAGTACAGAGCACATGCTCAAATTAACTGATGAGGAAATGTGTTTAATACAGCACAATCTTTGTTCATTAAAATTTCATCATTTAGAGAGAAATCTTAGAAATTTTACAAACCAGAAATTTTACAAAGCAGAAAAAGAATTCCAGAGGTTCAATTTTTTACTAAGAAACTCAAGACATCTTCAAAAGCAATGTTAGGAACAAATCAAGGTTATACCCATTTATCACAGTTTTAACTGTTTTAACAAATGTAATAAGGCACGAAGTTTAAGAATAAAGGAAAGGATAAAGAGTTATTTACTGAAGATGAAAGGGTTGTCTAATATAAATTATGATGTAGTGAGCAACAGTAATAACCACCCCTTTAGAATTAGGAAGCAGCTACAGCAATATCAAGGTAGAGAATGATTAAATAAGCAATGGCTTGCCTCAAAGCCTGTAAGGAGGAGGCGTGGTTTGGAAACCACAGAACAAACAGTTCACACCTTCCATCTGGAAATGCACTTCTCAGCCGTAAACACAAGGAAATATCTACAAAGCCTGACCAGTGACACAGCAAAACTGAAAGGGAAAAAGTCAGAATGAAGAACGGGAGACACCCTAAGTTAACAGACATGGAGACTAAAGACTGATAGGATGTCAGTTCCTCAAACCTGACATGTGGATTCAAGGCTGTCCCAACCAATGTTCCACAAAGTCATTTTTTGAGACCATAGGGTCAGGTGCTGTGAAGTTTACATGGAGAATCAGAGAGCCTTTAACCAACACAGAACTGAAACGGATTATCAAAATGAAAAGTTATTGCTACAGAAAAAGATGTGAATTTAGAGGAGGAAAGTGGATTGATATTATCTTATTTCACTGTATGGAATTCACAGGAGTAAAGAAACTTTCTAACGTAGATCTTCCTATTGAGAAATCTCACAGGTATCAAGAAATGGTGGAATTGACACTGGAATTCACAAAGACTTCAGTGGAACAGATCACAGAGCCCAGAAACAGAAAAACAAATAGTCAACTGGTCTTTGACAAAGGAGCCAAGAAAAGACAATGCTGTAAATATTCTCATTTCAAAAGGCATTTCCACAACAACTGGATATCCATGGGGGGTCTATGGACAGTCATTAAGCATTCATAAAATAACTCAAAGAGGGTCACATGCAACAATCATCAGAGACTACATTGCAGTACATATCTCAATGACATTGGACGATACAGTTCATAGAAGGACCAAGTGAAAAACTAGGATTCTTTAAGATATTAACAGGAGAGGAGGGTAGCAAGGTTTACTGGAACTTGATATGTCATGGCTAATGGTTGATATTCATGGGAGATCTGTCCTTTTCTGAAGAGAAACTGAGAGGTTGATGGGGGAGTAGGGATAGGTGAGGTTCAGGGTGGTGACTAGGAGGAGAAAAAAAACTGTAGTCAGAATACATACATGCATTCATAAACACAGCATCAAGGGATTGGGAAGTACAGCCACACACTGGGAAAAATAATTGCAAAAGACACAGCTAATAAAAGAATTAGATGTTCTACAAACATAAAAATATTAAAATCAGTATTAAAAGTGCAAATAGCTAAACAATAAATGATCCTAAAATCTTTACCAATTGTTAGTGGTCATATAACTTCACAAAACATCCAGCATTACCTTCAAGAAAATACAAATTTACAGTAAAAAAAATAAGATACTGTTACACATTTATCACACAGAACATAGTCTGAGCACTGGCCAGCCTGAATGCTGACTAGGAGAGCAGTTTTGATAACTCACTTTTGTTGGTGAGAAAGTAAAACTCACTTTAGAAGACTGGTTGCTAGTTGGCCATAAAACTAGGAACAGATTTACCATGAAATTGTGCAGTCATGATCTGTGGCATTTAGTCAATAACATGGGAATTTTCGGCTCATATAAGAACCGCTGCACAGGCCCAAGCATCATTACATGTAGCTGTCCAAATGCTGAAGCAACCAGGCTGCCTTTCAGCAGGTTAATGGAGACATGAACTGCATTCTCCCAGACAGTGGAAGGTCAGTTAATAATAAGGGTTGCACCATCAAGTCATGAAATGACATGGCTGGACCTCAGATACTGCAATGGCTGATACTGACCTCCAACTTAACAGGTTCTAGACTCACCCAGAAGACATGCCTCTGGGTGTATCTCCAAGGGAATTTCTAGATTGGGACTGAAATAGGATGACTCACCTTAAGTGTGTATATGTGTGTAAGGGGAGGGCATAGTCTATATGTAGAGATCACAGACCAGATTTCTTGAATGATTTTTCTCCTTCCACCATGTGGGTCCACAGATTTTGAACTCAGTTTATAGGGCATCTTTCCTGCTAAATCATCTTGGTGACAAGTGTAACATTTGAATAGAAATGTAAATCTCATCATTCCAAATCATATGAAGTTAGCGTGGTATCACTTGTAACTTTGAACAATGAATACTCTACGAGAAGAGAAATGGAATGTATCAGACCTAGTTCAAAATGAAAAGGTAATTATTCAGATTTGAATTATTCTATACTCAATTGTGAATGAAGAGCTTAAGTTTCTGTTTTGATGTTTTCAGTGGAAGACTATCCAAATGAAAAAGCAATAAAAAGAAAAAAAGGGCGTGTGCCTGCCTGCCTCTACAACCCAGTTCAAAAGACACACTATAAAGTGGTATGTTATCAGATGGCTTCAGATGAACACAGAAATAAAACTACATTGTGAGAGCCCCTGTCTTTGAGCACTTACTTTCTGGTCACTAGATTCTTCCCAGTGATGTTGGAGACTAATACATTAAAACTTAAAATCAACTGCCTCACCTCTAAGTTAGAGCCTTAAGTATAGGTGCCATTTCAGGGGATTGTGAAAGATAATTAGATACCTAAGAACTGTTCTTGTCATGACTGGCTGTGGCATAAGGAATGTTTAGTTCATATTAATTTCTAACTCCCTTTTCTATTCATGCTAAAGAATTTTTGTTCATATGTGTTAGTGCCCCATGCCTACAGTATATTCCACATGCATGACCCCTTCAGCACCTAAGGGCTAACATATTATAAAAAATCAAAAATGAGGTTTAAATCTGTAAATGTAAAACATAATAAATACATTAAAATACTGTTCACAAAAGAAAGAGAGCATCTCAGTGCTTCAAATTCAGTCTAAAACATGTGTAGCAGAAATATAATTCTAACATCATTGTAAAAGAACATTTAGTAGTTGCTGAGAACAGAAAACCTGCATGTGTTCTGTAGTTCAAGGCATTTGAAACAAACAGGGACCTTGATTGCCTTCTAAAAGCACTTGTGGCTCTTGCATGTTTTATTGTCTATCAAATAACTGTGATAGAATTTGAGTTTAAATTCATGTCATATTGATTGCTATTAAATTGATGTGTATGTTGTTAAAGGAAGAAAATCACCACGTAGCTCACTGAAAGCACTGCACAGATATTGAAGTGTCTAAAATCATAGCAAAAAAAAAAAAATCTTGTGAAACATTTTGAAGTATGGCTTTACTTTTTGCTGCAAATATAATTTCACAAAAGACAAGAAGACAGAAGTTGACTGTCATGCTATCCATGTAGGTGTGTGCCATGAATCATGTTGTCATGAGCATAGTATTTTCATTTCTCATTACCAGATAGACTGCAAAGCAGCACTGATGTCCCAGAGCAGCTCAGAACAGCGGGGCAGCTGGCAATGAGTGGCATACCTTCAGAACGGAAACATTCTTCATAAAGCAATCAGGGGTTCTTTAAAAACTTAATTCTTAGGAGCTAATCAAGAAGGAGAAATTTTTTTTCTAAAAATTATATTTCATATTGATTTTGACACGGTGGTCTCATGTATCCCAGACAGGCCTTCAACTCAAAGGTGACCTCCGACATCTGCCCCTTTATGTCTGGCATTATAGGAAGGTGCACTTTCAACTGGTATATACAGTGCCAAGGAGCAAAACACAGACTTAATGTGTACTAGGCAAACAACCTACCAGCTGAATTACATTCCAGCACTACATACTCACTTTTGAAAGTATAATAGAACCAAGAAGATATTGTTTATTAACTTAATATGCCTAAATAGAATTGAAATAAATTACAGAAAACTAGTTTTTGGGTATAGTCTAAAGACAAATTATCTACTTTTCAAACATGAATATTCCTAAGAGCCAGGACTGAAGGAGATAATGACAGACACTCCTTTTGCTTATGCTTTCTGTTGACTTAAAACGATCCAGATATATTTATATATATATATATATCAGCCTTCAGAACTCTGGGAATCCAGCTCTAAACATTAATTAGTGTTTTATATCCCACTGTGCTGTTTATAACCTTACTACTGTTCCTTTCTGTAACATCAGTTCATGGAAGCCTTTTCTCTAGGTAGTTATGGCTCCCTGGTAAGTATGTCTCTCAGTCCTGGAGACTGGTTTATTTCACTATTAAATTCATACCCAGTGCCCACACGACAAACCCCCAACAAATCAAATATCTTTTGAAAAATTGATAAATTACTGAAACAAGGTTCACTGATGAAAATGGTAAAATAAAAATGAAAACATAAAATTATATTACATATACACACACGTCACATAAAAGGGTCCATGTGATATGTTGTAGAAACCCTGGAAAGCTTCTCTTTGCACTAAGGTGACCCCATATTTAAAGCACAGCTGAGCTAGATCTTCTAGGATTAGGGAGTTCAAAAGGTCTGTATCCCAAGACATGGATCATGTTCAGCAGAGTTATGATGGAAAACCAATGTTTATTAACCGACTTTGAAGTTTTATTACAATCTTCCTTTAGAATAGCTGTCTTTGCAATTAATTCTCCAAATGAAAGAGAGAAGCCCACATGTTCTGCATCTGCAAACACAACCAGCTGGGATAAACATCATGAAGAAGATTGCATCTGTTTGTGACATCAGTTCACACTTTCCTCTTGATTCTCTCTAAATAATAGAGTATATAATTACAAAGTGTTTGCACTGACATACTCTACATGCATGGGAGGCTACGCCCAGGTTATGTGCAAATACCCTTTCAGAAAATGGACTTGAACATCTGAGAAGGCCAGCCTAAAGCCAAAGTCTGTGATATCTCCAAATGACTATACGTCACAAATCTGTGTGTACAGATGTATGTGCAGACTAAAAGTAAACCTTTGGTGTTGTCCTTCAGGAGCCTCTCACTAAGTTCATTTTGAGGCAGGGTTTCTTCATCGGCCTGGAGTTCAACAGTTACCATAGGCTGGCATGAGCAGCAGGACCTGTCTCTGCCTCTACAGTGGTGAGAATACAAATGGACATCAGCTGCACTTGGATTTGCAGTTGGATTTGGGGGTCAAACTCAGACACTGATGCTCACTTGCATGATATGGACTTTTGCTATTCAGACATCTCCCTAGCACCTTTATTTATTTATTTTTTCTGGATAACAAAATTAATATATAACAGGGAGAATCAAAATTACAGCCATGGGGTCATGGGGTGAGAGACTGGGAAGTCAAAATGGGACTACCTTTCCAGAAGCATGAGTCACGGCAGCCAATGACAAACTGAGCTGCATGCAGGAGCTAACAGCCCTTAAATAGTGCTGACATGCATAGCTACAGGGAATGGCATGGATTATTTGTATTTTATAGAGAACGATATACCTATTGCATTTATATGGTGTTCTTAAAATTTGCATTTATATAAGAAAATTCTACCTCAAAGGCTTAATGGATGAAAATTTCCTCTTTGTCTATATAGAAATGATAAATTATACAAACACACAAATAGGATAGAAGGATCATTTTCATCTTATTCTCTGATCAAGTCTCCATAAAGACAAATAGAAAAACAGAGGAAGGTATCAGAGGATTAAGGTAACTTTGCCTGGGTTAAGAAGTCTGTTTACTCTATCATCAAGAAAACTGTTCATGTAACATGTGTGTGCACATATGTTAATGGGCATGTTTTGTGTAAGTGAGTACCTATGTGAATGACATGTGCATGTGTGCAGAAGACAGAAGCTGGGCAGTTTCTAGTTCTGAAAGAAGGTCTTTTAATGGCCTGAGTTATGCCAAGTAATCTAGAATCGCTGATTAACAAGCTCCAGGGACCTGTCCGTTTCCACTTCCATAGCACAAGCCACTATGCCCACTTATTTTACACATTTTCTGTGGATCAAACTCAGGTACTAAAACTTGCAAGGCAAGCACTTTACATACTGAGCCTTCTCCCTCGTATGTCTGTGTCATTTTGATAGAGTTCCTAAGAATAGAAGGTATTGATTGGAAGAAGATAATAGCAGATTCTTGAAAATGAAGAGAAAGCCAGTATGTGTGGTTAACCTGCTGTGTGCTCACTCTAGTTGCAGCAGCCACATAATGGCAGACAGGTGCTGAGGAACACTGGATGGAAAGGCTGCCGGGAAAACACACCCTAGTAGGACTCACACTTCCCCAGCAACCATCACTATTGACCTCAGGTAGTCCACCCTTCAGCTTCCCAGTGTTCAGTAAAATTAGATATCAGATCAGATTGATTTCAAAGGAAAATGAGACAGGACATGACTATGCAACCCAAGCTGACCTCAAACTCAGGACCCTCCTGTTTCAGCTTCCCAAATACTGAAGTTACAAGTGCACACTCTCACTCAATCTTAGAAAACCACAAGAGGAAGTACCAGAAAGACAAGTCTTTTCTTTCAAGTCAGAAGAAAAAAAAATTACAAGATAGTTATGAGACTTAAAGTGGACCACTTAAGAATATATAAATAGGGGCTGGAGAGATAGCCCAGCAGTTAAGAGCACTGGGTGCTCTTCTAGGGTCCAGAGTTCAATTCCCAGCAACCGCATGACAGCTCACAACTGTCTATAATGGAATCTGATGCCATCATCTGGTGTGCAAACATGCATGTAGACAAAACATTCACAGACATAATATACAGAAATAAATTTATCTTTTTCAAAAAGACATATTAATAATCCTTCCTATATAAAGAGTTATCAAAGTTCACATGGTGCTTCTGTAGCAATGAACTTCAAACCTCTTTGTTCAGAAAGGCAAAGAGTATGGACATCAGAAGAGGGAGAAAACAGGGAACAGGACAGGAGCCTACCACAGATGGCCTCTGAAAGACTCTACCCTGCATGGTATCAAAGCAGATGCTGAGACTTATAACCAAACTTTGGGCAGAGTGCAGGGAATCTTATGAAAGAAGGGGGAGAGAGTAAGACCTGGAGAGGACAGGAGCTCCACACAGAAAGCAACAGAACTAAAAATATCTGGGCACAGGGGTCTTTTCTGAGACTGATACTCCAATCAAGGACCATTCATGGAGATAACCTAGAACCCCTGCACAGATGTACCCATGGCAGTGTCCAAGTGGGTTCCATAATAATGGGAACAAGGACTGTCTCTGACATGAACTGATTGGCCTGCTCTTTGATCACCTCCCCCTGAGGAGGGAGCATCCTTACCAGACCACAGAGGAAGACATTGTAGCCACTCCTGATGAGACCTGATAGACTAGGATCAGAAGGAAAGAGAGGAAGACCTCCCCTTCAGTGGACTTGGAGAGGGGCTTGGGTGGAGAAGAGGGAGGAAGGATGAGATTGGGAGGGAGGAAAGAGGGAGGTACAGGGGGATACAAAGTGAATAAACTGTAATTAATAAAAATAAAAAAGAATGTCGCATGTGGGAGACACTTCGACTACAAGCTTCAGACACCTTCTCTGTCCACTTGCTAGGGTACCTCCGCTATCCACTGAACCGACTAAATCGGCACCCCCCCACCAGGTGTCCACAGCTGTCTATGGAGGACAATATGGTTCACAGTTCTAGGATAACACATGTGAAGTGAAGAAAAAGCAGACCAGGGAAGCTGCAGAGGATGCTGCCAGAGCCAACCTTGACCCTGTTTGCCTGTTTGAAGCTCCTACTGGACTCGAGAAACCTGGAGTGCAGGAGTGATGAAATTACCATGTCCCATAGGTGTCATAGGATATGGACAGTTGCCCTGGATGCCGCAGGGGCTCCAGGCTTTCTCTCCATGGTGGCAGTCAATGCTGCTTGTGTTAAGCATCTTTCCATGATTACTGTTGATAATAATGATTTGATCTTTCTCCCAATTCAAAATAGGTGCATATGTCTCCCATGTTTATAATCTTATCTAAGCATGGACATAAAATTATAATCAATGCTCAGACTATATCCGGTTTTATCTTAAATGTTATGTTTTGTGAAAATTAAGAGAAGATATGGGTGCGCAATGGTCTTCTGCAGCAGTTACAAAGTGAGTCTTGTTATAGTTCTTTCTTTTTGCCTTAATATTATTATTGATCACGTGGAAATTTCACATCATGAACCCACAGCACACTTAATTCCTAGTTGTCCTAGGCACACCCCGCACTCTTGTTACCTCCCTGCCTCTCAAGAGAAGAAGAAGAAGAAGAAGAAGAAAAAAAAAACAATGTCTAATTTCCATTGCCCATATATTCACTGGATCATACTTGTAGGGGATTTTCCTATCTGTATTATATACCCTTGTGTCTAAGGTATAAAACAAATACTACTATTATTTAGCATTACAAGGGAAGTATGTGCTGATATCCAAAAGTTTTTCTTTACACACAACTCACACACACAGAGAAAGACACACACACACACACAGAGGAGGGGGGAGAGGGAGAGAGAGAGAGAGAGAGAGAGAGAGAGAGAGAGAGAGAGAGAGAGAGAGAGAGAGAGAGAGAGAGAGAACACCCTCTAAGACCACAGGAGAATGGTTTGGTAGTAGAACTGGCCAGGTGTGCTCCTTAGTGTTTTGTCAACTTGTCACCAGTTACAGACAGAGGGGAAGAAGAAACTTGAATTGAGAAAAGGCTTCTATCAGATCAGCCTGTAAGCAAGCCTATCACTGTACTTTCATGTTTGATTGATATAGGAGAGTACATCCCCCTGAGGGTGTTAACACCCCTCAACAGGTGGTCCTAGGACGTATAAGAAACTAGGATGAGCAAGACATAAGGGGTAAGCCAGTAAGTACTATTTGACCTCTGCTTTAGTTCCTATCTCCACATTCCTGCCTTGAGGTCCTGCCCTGACATCTTTCCATAGTTGACCATAAGTTAAAATCCAAATAAACCCTTTCCTCCCCAAGTTGCTTCTGGTCATAGAATTTTGTCCCAGTACTAAAGACCAAACTAAGATAGCAAGTGTAAGCCTAGGCTGAAGCCCATATTTTGGAGGCAGCCCATAACACAGATCTCTCAAATGCTTTCCTCGACAATGGACAAGTAATTCCACCTTTCTTACCATATAGGGTTCATAGAAAAGTAAATAAAATAAAGTTACAAAAATTATATTACTATGCACTGGGAAATGTCACCAACAATCCAAAGGACCATTGAGTGTTCCCTTTGGAGTCTCTAGTCCACATATTGTCTCTCTGATACGCATATGCCTTTCTCTGGTTCTTATGTTACAGATGACTTCTGGGCCCCTCCAGAACATGAACTGTCGTGTACTGTCTAGGTAAAATCTTCCCCTTGCTTTTCTGGAGACACAGGAAGCTTCAGGAGTCTGCACTTTGGGATCTTGAGTTCTAAACCCAATTTCTAATGATGGGAAATCTTTATGGACTCTTTTGAGAATGAATGAAAAAGTGTATTCTGGGATATTTCAAAGAAATAAATCAGAAGAAGTGTTAAGTTAAAGGGAAGATTCATGAAGACCTTCCTCATTAGAGAAGTCATTGGCAGCTGATGGATTTTGATAGAGGAAGAGTCAGGTTTTTTTCAGAGACCCAGTCCCTGAGAGGCTGGCTACCCATTCTCAGTTATGATGCCACACGGTTCACATACAGGTAGCACCAAGTGGACTCAGTAGACATTAACTTTTTTTTTTAATGAGCAAGAACATATGTATCTTTGAGGAAAAAGTATGGATGTTAAAAATAGTATTTACTCCAAAATCCAAAGAATAAATCATTGTAATTCTAAATTTCTTACTGTGATAACAATAAGCTAATCTCAAGTTGATAATGTTTACAAATTCTAAAATAAATACTTATTTGTACTTCTAAAAGAAAAACAAATCGAGCTTGGCTATCAACTGCTTACTAGGTAGAAAAATCAGTAAGTGGAATTATGAAAAAAAAATTAAATGTAAATAGTAGATGTGGGAACGTGTTCATTAAAGAAACATGCCAATAGCATCAGAGTTAATGAGGACATCCGTTAGTCAACAAGCACCGGATGGCTTTCCGCTATAAACATTGTTATTCTGCACTACCAAAGAATTGATGATTACAATAGGTAGAAGATTCATTCTGCTCTTTCCAAGACACAGCAGAGAACCTACATGAGCCTCTACAAATGCCCTATCTCAAGGACAACAATGCTTCTCCCCATGAGAAAGAAGAGGAAATGACATCAACAGGTTAACCCTTGAGGCTACAGGATAGCATGTGTGGCAGCAGCATGGGGCCTTCTCAGCACAGTGGCCCTTACTTCCATTGTCATATGAATTGCCCATCGTAGGTGGTATCAGTGAAGAACTGAAGCTCACCTCAGAAGCCTTAGAGATGTAGGCTCAGTTTATAAACCGAATGCTTAACTTGAAAATTCCTACAAACTAAATTAAGAGAGGTCACCCCCCCCCCACTGCTAATTTACTCAAAAATATCCAGGAAAGATTGCTGAGTCAGAAGACAGGCTACTTTTTTAAAAACAGATTCCATAGTATGCATGTCAAAAATAGAATCTGTTCTTTGGATGTTAGTGTGGATTCAAAGAGCTCACAGTGTCACAGTTTCAACAGCCACTCTGTCAGAAATGAGGACATCTCAGGAGAATTTGACAGCTGTTTTTGTTATCTCAAATTGAAAATTCAATGTCTTCTGTTGAAGAGACCAATTAAGCTATAAGCCAAATCCATCACCCTTTCCACAAAATGGCCTCAGGTCAATATGCAACATTTTCAGTCTATTCACAAATAATTCTTGGGGGAGAATAAAACGACAGAATTTTTGTTTTCCTCCAAAGAAGAAGGGGTGGTGGATTGGAAAGAGAAGGTGGAGGATGAGGAAGAAATAGTCTATTGAGGAAAGAATCTACCAGTTGAGAGAAGGAAGAGAGCAGAAAAAGTGTTGTGAGGCTGAGTTTGTAGCTAGCTGTGTGACAAAGGACCATTGCAGAAAATTCTTCACCCATAAGAAGAGGCCTCCAGTCTCAAGGATCCTTGATACTGACAGAGATGTCATCAGCCATTGTCCCTAGGAGTAGCAATACTTTGCATGTTTGGGTTCATTCATTCCTCCACGAGCCCAAGACACAGTATAATAAAACTCTGCCAGCAGTGTGGCTTCTCTTTGTTGTACAAGAATGCCACATTTAAAAGAAATTATCAAAAAGAAGACACTAAAAAAGAAATTGTAGTCCTTTACGGTCAATGGCATAGGTGATGGGAATGTCTCAAGCAAGGGCTCATGAAGAGACAACTGTCAACACTACCATTTCACTGACAGGGATGACTAAGAAAGGCAGAGGCGATTGTCCACCCAGTGAAACAAACCTATATAGAAGCCATTGCTTTCCTTGGAGGCCCAGCAGACCCCGGGCAGTATTTCCTCTGAAGTCCTGGTCTAGGACTAACTGCACCCTTTAGACAGAGCTGTGGAGGCTGTAGTGGACCTACCAGCTGCCACCCCCTTTGGGCATGTGAGAGCTGTTTCCCCCATAGAAGGCAGGGCAGCCAGAATGCATTTGTTTTTCCTAGTCTATTTCTTGCCTTGGAGACACATTGTACCACTAGGTGAGTACTTGAAAATTGAGTCTGCATCCCCATAACCTATATAAAAAGCCAGTGGCATCAGTGGGCACCTAAATAATCTAAATACAAGGAAGATGCAGGCAGGAGGAACCCTATGGCCTATAAGCCAAATCTTCTAGATAGAATTCTAGGAAATCTCCTAGAATAAGTGAACTCCAGGCTCAAGAGAGACCCTGCCTCAAAAAAATATGTTGGAGAATAATTCTTTAGGACACCTAATTTTGACTTCTGACCTCCACATACATGTACACAGATGCATGGACACACACACACATGCACACACACACACGCGCACACACGCACACACATACAGACACAAATGTGCGAGCACACACACTGAAAGAACCCTTAGAGAAGTTAAAACAAACAAATGGCCATAAAAAGAGGGACACATGTTCAGAGGAAATAGTCATTTACAGGGTTTGAGTGTCCTTTGTTACTCATGATCCCTTTTGCTGTACTGACAGAGCTCCAGTGTTCATGGGGAACATATTTTTAAAAGGCTTCTTTTGTAGCCACTGAGCTGTAGATAAGGAGACCTTTATGATTTTATATTGGAAATGATCTTACAAACTAATTGGATAGTAAATTTATTTTTATCATGAAAATTGCACTCTTCTCTTCATAGAAGAAAATATGTCTACTTGTATATCCCCAGTGTAAAATGCTGCATATATAAAATAAATCACAAACCAAATGCTTGACTTAAACATTTATACATATGCCTATGTGTGAGTGTGTGTGTGTTTGTGTATGTACATATGCAAGTGTGCAGTTGCCCATGTGTGTGTTCATGTGGAGTCTGGGGGACAACATCAGCTGCCATCCTCAAGAAAGTCGTTCCTCTCCTTTAAGACACAATCTCTTGTCGGCCTAGAACTTAGAAATAGGCTAGACCTGACTGGCCAGAAGGCTCAGGTGACATCTTGTCCCTGCCTCCAAAGTCCTAGGATGAAATGCATGTGTCACTCTGCTTGACATCTTTGGGTTCTGGGAATGGAAGTCAGGTCTGTGTCCTTGCAAGGTAGAAACTTTATGGCCTGTGTCATGATTCTACCAGCGGACTTGATGATTTTGCATCCAGAAACTATTTTCCACATAAGACCACATATTCACGCACACGGCCGCAGAAACCAAAGGCTGGAGAATATTTTGTCTGGTTGGGAACAGCACAGGGCTCCGGCCAGCGCTGGTGCCCATCCCAGGCATTTCACTAACTCAACAGCATGCATGGTTATAAAAATAAGTATTTCTCAGCAATAACAGAAAACAAAAAGTAAGATTACATACCTGTCAGTGCTTCTGTGTGTTTTCAAATTTTATGATTGACAGTTTTCTTACAAAGAGTTAGATTCGCCTGTTCTTTTTCAAAGCTTTCTAAACTTAAAGAACTAATTCCATAAGCACGTTTTCCCAGGGAGATCTGGGGTGAGTTAGTATGATCACAGACAGTGATTATGATTAACAAAAGTTTACTTGAGGCTGCTTTTTAAGGAAAGACCAGGAGCCTGATGCAAATGGCTCCACTGTTAAGTCTTCACAGAGCTGCAGAGCAGAGATCCTGCACATTTATCTTTGTGTCTGGATCCAAGCCAGATGCTTTCAGAGTCTCTAACTTGCTTCCACTTAAGATCTTTCCCAAGATAAGCAGCCTTCCCTTGACTCGAGCACATGTAATGATCTCATCAGTCTACCCGAAGGTTTCCCAGAGCCGACTGCATCACTCTGTTCCCTTGAATCACATCACAGAATCAAGCACAAGCCTTTGCCTTCTTCCTGGGAAAACCGCCATCAGGAATGAGCCCTGTAAGTCTCACATTGTGTCATTCCCCTTTCTCACCACCACCACCCATCTTTTTCCTCCAAACAGTAAAACCTGACCAGGAGGTTTAATAACATGAGGCTCTGACTTACACATGGCCTTGTTTCAAGCCAGGCAATAGGGGTTAGTTCCCTCCCGGCTGATCCTGTTAGCACAGTTGGTGAGGCGTCAGAGCCAAGGCATGAAGAATGGATATGGCTTTTCCAAATGCAGGCTATCAGGAACAGCAGGTGTGTGTACAGATAACTCTTCTTGGCTGCAGCAATTTGTCTTTAACTGGAGCAGTTGGTATGGTCCTTCACTCCAGTTACAGTTCCTGGGACTGTAGATGCAAAGTAAATCACAGAATGTGGAGACTACACACACAAAGTAAAGTGTATCCCCAGGTGTGCACTGATACTGAGAAACATGTCCTGACAACAACCTTGGAAACATCAAGGTCTTAACTATTCTCTTTGCTGGTGTTTTCTGGACAGTTTAACACAGACAGTTGAAATATTATTGAATTATAGTGGCTTGCTTTTGATGATTTTAGATGGGATAAGCCCTCAGTTCTGTAAAAGTTGATAATATATGTGTCTGCTTTGTTGAGACATGTCTGTGTCAGGCTGGCCACATCAGACTTAGGGTCTGACAGGGTTTCAAATAATTCACATACTAGCAGAGAGCTCATTCAAAAAGCTACCTGATATAGTATGGTACTAATTGTTTCACAGTTTGTATCCTGTTTCCCATGTTCTGTCCTTTATTCAAGTTTTAATTGCTATTGACGTCTACAAATTACAGAAAAATTTCCATGCTAACCTTTCTATACACATATCAGTCACTTTCATTATAGTCATCCTACCATCAGGCTTTTCAAACTTCTGTCCTTCTTGACTTCCATTTCCTTCTGTATTGTTAATTTTAAGTTTCCCATCATAATTTCCCATCTCTTATCCTCATCCCCAAAGTCTACATGGGGGAGAAAACACTAGATGCTTGTATCCTCAGGCATGGCTTGTTCCTTTTCACAAGACGATGTCCATTTATTTTCCTGCAAATGACCAAGTCTACTTTTATTTACAGACGGCTATCACTTCCTTGTGCGTGTGCACCACATCTTCTGTTGGTGAGCACAGTGCATGTTTTCTCATCTTGACATCTGTGAATAGTGCCAAAAGAGTCTGAGTGCAGGCCTCTCCGTGGTCAACTAGATTAGGGTTCTTTGGACATACCCAGAGTGGTAGAGCAAGACCACATGCTATTTTTATATTTCTCTGAGGAACTTCCATACTGATCACCACAGTTCAATAGAAGAACAGAAATGAGATATTTGATTATCTTATTTCTGTCCAAACAGCCATAGAATGTGATTACTAACCGAATTACCTGTTACATACACTGAAAAAAAAAGTCAAATTCTTTAATAAGGAATGCTTGATAGACACATGGAGAATATTAAATCTTGATCCCTGTATCTCACACAATACTAAAATCAATCAGTTTTTGTCTTTTTGGGAGCTATCTCTAAAGTTGGCACACTTGCGCATGTCCTGATGTTGGCCTCTGTCCCTTGCCTCATGTGTCAAATTTCTAGTTTGACATTCCATCCTTAACAATGAGAATAAGTCTCGCCAATCACAGCCTTTCTGTAGAAACAATGTGGGCCACTGTTGAACTCTATTGGTTAGTAAACAATAAAGAAGGTTCAGAAAACAGAAACAACAACAGAAATTAAATAAACCTGGCTTATTGGCTAGGCTTTTTTATTAGAGTCTTTATGACTGATGATAATGATGGTGGTGATAGCAGTGATAGTGGTGATGGCAGTGATGATGGTGATGGTGAAGGGGGTGGGTGGTGATGGTGATAATAATGGTAGTGGTTGGAGTGATGATGGTGAGTATCAGGGAAAGAAAGAAAAAGAGGAAGAGAAATAAGAGGAAGAAGTAAGAAAAAATACTCCATGCTTTATTGGTGGCCTTTATTAGACAATTTCCAGCAAATCATTTCAACCTCTACAGTCTTCACAAACCAGTGTAGACTAACCCCCAACTAACCCCACTGTGCTAAAACTGCAGCTACTTTAATAATGAACTCACATAAAAAAAATCACACAATCTTCACAAGGCCCCATGACTTTCAGAAATTAAGCCTCCTTCCCTGCCACTGTATAAGTTCATAGGATAGCACTCTGCCTTCTTGTGTTAACTGGAACTGCTGAGGGCATTCAGTGGGTCATCGTGGGCAGAGTGGGTAGACATCAATGCTCCCTGCCAGTGGGAATTCTCCAATGGATGTGTGCCTAAATCCACCACCTGTAGCTAGTGTTGCTGCTGTTGATGTGCTGTTTTTAGTCATGATGATAGATGGGGACCTCATGGGCTGTGTGATAATACATTAATTAAGATCATAAGAACAACTAAACTAGATGTTCTGTGGAATTTATTCAGGTCACAAGATGCAGGAATCAAAATAATGTGTATCTCGTGTTCTAGGAAAAGCCTTAAGGGAGAGGACTTGGGCTTTCATGTCAATTCCAACAGTTGCTCTGAATGACACCTCTGTTACCAGCACAATCCAGGTGGCTTTACTGCCCCACCCACATGCCAAGCACAGCATCACTCACACCCCACACCTTGAGAAAGTGGAATGAGAGTAGCTAAAGGAGATGGAAATCTGACAGAATGCAATATGCATGTGACCTCCAGTTGTACTGTACATGGGTCACAGTTTTTTTTCCTCTTCTTATACTTAGACATGCGATAACTTGCATATATTCTATAGTTCTATTTTATTTTATTTTATTGTGGTGATGCTTTGGAAAGCAGGGTTTTACTGCTGGTAGACCAATGGTTAGGTCCAGGAAACCTAACCTTCCCCATATGTACCTCTCTCTGTTTTTGTCTCTTTCTGTCTCTGTCTCTTTATCTTTCTCTCTTTCTGTGTATGAGTATGTGTGAATCTGTATGTGTGTGCATGTGTAAATGTATGTTTGTATGTGTGTTTGTATGTGTGTGTGTGAATGTGTAGTGTGAGTGTATTTGTATATGTGTATGCATGTAAGTGTCTGTGCATGTTTGTGTGTATGTGTACATATGTGTGTGAATGTGTGTTTGTGTGTCAGGAGTCAACCTCAGGCTTCACCCTTAGGGGGCTCAACTTGTTTTTTAGACAAAAGCTACTCTGCTTTCTCTTCCAGCTGTCATCTCACTTTTCTAGGACATGGTCAGACATCTGTTGTGAAGAAGAGGTTCTTATCCTTGAATATTTTTCACATTCTACCCACATGACTAAGCAATGTGAGAAAAGGATGCAGAGGAGAATCACTACAGGATGTCACAATGCCCTGCAGGCCCTAAGCTAAACATCATCTAAACATCTGTAAGTTATGAGAACTGTAAGTAAGAAAATAATGGGACTAAGAAATATAGACTATCTGCGTACTTAAACACAAACACTTGTCTAGTTTCTTGTACTCAACATTCTAAAAGCTCTATATACTTAAAAGCTATCTAGATCTTTAGATGTCTAGATATTTATATATGGTGTTACACACATATGTATATAATATACACACAAATACACATACACTCCTATCAGTTTTAAACCCTGAAATATATAGATAGTCTTCAGTTTTATAGACATTTTAATTAAAGGCATGAGTAAACACATAATTTTCTTGACAATGAATGAGAGACAGATATGAGATCTGAAAGATAGGATATATGTGTTTAGATATACACACGTGTGTGAAATACAAAAGTTCAAAATCCAATGTCTAAACCCTTGACAAAGTCTAAACCATACAAAAGAACAACAGGGAAAATTCTGCCCTAGCCCCATGTGATAGAGTCCAAATGCAGCTGGGGGGTGGGGGGGAGTAGGTGCAGCCTCTTCAGAGAACACACCCTCCCACCCCTTCATTCAACATGCTCATCTTTGTCGTACTCCCCAGCTTCACCCTATCTTTCTTGTTTGTTTAGATTTATTTATTTGTATGGACATGTTTTTCCTGCTAGTGTGCATCTGTGCTGCATACTGCTTAGTGCCATGGCGGTCAGAAGAAGGCGTGAGATCTCCCGCCACTGGCGCTAGGCACAGTTGTGCTACCATGTGGCAATGGAGACTGAACCTGGATCCTTCAAAACAGCAGCTGGTGCTTTTAATCACTGACCTTTCTCTCTTGACCCCTCCTGCTATTTAAACAACATTGCAGAAAATTACCTGCAGGATCTGCAGCTGGATGCAGGCAAAGCATAGCATCATTTCATCGTTTTAAATATGCAAATCTAAAACAATCTGAGAGGCAAGGTGCCCTTGAGGAATATGTGTGTATGTGCTCAAGTATGTTTGCATGTATGCATGTGTACGTTCATACATGTGTATGTGTGTGTTTGTGTACATGTGTATGTGTATGCACGTGTGTATATGTGGGTGTATGTTTGTATGTATGTGTGTATATGCATATGTGTGTCTGTCTATATGTATATATATATATATATATATATATGTGTGTGTGTGTGTGTGTGTGTGTGTGTGTGTGTGTATCTGTGAGGCTATATATGTACGTCTGTATCTGTACACATATGTATGCATATGAATGTGTCTGTTTGCATACGTGTTTTGTGTATGTCAATGTGTGTATATGTCTATGTGTGTCTGTGTGTCTATGTGTGTGTGTTTCTAGAAAACAGTAAGGATCCCTTGGTAAACATCACTGGGCAGCCTCTCTCAGGAAGCCAATGTTCTGTAGGGGTCTGTCTTCATAGACCCTAAGCAATGGACTCTAACCCTGAAATTCTTCCTCTGCAGTAGCTGTTTGCTCTGTGTATTATTACTGTGAAGATCTGCTTTCAGCAGGTATTTTGTCAGTTCAAACTTTTGGTTTTCACCTATCAATTTTATTTTATTTCCTGAATATTTATAATGTAATTTTTATTCTTACCAGTACTACAATATTAAAAGCATCTTCTTCGATATGGGCCAAATTTTAAATTTACGTAATTATAGAATCTTTATGAGGGCAAGGAAATGCTTACAGTATCATTAATATAAATATCTGCATTTTATTTTAGAAATTTTATGACATACAATTGCTATATGCATATTAATTAAAAATCCAGGAGTAAGGGCACTTTGGATATCTGTGTTTATACAGCAAAGCAATCACTAATCATAATGGAAAAAAAGAAAATTCACCAAATTGCCAAATTTGCTGTTTTCAGCTCAAATAAAGGAGAACCAAATAGTCATCACATTTTAAATCAGAGAAATTAAACAACAACAACACGTTATCCCTTTCTTACTCTCGACGTTCATACCAAAATTTGGGAAATGTGGATTTTCACATTGTGTATGCAATCATTTTACACTAACAACACACACACAGAGGTCTCAGAATACAAATGCCAACATTGTTAACATTATTTGGAAAAGAAACAAACAAATCTTTGCTTGTTTTGTAGGGCTGCTGGTCAGCTGTTAAAAATATGATTATGATGTTTAAAAGTTATTTGAAAGATTTGTCAAGGTCAAGGCAGCCAAAATCCAGCAAAGGTTGGGAAGGGGCTCATAATATCGCACACATAGAGAGGAGCCATTTGCAGTGGTGGTTGTTTTTCTATTTTTAAAACCCATTTCATGAAGCATTAAAAATTAAGATCTAGAAGAACAGAAGAAAGTTTGAAACATGAGAATGATATCCAGACTGATGAATATGATGAATGATCATATTGACATGATGAATGATCCAGTTTTATTTTTCATTATTATTATTATTATTATTATTACGATTTATTCACTTTGTATCCCAGCTGTAGTCCTCTCCCTAATCTCCTCTCAGTCATCCCCTCCCTCTTCCTTCCCCCATGCCCCTCCCCTAGCCCACTGAGAGGGGAGTTCCTCCTCCCCTTCTGATGGTTGAGTAATCTTACTAGATGGTGACTTCTTCCCTCTCACTGTATTCATAGTGTTTTGTGACTGAACAGCACTGTGTGAGGCTCCAGGGTCTCTGAATAGCAGCATTGAACTAAGTTGTGTATCTCTGGATTTTGTCAGTTGGGTACATGAAAAATGGAATGTCATAATTCCAGTTTTTTATCTTTATTAGAATGCCACACAAATACTGATTCTTTTTTCATTTTAAAAACCAGGAAATACAACTTATGATAGGCTAGGCAATCAGAATAAAAGTGTGACCTATTTTTGAATGCATAAACATGAGTGTGAGTTTAATGAACAGTAGGGCCCTTTGTGCTTTTACAAAATAAATCCTGTTATTTATCTATCACCATGAAAGGGCAAACACAATTTGTTAGCATATATTTGATTTAGAGATTGCTTACCATAAATGAAGCGGCATTTTTTTTTTTTTGCAAAATAAATCCACTCATCTCGTACCTCACTTCTGGCTTTGTGTAAGCTACTACTAATGACACAGAATACGGTTTTCAATGGGAGAAAACAGAAAACCATGAGCTTACAGAGGGTGTCCACCCAGCTGGGGTGGGTGAGCCAGGGCTAGGCAGACTCTGGGCTGCTGTGGTTACTGGAAATGTATTCCACTGGGCAGCACTCTACAGGGCATTGGGTCAGCACAGAAGCTTGCAAAGTTCTCATGTTTTTCAAGGCTACTCCTCTCTGAGCAAAGCCTCAAATTCACTTGTTTATCCTGACTGTCCAGTGTGTTTTAACTGTTCCCCCACAACCGAGCACCATGGTTCTTAATTGTTAATTGTTTCTTGTTCCCAATTATTCTATTTTTCTGTATATACGTGGCCTTTTCTTGCAAAGAGAGTGTGTATGTATGCATATATACATTTGCCCATGAATGTGGACATCTGTGTGCCACAATAAGCATGTGGAGAGTAGAAGGAGACCCTTACGGAAAAATGTAACTCTAACCAAGCAAGTTAAAGACCTATATGTCAAAAACTTCCTGTCTCTGAAGAAAGAAATTGAAAAAGATATCAGAAGATGGAAAGATCTCCCTTCTCGTGGATGAGTAGGATTAAGATAGTGAAAATGGCCAACACACAAAAAAGCAATCTACAGATTCAAGGCAATTCCCATCAAAATACCAACACAGTTATTTACAGACCTCGAAGGAACAATTGTAATCTTTGTATGCAATTTTTACTTTTTCATTTAAGATAGCATTAAATAATCAAAACAAGTTTTTTTTTCCAAAAAAAAACCCAAACAAACAAAATAGAAACAGAATCTAAAAGAGGTAACTTATTTCAGGTCTCTTCGATGGAGGATTCAGGAGAGTCCATGCCTACCTACGCTGTCAGTTGCCTGGGTCCTCCTTATTATGAGCAGACATTGGAACTTGGAGTTCATGTTCAGTGTAGAATGTTTTATTTGTTAAGCAAACACCCTAATTCTGGCTTCAATCAAAGAAACTATCTGCTCTAGAGATACCTGATTCTTTCTCATCAGTACCCAGTGCTAAAAATGTATTAGGTGTTCTCTCTCTCTCTTTGAAATGTTATTTTATTCCCTTTAACTTACTGTATTCTTTGGAAGAAGCTAACATGGATTTTCCGTGAATTAGCATGCAATTTGAATTATTTTGCAGCATTTCTGCAACCAAGGTTTGCCAGGGCCATAAGTCATGAGAGAGTAAGCACCACACTCAGCTTTCATATGCAATATTTCCGGAAGGTAGGACGCATACGCATACTCATAGTAGGAGATATATCTTTTAAGACACTTTTAATCTAAACGGATTTTGTGAAGCCCACAGATCAGCAGGCACACTCTCAGAGTGTAGACTCATCTCTTCATTTATGATGGATTACACTTTCAATCAGCATTAAAAAAACTTTATCATTGAAATCATGTGAAAAAAAATAAATAAGCAATTCCATGCCTCCTCATTTTTCCAACAGTGAGACCAGAATGAGTTAACACTGGAGTGAGCAAACCTCACCCTGTTCTTTGCTGCATCACCTTATAGCACAAGGGAGCTGGAAAAGGTAAATGACAGATGATTGGGAAACAAACAATTAAGTCATTTAGATTTTCTTTTTAAAAGATGGTTAAGAAGAAACCCATCTTTATTTTTCTCAGAATAAACACTGTTGGGGGGGAAGTCTTTATTTGCTTAAGCCACCATATTTGAGATGCTTTCTATCTAGGTTCTGGGCTGGGGCTCCACATGGCGAATACTGTCCTCGGAGGACAGGGAGAAGGGACGGCCTTATCCATCAGTGCCTGCTTCACAAGCATGGCAAACCAAGTTTCATTCCCAGAACCAATGAGATTTTTTTAAAGAAGAGTCAGGCATGGTAGCACACACCTTCAATCCATATTTTGGGAAAGCAGAACCAGGAGCATCCCCAGGGCTTTCTGGGGATACAATTGGTAAGCTCCAGGTGGGTGGTAGGGTCTATCTCAAAATGTAAGGTGGGGAATGATCAAGTAAGACATCTGACATGGGATTTCTATCTTCCACATTCATGTACACACATATGCACACATACAATCACACATATGCATGCATACAATTACACACTTGCACACACATGCACCCCACACACTACTCAACCTCCTTTTTTTTGAGATCCCAATTAGTTTCTGGGCATACCAAGACCTCAAAATGCCCTCCCCTTTCCACCTGCCTTCTCCATCACCTCCCAACCACAAGCTACCCGCCAATGCCACATCTCTCAAGTGCCCAGAGCCCCAGTGTCCTTAGGATGCTCTGAGGATGAGCTTGACTCTGACCTGCATCTGCCTCAGTCCATTCAGTCTCTCCTTGCAGATACCACTGATGATGCCCCCCACCCTCTCCTCACCGTTTCCATTCAACTGCTTCTTCATGTTTCTGGCATTGCACCCATGAGCGCCCAACCTTCTCTTTAAAGTACTTCTTCATGTTGTCTAGGTTTTTATCAACAAAATGAGAACAATGTCAGTGACCCTATGGACCCTCTTCTACATTTAGTTCACATCTTCAACCCAATGCACACTTGGGCTCTAAAAGTGGATTTTTATACAAATATCAACATTTGTTTAAGAAACATCAAGAGCCTTGGGTTACTCTGATTTGTACCATTCCCACCCCTCAGGCTCTACACATCTGCAGATACCTGGCAGCTCCAGCTCTCTGTTCAGAACCTTACTGAGGCGAGTTCTGTCCCATACCTGCATCTCTATGAACACTGTCATTCTTTTCCCACACATGTTCTTTTCTTTCATTTACTAGTTTTATCTGTATAAAAATATGTCTAGATATTACCATGCATTAAGTCCAATTTGGTCATATATTATCCATAAAAGCGGCTCACTCACCTGGACCACAATGCCATGTCCTGACTGGCAGGTGTTTTCAACCTGTGGCCTGTATTTTGTGTCTAATGATTATTTGGATATCTGCTTACACTTGGGTCAGAGAAGGCTGTTAAATGTAAGGCCAAAACCCCTGTGTTTACATCCTCTGAATTCTCTAATACAGTTACTGAATCAGCTACATCTTTTTAATTGAACAAATGAATATATTTATAATGCTTATTCAGAAAGTGTTAGAATCCTTGACTGGACAGTGTTCTTATATAAACTGTTACACTTTATTTACTGTGAAACTAAGTATCAAAATTACAGTTTAACCTGTAAAATGGTTAGTAGTTGCGTTGTGGATGCCCATCCACACACTGAAGTTCTGATCCCACAAGACCACAGAACAAGACTACTTTAAAGACAGTTTCTCAGGAGGTGGCTGGTCACAGTTAAGGTGACATAATCCTGGTAGGATAAGAAAACTCAGACAATAGGGACACAGAGTGACCCACGAGAAGGAAGATAGTGAGAGAGCATGTGAGAAGTTAGCCAGCTACCTGTACCCTGAAAGGCCCAGAAGAATCAGACTGCTGGAACCTAGATCTCAGGTTTCAGTCTCCAGAACTGTGAACAAGCAAGCTGCCATCATCACTCAACAGTCCAAGCACAACTGTTTTCTCCATATCTATAGCTTCAATGATAAGGGAAGATTACATCCACTCAAATAGAAAACAACTATGAAACATTTCATGTGTATTATGGAACATTCTACACTTAGAATATGGCTTTTCATCCATGCCAGAAGACCTACCCTGGACAGAAGAAGGCTTATTCCATGGTTCTGCTGCAGGAGAAGTGGGTTAATCTGCTCTGATCTAAGATCTCAGAATTGATGAGGTAGAATACACAAAACAATTGAATGCATGGGCCCAGAATTATTGCTTTAAGCTGATATCGCTGAACCATGCTGGGCTCAGGGAAAGTGCAGGTAATGTGCTGAGTGGAAAGTAAGGCACTGTTTCAAAGAGAAGGATACAGAATTTGACAAAATGATCAGCTTTCACACTGCCCCTTGCCAGGCAATGTATAGTACCTTTTTCTTGCACTTACAGAGTCGGGTCACACACCACAAAACAGAGTCTTAAGACTCACTAATGGGTGCTGCAGAATATTTTATTCATTTTAATTCAAAGTTCTTAGTGCTAAAGCAAAGAGGATAATGAAGTTTAAGAGAACCCAAGGAAGGGAGTTCTTTATCCTGCCCTCAAATGGCTCTGAGCATGAGATACTGACATGAGTCAAGTCCCCAGTACTCACAAAGCACCAGGTGAGTCAACTAGACTCCATCAGACTATACAAAGCTAATGGAGTGTTACCCCAACTTTATAGATGCCAAACTGGAATCAAGAATGGCAACAACAGCCTGAGCATGGGATACCTCAGGAAGGGTGGCTTTTAGCTCTCTACTTCTGCCTTTAGGATTGTGACTTTACATTTCAAGTGCATTTGGAAATTTCGTGCTTGATATGGGGGTGCTGAATGATGGTACCTTAAGAAGATATGTCTATCATAATGGCTCTGCTGTCATGGATAGACCAACATTGTCACCTTGGGAGCTCTCTCTCTCTCTTTATCACTAACTTCTTATCCCTCCCTGTCTCCTGCCTGTCTATCTCTGTCTCTCTGTCCTGGTCTTTACCCTTCTCCTTCTTTTTCTCTGACTTTATCTTCTTCATGGGATTGGTACAGTGAATAAGCACTTGCAGAATGTCAGTCTGTCAGGATCTCTGGCCTTTAAAGTGGTAGGCTACTAGCTCTCTGTTCATAGTGCTTCACCGCTGGGTACCATGATCTATTTCCTATCACACCTTGAACCAGGACAGGGGATACACCCCATTACACACTGACAGGCCCAGCACGTTGCAGCAGCAATGTCACTGACATAGCTCCCTGGGAATCTGGAACCAGGAAAGATCTAACTTAAGCTGTGCCACGGACTCCATCAAAGGGCACTTTGAATTTTGTTATCACTGACAAGAGGATCATGTATTATTCCCAAAGGTTCCACTGTCTGGACAGTGAGGGTTGTGTGCC
>CM053764.1:108480267-108501628 GCA_028658305.1 Pachyuromys duprasi | reverse complement strand
TGTTGCTGAGGAAAGAACATTTAATGTTAGCCAGGGAGCAGAAAGCCCCTTGGGATGCAGCCTGTCCATGCTGTCACTCACAGAGAGGCAAGCTGGTGTCTGAAACACCATGTGACATGTTGCTCTTACTGGTGTCCTCCATGATCTTCAGGACACAGGAGCAAGGAGAACAAATCCTTGGTGCCCCGTGCCCACACTGAGCCCCCTAGCATGAGCATTACCATGGACATAGTGAGACATGGACAGGGAAGCAATGTAGCCTTACATGGCTGGGGGAAAGTTCAGTGGTACATTGAAGGCCAGATCATCACAGCTGATGGTACAGATCTTCACGCTTCCCACTGTGATGGCAACAAGGGGAGATGCTCATGTTTACCTCCTCTATGGAGCAGGGCATGGGGACAGTATGGCCATGCAGCATATGGCAAAAGCACAAAGGATGCAAGATAGAAGGAAAAATCACCAGCTTGTAAATACTGTAACTGTATGCAAAATCATTCCCAAGTAGCTTTCAAAGAACTATTTAATAGAAATGTCATAGGATACTAAGTTAATATAACAACTCAAATGATAGATCACATGAAGTCATGAACTATATATTTAAAAAACTGGCAAATTGGGCTTTGTGCAGATTTAAAAATTACTCCTTCAAACTGCAATGTTAAGGATGTAGACTTAAGGGCATTATGAAAATAATTCAGCTAAATAACCAGTATTTTGAATGTTTGGAAAACCCAAAACTCAAGAGAAGAAAAAAAAATGTTACCCTGGCCAATCATCTATGGAAAGATTTAACAGTGTCAGCCATCAAATTAAATATGCAAAGTAGATATGCAAATTAAAACCACAAGGAACAAACAGTCCAGTCTTCACTGGCTAAAATTGAGGCCACTGGCCACAGCATATCTTCAGTGACTAAATAACCTGCCTTCCTCTCCACAAATGGGATGTAAAAGGGTAAAAGCCCATGGGGATCAGGCCAGTTACTATTTCAACATCTACCACAATCCTCTACACTGTATATTCCATGACTAACTATGAATAGTAGGCAAGGATGACTTAAAGAAAAATTGTACAATGGTGTGATTATGATAGGACACATCATATATATCTTGGAAATATCATAATGAAACCCATTACATTGAACAATTAATATATGCTAATAAGAAGTTGCCAGCATAAGAATTGGATGTAAATAACCACAGAAATGTCATTTACAGTGGCTGAATCAATGACAATACAGGTATTAATTAAGCATAAAAGAAATGTGGCTTATCCTTATAAGGATTAAAAAAGGCAAAGAAAAACACCTGTCAAGAGTACCGATGGAAGAAGTGAAGTGAAGGGACAGGTGTTTTATTTTTAACTTTTATTTGCATGGCTGACCATGCCAGTCCTTCCTGCTTTTCCTTTTCTTTTTATCCTCTCCTTTCCTCTCCTCTCTTCTCCATTCTTTTCCTCTTCCCTCCTCTCCTCTCCTTTCCCCACCTCTCCCCTTCTCTCTATTCCTCTCCTCTCCCATCCCTTCCTCTCCCCTCATCTCTTCTTGCCTCCCCTCCTCTCCCCCTTCCCCTCCTGTTCTGTCATCTCTTCTTCCTCTCTCTCCTCGCCTATTCCCTCCTCTCCTTGCCCCTTCTTATTTCTCTCCTTCTTTACTTCTTCCCTCTGCACTCTTTTCCTTCCATCCTCCCTCCATTCCTTTCTTTGATAGTTCGGGTTGATTTCACACTTTCAGTCTTCCTGCCTGAGGTTCCATAATTCTGGATTACAGACATTCACTTCCACATACGGCATAACTGGATTCAAAATAATTCTAGACAACACAAGTCAATCTATAGAAATCATATATGAATCCATGTATGATAAAGTAAAGAAACAGACGTAGACCATAAAAAACCCACAAGGACATTTGTATAACTGTAGAAACATCAGTTACAGTGGTGGTAACATTTCATGGTTGTATATAAAAACCCATTACACTTTAATTTGCAACACATACCTTTCAATTTTTACTAATTATAATATAAAATATGAAAACTGCAATTCAAAGATCCAGTCATCAACCTAATTTTCAAAATTATTACCCAGCACTTGAATAAAGAAATCAAGAAGGCATGTTGTGTCTCTTATTTATATATGTATCAGAGTTCTAATTTCAAAAGCCTAAACATCACTTTTGCAGAAAAAGAAAAAAAGAAAGCTGCATCACCTACAAACACTCAGAACGTCACCTGAGGAAATGTTCACAGTATTGTCAAAAGCACCCTGCCAGGAAGGTGAACATAAGCACAGAAGATACATGGGACCAGAGCAAATATTCAGTTTCAACACAAAATAACCAAACATTAGAAGGGCTCAAACTATGCAAGGGCCTTTGGACTCTTCCCAATTAATCTTAAAACACCTGCATTGTAGACGGAGCACATGACCTTTAGACTCACAGGCTTCTACTACACTACGACAAAGAATTTCCTCTGGTCTGAATATGACTTGAAATTAGGACAATAACTCTGAAGTCACAGGACAGCCTCAAGGGCTGGACCGTGAGTGATGGGCTATGATTCTGCTTGGCATATGTGGACTGATACTTCAGAGCCCCAGCTGTGTGGCTAGGTCTCCACACCCTCCACATGGTCAGTGTTGTTAGCTCCACCACAGTGAACATTCAACATGGCAGCCCTTGTCTGATGGCCAGCAGCAGGGAGCCTAACATGAGTTACTTTTCCTGTACTGTGACGAAATGCCTGACAAAATCACCCAAAAAAGGAAAAGTTTATTTTTTTCTCACATTCTGAGGGTAGCACCTATTCTGGTGGGAAGACCATGCTGACGAGTATGAGAGACATTTGGTCAATGGCAGCTACCATCAGGAAACAGAGAGATGAACTCCACTGCTGATCTTGCTTTGTCCTTTCTGTTGGGTCTGGGTTTTCATCTCATGGGATGGGGCATTCCAATTCCATATTTAGGGCAGGTCTTCTTCCTTTGCTTAGCTCAATCTAGAAATTCCTTCACAGACCAAGCCCTGAGATTCTGCCCCCTGATTAATACTGGAGTTTCTCAAGTTGACTGTTAATATCAACCACCATAGCTTTAAGTCTGAGTTGTGCCTGTGTTAGCCTTTGCTAAGTCACACTCTTAGGTCTGGGATGTGACCATGGTGGACAGTAGCAATTTTTGTGAATCCATCTCTTGTCATCACGAAGCTCTTTCTCCCACTGGTTTGCTGCTTTCACTATGGAGAGTGTGGGGAAATGGAAGGCCTCATGGGGTTATTTCTGGAGAGATACTCCAGATGAACAGGTCAAAATGCAATATCATGGTTAAGAATGAATTGCCAAGTGTGCTTGGCAGGTACCGTGGGAGGAGGAGACACAGTATGTTAATTTGGGCTGTTTGCAGGCTCTTGCCTACTCTCTGCTCTGCTCTCTTTTGGTACCTGTCCTTTAGATTGCTGGCATCTGGAGTCAGGAATTGTAGTGCATACACTGCTTCTTCTGTAACTGGACAACAGAGGATCATGGACATCAATAAAAAAAAACCTACTAAAATCTGTACAGCTAAAGAAACTAATGAAGAGGGAGGGCTCTGGCTAAAATGTTCAATCCTCAGCCAGAAAGGCAAAACAGATTGACATCAGAAGAAGAAAACAGGAAACAAGCTAGGAGCCTGTCACAAAGGTCCCCTGAAAGGCTCTGCCCTGCACAATATCAAAGCAGGTGCTGAGACTTATGGCCAACTGTTGGGCAGAATGTATGAAATCTTACAAAAGATGTGGGAAATAGTAAGATAGGGAGAGGACAGGAGCTCCACAAGGAGAGCAACAAAACCAAAAAATCTGGGCACAAGGGTCTTTCCTGAGACGGATACTCCAACCAAGTACCACACATGGAGAAAACCTAGAACCCCTGCACAGATGTAGCCCACGGAAGTTCAGTATCCAAGTGGGTTCCATAATAATGGGAACAGGGAGTGTCTCTGACATGAACTGATTGGCCTGCTCTTTGATCACCTCACCCGGATGGAGGAGCAGCCTTACCAGGCCACAGAGGAAGACAATGCAACCACCCCTGATGAGAACTGATAGACTAGGATCAGAAGGAAGGAAAGGAAGATCTCCCCTATCAGTGGACTTGGGGAGGGGAATGTGTGGAGAAGGGGGAGGGAAGGTGAGATTGGGAGGGGAGGAGGAAGGGGTTTATGGGAGGATACAAAGTAAATAAAGTGTAATTAATAAAAAAAATTAAAAAGTTAATAATTTCTCTTCAGTCAGGAAACACATTTGTTATACTGTGTGCTAAGAGCACTCCCACAGAATAAAGGAGCCTTCACCTTCCCTGTGTAAGCTGCTCCCACTGTTTTGGAAAACAAGGTACTCTTTGAAGGTGCCTTTGAATTAACAAGTATGAGTTCATGAGCAGTAAACAATGATAGCAAATGCTCTAAACTCTCTTCCAATTGCTCCCAACTCCTATCACAGGTAACCATGAAGCAGGTGGCTAAGCCTCACCGACATACTGTAAGCAATGACCACAGCACACAGGAAATACAGCAAGGGCTTGCACTCTATAAATATATAACATCCTGCTTCTGGGTTACCTCACTCAGGACGATCTTTTCTAGTTCCCACCATTTCCATACAAATTTCATGATTTCCTTGTTTTTGATTGCTAAGTACTATTTCGCTGTGTAAAAGTACCACAATTTCTGTATCCATTCCTCCATTGAGGGGCGTATGGATTGTTTTCAGATTCTGGCTATTATGAATAAAGCTGCTATGAACATGGTTGAGCAAATGTCCTTGTATACTTGTGTATCTTTTGGATATATGCCTAAGAGTGGAATAGCTGGATCTTGAGGTAGCACTGTTCCTAATTGTCTGAGAAAGCACCAGATTGATTTCCAAAGTAGTTGTATAAGTTTACGTTCCCACCAACAATGGAGGAGGGTTCCCCTTTCACCACATCCTCTCCAGCATGTGTTGTCATTTGAGTTTTTGATCTTAGTCATTCTGATGGGTGTAAGATGTAACCTCAGGGTTACAAAGACTAAGGACTTTGTAACAGGGTTACAAAGACTTTAAGTGTTTCTGTGCCCTTCGATATTCCTCTATTGAGAATTCATTGTATATACTCACTTATGTGGAAATTAGACACAAAATATAGGATAAACATACTAAAATCTATACTTCTAAAGAAGCTAAACAAGAAGGAGGTCCCTAGGGAAGTTGCTCAATCCTCACTCAGAAAGCAAATGGGATAGACATCTGAAGCAGGAGAAAACAGGGAATAGGACAAGAGCCTATCACCCTCTGAAAGACTCTACCCAGCAGGGTATCAAAGCAGATGCTGAGACACACAGCCACACTTGGGGCAGAATGTAGGGAATCTTATGAAAGAAGGGGAAGATAGAAAGACCTGGAGGGGACAGAAACTCCACAAGGAGACCAATTGAAACAAAAAAAAAATCTGGGCCCAGGGTTCTTTGCAAAGACAAATACTCCAAACAAAGTACTTGCTCAGAATTAGCCCATGGCAGCTCAGCTTGCAAGTGGGTTCCATAGTAAGGGGAGCAGAGGCTGTCTCTGACATGAACTGAGTGGCTGGCTCTCTGATCACCTCCCTGAGGGGGGGGGAGTGCAGCTGTACCAGGCCACACAAGAAGACAATGCATTGCCAGTCCTAATGAGATCTGATAGGCTAGGGTCAGATGGAAGGGGAGGACCCTATCAATGGGCTGAGGAAGGGACATGGGAGAAGAGAAGGGAGGGTAGGATTGGGAGGGGATGAAGGGGGCGGCTACAGCTGGGATAAAAAGTGAAAAAATTGTTATAATAATAATAATAATAATAATAAATGTGTAACATTCAAAGGTGCCTGGAAGAACCAGATTCTCTTCTGGAAGTTCAAGCTTGACCTAGCCCTTGACACTGGCCAAAGCACATACTTGCCTACACTGCCAACTTTGGACACATGAGAGGGTCTAGCAGAGATGAGCCATAGATATCTTTTGCTTTTTGGTAACTGCTACAGTCACCATGTCATATTAATAATTGGGTGTAT
This sequence comes from Pachyuromys duprasi, assembly GCA_028658305.1. Classification (NCBI taxonomy): domain Eukaryota; kingdom Metazoa; phylum Chordata; class Mammalia; order Rodentia; family Muridae; genus Pachyuromys; species Pachyuromys duprasi. Next base: position 108,495,566 of record CM053764.1, on the reverse strand, counting down.
AAACTAGGTAATCTTCTGGATTCTGCTTGCTATAGCCTAATTCATCATACCCTAACATTATTGCACATATATAAATACAATCTTCGTGTAAACTAAATTTACAAAATAGAAGTAACACAATCTTTTAAAATAGATGGTTGTTGTCATTGCCTGAGGAAGTAAGTGCAAAGTTCTGCAGCATCAGTAAGAATCACAGGGACTCCAGTCCCCATGTTTATTCAATACTTGCTGGGTTTATTTTTCATATTGTCATTAGGGATGTGTCAGAACTATTGCTGTGATTAGAAAAGAGTCCCGGGGTAGAAGTTAAGATCTGGGCAACCTCTGCTTTTAAAAGTTTGTATTAGAAGACTCTATGGAGTCACCAATGTCTATAGCTCAGCTTTCTTATTATTGTTCACCCATTTTTTTTTGTTTCCTATCTCACTCACCCTTTCTTTTTAAACATGTATTGGAGCTAGTCCTAAAACTACATATATATATATGAGTGTGTGTGTGTAGTTATATATATGTGTGTGTGTGTGTTTATGTGTTATACATACATGTATCTCACAGACTTGTCAAAGAAGAATTACAGAAGTTGATTACACAATATATGGAGTTATTTGCTAGCCAAACAGTAGTTGCAACCCTGTATCTTATACCGTGTCTAAGGTTGGGGATTTGGGCTGAATATAAGGTTATGTGAAAAAAATCCTCTGAACCAATGTAGCAGTGTGAAAGTGGTCAACAGAAAGGAGCCAAGGGCACAGAGCCAAGGAAACCAGACACCTAGATATGGCAGGGAGAGAAGGCAAACAGGTCTAGAGCTGAGGAAATCCTCTCAAGGAAGTCCCCTTCCCCCCTCCACCCTGATGGATTCTTCAGAACAATGCAGCCTCAAAGGAGTACTGAAGGTCTCCTTGGCTGAACCCAGTTCCACGGTCAAGGGCATGTTTCTGGGCCCATGTTATTTGTGATTTCAGGTGCTGTGAGGTAAAGTGGGGGAGACACAGCTGGAGGGAACTGAGCTAGGCATCTGCCTCTTCCCTTACTTTTAGTATATTAAGATACAGAGTGTAGATGTTTCATTACAAAGGGAAGAGGTGTGCTTATTATAAGAAAATGGAATCTTTCATACTTTAAATTTAAAAGCATATGACTTAAAATGAGACAAATAGTATCTTTGCATATAGCACTCATTCTTTTGAAAGTTATTTTGAAAGTAATTATTCAATGATAATTTATTCAATGAAGATTGAAAATTCACCATGATCACAGTATTCTCAGCTCTTAGCTACATGGGAAAAGGTATGAATTGTCTTTGCCAATGAATGTTCAAAATAAGGGGAGAAAGGAGTGGAATCTTAAACAGAAAAAAAATCAATCATTGAACTAGAAATATGGTCATCCACATAAAAGTCCTTCAAAATCCTGGAAATCCATTTATAGCGCTTATTGCTTATTAGTATGGATAGATTCCCAGTAAGCTATTTTAACAAACTATTTTTACAGATCCCCTACCTTGAAGAATAAAAGTCAATTAATGCCATTCTGAGTTTTTGACACTTTCTCTTCCTTTTTCCCAAAAACCAAGGGCTAAAAATATAATAATTTTATTGCCTTTTGAAAGAGAACGTAAAAACGTTCCTTGAAGAGCTTTTATTATGCCTAAGACTGTGGACAGCCACTTCCTTGCGTGTGAGATCTCAGATTCGCACCACTTCTCAGTTATGCTCCCTCAGACTAACCCACTCATTGGTATCTGTTCCCACTGCGGCCAGCACACAATCCTGCCTCAGCTGGTTCTCCTTCACCCTGGGTTTCTGAATGGGAGACAGAGGAGGGTACTTATAGTCTCAGACAGTGCTGCCGTTCACAGCTTTCACTCGACATTCTTGGATTTTATGGAAGACAATCCTGTACCAGGTGAGGGTGGTCCTGCACACTGTAGGTAACTTCTCAGAATTAATGATTTGTACCTGACAGATTCCAGTAAACTCCACCAAACTACAACAACCAGAGATGTCTTGGACTTGACTGTACCTTTCTTAGGATATATGTAGAGACCAGAAGAAAGAGGGAAGGAGGAAGGAAGCAGACAGGGAACGAGTGGGGAGAGGAGAGATACAAAGGGGTTTGTGTAACTTCAAGACCATTCTATGCAACATAATGAGATACTGCCTCAAGAAGAAAAAAACAAATACACTGATACAGGTAGCAATACTTCAGCTTAACTATATATTAAAATTACTGGATAGAAGGATGGAAGAGAATATTATAGACATTTATGTCTATGTCCCAATTCCATAATCATATCTCTAACATAGTTGGCTTTGCTCTATTACAAGCGGTCAGATATGCCATCATTCCCAGGTTTATTTGATTCTGGGTAGTCAAGCCAGGGTCCCATGCTAAGGAACACTTTGCCAACTGAGTTTCATCCCCAGCAATAATTAGGTGACTGTGAACTGGTGGCTGGGGGACTCGGAGTTGAGAGACAGCATGGCTGTCAGGAGCTCTGCAGTTGTTATCTCCAGGAACCACCAAGCCTGTCACTCTGGGCTCCTTCACCCTATAATCTTCTGACATGCAGATCGTCCTCTTCAGTTCCTGACCTTGTGGCTGGTCAAGACTGAGAGATGTCAGGGTCTGGGGTAAGCATGAGGCCAGTATCTCCTCACAGCATCCACAACAGCTCGAACCATGTCTCCCCAAACCTTAATAAATGTGGCAGTCACCATTCTAGCTAAAAACAACACACAGCACTTTGATTTCTCTCTGGCCATTGATCTACACATTGTTTCCTCAAGACCTCAAAATGACAATGGATCCAGAAAGACAGAATTCCAGCCAAGTTGTATCTCTAATCTAAATGTCCTCATTGTGCAGCTGAACCCTTTTCAGGGCCTTGAACCACCATATTCTCACAATAGCGTCTTGCACCATCAGCACTAGTAGGATTCTCAGTGATGACTGTACTCAAGCATGCCATACCAGGTTTGAATAATTAGAAACACTGTGATATCTTCACACTGTGAATTCAAGAGTTTCTGATCCCAATGCTATCACACTCATTTTCTCTCTCTCCTCAGTATGATCATTGCAGAAAAATCAGGGATAATATTCTACGAGCTGGGGCAAGGGAGCCTCAGTGCTGGGGCTGTTTCCCTGGGTCCTTCAGCTCCTGGTGTGCATGAAACAATGTCTCCATTCTCTCCTATTTTGGGCCCTAGCTTTCCTTCAGTTTCACTTCTGAGATTTGGGTGGATTTCTGTGCAGCCTCTACTGTTGCTATGGCATTATGGTTGAAAATTGATGACAACTTTAATTGTTTTCAGATTTGATACAAATGAATACTGCTTCAAAGTCAGAGAGCCCATTCTAGCTGTCAGTCACCATGGAGGACAGTGTCTCCAGGCTCATAAATGGAGTGTCATCCACTTCACTTTGCATTATCTGAACCCCAATAGAGTATCCCTAATCACAGATGTTGTGGGATGGACTCTCCTGACAAGGATTCAGGGATCACTTAGAGGCCGATACCACTCAGCACAGGAGGAAGCCTACTAATATCATCTGGCTAGGCCTCATGGATGTGTGTTGCACTTGGAAAAGGAAAAAAAAATATCTACGCTAAACAGACACACCTGTTAGAGGTATGCTTGTGAGTCAGAGGTCAGAGGATAATTGTGAGGATTGCTTCTTGCTTTCTACCATGTTGATTCCAGGTTCTGAACCCAGGTCATCGGGTTGTGGGCAAGTATCTGTACTCAAATAGGCATTTTGGTGTCCCTAATCTTTTAAAATATATTTTAAGATACTTTTAAAATGTAGTAAAGTATGTATTCCTGAGTTGCATTCAAATTACAGAGCAACCAATAACTCTATGCTGAAAAACCTATGTTTTCTTAGTTGGAGAATAAACATACACTTGAATTTTATCCAGAAAAACTATCCCTTATTATGACAAATAAAAGTAGTTTCTTTTGTTCTTTAGAATCAGGTGTTCAAAATGCTTAACAAAACAACTGTTAAGTTTTAGAGAGTGCATATTTAGAGTACAAACAGCCTTTCTACAGCAAGCAGTCGTGGGCAGCTCTCAGAAGCCGCTCCCATCATGAATGTGTGGGTCAGAAATGCCACACCAATCCTGTCCTCAGGAGTCCTTCCTGAGAATCCACTTGCTTTAGGTGCTATTGGCTAGTCATCTTTGAGACACAAATGTGGTGTAAAGGAGGAAGTACAGCACTGACTGCAGCATCACCCTCCCCAACTAACTAAAATCAGTACCAACTAGAATGGGTATCTTACCCATTAAATATGAAATAGTAAAAGAGGAGCACACTCTCCTTTGTTTTCCCTGACAACACTCATGGTCTGTCCCCTGCATGCCATGAGGCCTGTGGGTAGCCCTGAGCAGCAGCAGGGTAGGATAACCTTTGATGTGTTTGGCTAGTTTATCTTAGACACCTAGAAGAATCTCCAAAGGAGTCCCTGCATCCCTAGCCTGGGGCTTCCTAGAGGCCTCTAAGTGTGGAGCAGAAGGAAGGACTAATCTCTACAGTGTTGAGACAGAAGCAGCATCCAGCCTTCAGAACACACTTAGGTCCAAGAGTGATCACTGAGCAGCTCTTACATTAACGACACCTAAAGAGGCTTAGTCACTGTAGGACACAGTTTCCTTCTTTTTTCCCTCTCCCCCAGACCCACTGTAAATGCTGCTGTGTAGAAGCTGTGTAACAACAGTGCATGTCAACTTACCAATAATCATGCAGTTCCTTGGGCGTAGACATCTAATTGTGGACCACTCAGTGGGATCACATCACAAAATGCAAGGATCCTAATGTTTTTAATATTACTATTCCCATAACCACTCCTGTTACAATACTGAGTAGAGGAAGAAAAATATTCTAGAATTTATTAAAATAAAATGATATCAGCATCATCACAAAACCCAAACAGGGTAACAAATTGTTGAAAACTATGAGACGGGTATCAATCAAATTAATACATGGAACAGACTTCTTATATGTGAAAGAAATATAAAAAAAATACTAAGAGAAAAAAGAAGTATTTCTGAGTACATACTGAGTAGGCATTTTAATGGAAAGGGGAAGAATTAATTTCCCACAGTTAACTGAGGTGATGGTGAATTAACAGCAACCTCCCCTCCATTCCTCTTCTTTGCAGTAGCTCTGCCATTATTGCTAGAACTCTACTTTTCCAGCACACTGATACTAACAAGCACAACACTTGTAGGTCAAAGACAAGTGAAGAGCTAACATTCAGGAGTGAAGAGTGGATGTCAGGACCTTTCATATCCAGTCAATCAGGGCTGTGCAAGTAGATACAGTGTCCACACTCCCAGTGACAAGACCATGCATTCTAAACAAGGGAAAGAAAATTCACCTGCCTCATTAAAAACTGGGGACAGCTGCTGCATGATCTACAATGGAGGAAAAAAAAAAGTTGTCTTAAGGAAGGCAACTGCTAACCTCCACAACTCACAAAAGGCATATTATATCTGCAAAAATTATTTGAAAGTAATTATGTTGAACACTATGTATTTTGTAGTGATGTAACTCTCTCAATTACGTACACAGATAATTTGTGGTGAGAGTTCCTTGCCTTTCACAAAGATATGGACAGGTTGTCTAAGATGGACATGCATTTCTGCTTGCCTCAGCAGCCTCATTCCTTCTGCTTACTGTCAATCATGCTATAAAAACTCAGGTAGCGAATACAATCCCATTAGTGGAGAATGTGAAGCCAGGAGGATAAAGATTTTGTTAGCCTTAAATATGCATATCACTTTGTTGACTGGATCTGCGAGTGCACATGGAAGGTATAGTCCTTGGCTAGCATTTATGACAGCCTGGATTTGAACACAGCAAAACACTAAAAATTATGCAACATATATTTCCTAAATTTAGTTCAGAAAATCTGATTTATCTCAAAGGGATATCATCTTTCCTTTGTCAATTAAGATGACTTGTGTGATACGTTGTTTGACTAATGGGAAATATAAGAACCATACCAGTAAATGTGTTTTTCCTTATAGTAGAGATTACAGATGAAAAGGACGCATGCATAATGAGTAGAAATGAGAATTGTCTCAACCAAGGCTTCCCAGAATTCAGTGTTGCTGAGAGTCTTTGCTGACCCTGCCCTCTCACAGTGCAGAATTTGCGTTGCTACTATCCCAACTGAACCTTGCATTTAATATTTTTATTTTTCTTTGATAGTCACAATTGTTTCAAAACAATGGCACATTGTGATTTCATTTAAATTACCTTGACAATACTGCTGAACAAATCTTGAACAACTTGGAAACTGTGTTCAATAAATTTGTAAGTTAGAAACAAATGTTTCCCAAGTGACACAGATGTTGTCTCTTGTGTTTCTTTATAGGATTGATTTTTTAATAAATATGATTATTAGTTGTAATTATTTTTCAGAATGGAGTATATAAACATGCCGCTACCCTATTACAGGAAAAGTTGGCACTTTACCTCACTTTCAAGTTCCCTTGTTGGGGCTGTCCATCGTAAACAGATAAGATGTCAAAGTCCTCTTCTAGAGCAAAGGTATGGAAGGACAGCTGGATCCGGTTGCGCTCCCCAGTGATAATGATCCAGGTGCAGTTGGCATAGTTGGGGTACCCATGAGGAAAGCCAGGACTCTCGATGGTGCCATTGGGACCCTGGACCAAGCCACCACAGTTCTGACCTGGGTAAAAAAAAAACATAAAATATCCTGTTACCTTAGGCAACATTAAGCGATAGTTTTAAGGATGCCCCTGCCATTTTGATAAAAATCTTTAACAATATATTATGAGGATCTTATACATGACTGTTAAATTTCATCAGTGTTCAAGGAGAGCAGGGGAAATAACAGAAGATTAAATGGAAAAGAATCATAGGGCCATATTTGGGAACTCACACCAAAAGTTCAGCTTTAATTTTAGACTACAGGGGAACAAATTCTCCACCAATGATCTCCATAGACTGTTCATATTTAGACCATCTTAAAATTCATATGTCCTGCATTCAACATCTTTCCCAGGAAGAACAAAGATGATGGTGGCACTTAACAGAAATTTGCTGATGAGATAATACTTGGTGCCATGCACTTCCCACTGAGCAAGACCCAGAAATATAGAAAAGAGCAGGAAATGAGTTAAAGGACTGGGTCCCCTTTGCCTCTGTTTCTCGGGAGTGTGTGTATGTGTGCTTGTGTTTATATGTGTACATGTATACATGTACAATTTCTTGGAGACTCTTACATACTTGTATTTCTGATCTAGCCCCACACACCAGTCCTGTAGAATAACCTGCATGATCAGGCTTTCTCTGAGGACCATCTGCCATAAAGATCACTTCTGGAAGATTAGTAATAGCCTCACAGACAATGTGCTATTCCCTTCCTCATTAGACATCCAGAAGCACCTTCCTTTCCTTTCTCAGCCTCACTGAGATCTCTTCCTGCTGTTCTGGTCCTTTCTCTTCTTGGCTCAAATGTCTCCCTCCAAGAGCCCCCCTCCGTGTCTTTCCTCACATCACTGCTTCACCATCCTAGACACTTTTTTCAGTGAGAGCCTCCTTAGTCCCCATGTGATTACAGTTTTCCCTCTATCTAGTTATCTCCAACCATCTGCCTGCCTTGAAAAACCAAGGAGACAGGTGGATCCCTGGAAAAGCATGGTCACTAAGGTGCAGAAAGGCCAAATGCCCTCTCTGCCTCACTTCAATGGGTCTCCTTCTGCTGCAAATATTACCAACATGGAGTGGTACAAAACACTCCTTTTTAGATAACTTCAGTATCTAATTGCTTTGGAGACAGCTATGGAATGATGTATAGATTCTTTGCAAACCCTCCTTCTTTCTCATTTGGCCCATTTCCCATTAACATATTGTGCATTCTTAAATGTTTTGACACTAGGACCATGGTAGAAGTTTCCAAGGGCCCTGAAGTATTTGAATACGAGTATTATCCCAGCTTTCTTTGTTGTACTGCAAACAGAGAATTATTTCAAACTACATTTTAGACTTAAAAAAATTCACCATAGTAGGTCTCAGTGAGCTCAGACCTCTCATGGTAATATTATCAAATGATTGTGGGAGTTTGCTCAATCTTAATAAAAAAGATTTAATGAAAGGGATTTATGAGTTTAAAACCAAAGAACTAATAAGAAGCCCATTTTCCACTAAATTTAAATCTAACAATAATACTGTAACAAGTAGATATTAAAGCTACAGGGATTTGAAAAAGGCTTTCAAGGAAACAGCTTTTCTGGTTTATCTAGCAATTCGTACTTCATGGTAAATGAAAAGAAAGTGAAGACTTGATTATAAATTGGAGAGAAGAAAAAAAAAGAAATTCAACAGAAAATGTCAGCTGGAAAGTAGTCACCGTTAGACACCCATCATGTCACACCAGGTTACCAGACATAAAGAGTTCCCAGGAAAGAACATTCAGACAGCCTTCAGGGTACCAATTAGTACTGTGCATTTTGCAGGATAAGTCATGTTTGATCAAGAGACAGAGTTTTCCACAGTTTCTGACAGAGACTTCAAGAAATGCTCAAGAGTTCTCAGCAAAGCGACTCATCCCTGGCTTTACTGTAATCAGGCAAGAGGTTTTCAAAGTCCCCATGCCTAAGATGGACTCTAGTTCAGTGGTGCAGGCTAAAACTGTTGACAGAGGTTTGAGAAAGAAAAAAATCTGGAGGTTGAAAACTCTTCACTGTTACAGCTGATTGGAATGTTACAGTTGTTAAAATCAGAGTTGATTGATACTTCTAAAGAAACTAAACAAGGAGGAACCTAGGGAAGTTACTCAGCCCTCACTCACAAGGCAAATGGGATAGATATCAGAAGCAGGAGAAAACAGGGAACAGGATAGGAGCTTAACACAGAGGGCCTCTGACAGACTCTACCCAACAAGGTATCAAAGCAGATGCTGAGACTCATAGCCAAACTTGGGGCAGAGTGCAGGGAATCTTATGAAAGAATGGAGATAGAAAGACCTGGATGGAACAGGACCTCCACTAGGAGACCAACAGATCAAAAAAATTCTGGGCATAGGAGTCCTTGCAAAGACAGATACTTGAACCAAGGACCATGCATGGTAATAACCTAGACCCCTTCCTCAGATGTAGTCCATGGCAGCTCAGTCTCCAAGTGGGTTCCTTATAGTAAGGGGAGCAGGGCCTGTCTCTGACATGAACTCAGAGGCTGGCTCTTTGATCACCTCTCCTTCAGTGGGGGAACAGCCTTACCAGGCCACAAAGGAAGAAGATGCAGCCAGTCCTGATGAGACCTGATAGGGTAGGGTCCGAAGAGGAGGAGGTCCTCCCCTATCAATGGACTGAGGAGGGGCATGTGAAGATGAGAGGGAGGAATGGTGGAAATGGGAGGGGCTAGGAAAGGGGGCTACAGCTGGGATACCAAGTGAATAACCTGTATAATCAAAAATGAATAAATAAAAAGGAAATAAAATACTTCATTTTAAAAAAAGATAAGCTGCCAGAAGAAGAAAAGAAAGAATTCCAACACCCACCCAGTGACCAACTCCAGGCTTAAAATGAAGCCAATGCTTTGCACTGGCAACAGGGTCCTTTTTCAGCACTGGGAAGAGGATGGACTTTTCAATTAGATATCCAACTGGGAAAATAAATATTGATTCCTTTTCCACAAAATATAAAAGAATAATCCCAGGTGGATTGGAGACCTAAATGTAAAATGATAATGTTTCCAAAAGACAACAGTGTAAAAATAAATCTTCATAGCTCTGTACATTTTTAATATAAAACATACAAAACCTAATGAGCATGAAAACAATTGGAAAGGATATTTAAAAAGGAAGATATTTGAAGTCCATGTTCGCAATAATTGTTATGTGAATAAAGTTCCAGATGGATCTCATTCACAGATTGGTGAGAAAGGGGCAACATGATAGACATCCAATTCATTTTAAAATCATGCTTCCCATAGACAGAGGCAATATGACCAGACTCATGCTCCTACTTTCATACATGTTAGAATGCATCTCTATAAACAATGATCCCAAATAAGACCTTATTCAATTTTTTTACCACAGTACTTTTATAGAACCCCTTTCCTCCCTTTTGCACATTGCTTTTGTCACCTCACTTCTTCCCACATTGCTTCAATTGGTTATCATCTTCTATTAGGAAATAGATAAATAAAACACTGTTGCCAAGGATGGGGTACTTCTTTACTAACCCTGAGTGTGTGCGCTATAAGGTTTGGGTGCTGGCTTATGCTGTAATTTGGAAGCATTTGGAGTTCCAGAATAGAGAAAGCCAGGATACAAGCTCATCCAGTAGTTGTAGTGCTAGTTCATAACAACAGAAAATACATAGTGTCGAGGGCAGGGTCATATGGTTTACAGGCATTGGGGTAGGTATGGGCTAGTGGGAAAAGGGCTCTCCCCGAAACTGGCTTAGAGTCCATCTGTGTTCTATTTTATCAGACAATCTGGCTCTATTTTGCATATGTCCTGAGTAACCAAGATCACATTCTAGTGTAATGAAGTAAGTCATGTAGCAAAAGAATTTCAAGGCATTGCAGTATTAGGGTTATTGAATGGTTACTGCTCTCTGCTCTTAGTCAGGTTTAAAATGAAACAGAGCAGCTAATGGAGCAGAAGAGTAGAGAAAACATGTTCAGTTTGGTGGAAATGAATATGAGTGAGTTTAAAGTTAAAGATGAAAAGGGTATAGACAAAGTAATTCAGACTTCACATGAAGACAACTGGAAAAGTGTTTGGGGGTGCTGAGCCCATCCATCAAGAGCAAACTGACCCTGAGATTTCACCTGACATCCATCTGAATGAATAAGATCAAAAACTCAAGAAAAAGAAAAAGGCTCTACCTAGCAATGTATCAAAGCAGATATTAAGACTCACAACCAAACCTTCAGCAGAGTGCAGGGAATCATATGAAAAAAGGAGGACTTAGTAAGACTTGGAGAGGACAAAGACTCCACAAAGACCAAATAGATCAGAGAACAGGGGTCTTTTATGAGACTATTTCTCTAACCAAGGGCCATGTATGGATATAACCTAGAACCCCTGCTCAGATATAGCCAATGGTAACTCAGTATCCAACTGGGTACCCTATTAAGGGGAACAGGGACTATTTCTGTCATTTTCTCAATGGCTGGCTCTTCGACACACACACCCCTCCAAGGGAGGAGCAGCCTTGCTAGACCCCAGAAGAGAACATTGCAGCCTCTGAAGAGAAATGATAAGCTAGGGTCAGATGGAAGGGGAGGAGGACCTCCCATATCAGTGGACTTGGAAAGGGGCAGGGAGGACATGAGGGAGGATGGGGAGAGTGGGAGGGAATGAGGGAGGGGGCTATGGCTGGGATACAAAGTACATAACCTGTGATTAATATAAAAATATATGATGAAAAAAACTCAAATGACAATACATGCTGGAGAAGTTGTGGAGAAAGGGGAACTTTCCTCCATTGCTGGTGGGAATGCAAACTTGTACAACCACTTTGGAAGTCGATCTTGTGCTTTCTCAGACAATTAGGATTAGTGCTTCCACAAGATCCAGCTATATCCAAAAGTTCCTGGGTATATATCCAAAAGTTCCTCAAGTACACAACAAGGACATTTGTTCAACAATGTTCATAGCAGCTTTATTCATGATAGCCAGAATCTGGAAACAACCCAGATGCCTCTCAGTTGAAGAATGGACACAGAAATTGTGGTACTTTTACACAACGGTACTTTTACACAGTGGTACTTTTACACAATGGTACTTTTACTACTCAGCAATTAAAATCGAGGAAATAATGAAATTTGCAGGCAAATGGTGGGACCTAGAAATGATCATCCTGAGTGAGGTATCCCAAAAGCAGTAAGACACACATGGTATATACTCACTTATATAGACCTATAAGATAGGACAAATATACTGAAATCTCTATACCTAAAGAAGATAAACAAGAAAGAGGAACCGAGGTAAGATCAATCCTCACTTAGAAAGACAAGTGGAATGGACATTGGATATAGGAGAAAACAAGTAACAGGACAGGAGCCTACCACAGAGGTCCTCTGAAAGAGTCTGCCTAGCAGTGTATCAAAGCAGATATTAAGACTCATAACCAAACCTTCAGCAGAGTGCAAGGAATCATATGAAAGAAGTGGGGGGGGCGGTTTAGTAAGACCTGCAGAGGACAGGAGTTCCACAGGACCAAATATATCTGGGCACAGGGGTCTTTTATGAGACTGTTTCTCCAACCAAGAACCATGTATGGATATAATCTGAAACCTCTGCTCAAACATAGCCCATGGTAGCTCAGTATCTAAATGGGTATCCTATTAAGGAGAACAGGACTATCTCTGACATGAACTCAATAGCGGGCTCTTTGAGCATCACCAAACTGATTACCCTCTCAAAAATGTCATCCAGGGAAGTGATTTTGTAGGTTCAGACTCCCTAGGTTCCTATAGGTCCTAACAAACCACTGAAGCTGTGGTATGGGTGAGTCAAGCAACTTTCTTGAGCTGGGCACACAATCCCCATGATAGAAGTTTTATAGGCACACAAAATGAAAGAAAAAGTAATAGGTTCGTGGAGGCCCACACCAAGGTCCTGGAAAGTTTCTGAAGCCAAGCAGTGACTTGGCAGCACTGAATTCTTTGAAAACCCCTGAGAGGGTATTCCATAAAGTGGCAAAGATGACCCATAAGATAGAAATAAAATCACCTTCTATCCCAATACCAAAGATAATGCTGTCACATGACTATGGAACTATTGTTCTTTACTACCCTGGTTCCCAAATGAAAGGAATGAGATTAAATTGTTTCTGTTGGCCTGAGCTACCTGCTGAGCTGGTAACACTGAAAAGCATGACTGTGATGCATTTTTCAAGACAGCAGAGTCTGGATGGAGAAGACAGAACTGCACAGTCAGGATCCTGTAGTTACCATGGGAATCTGTGCTGAGTACCCTGTTTGACATCTATGAACTTCTTCCATTCTTAAAGATGCATAGATACATCTGGGGAAAGAATAACTCAGTGAGTCCTGGATCAACTCCCTGCCTTGAAGGTCATCAGCAGACTAAACAGTGCCAAGCCACTGTCATGCTGAGGAGCCCAGCCTCTGCTCTGAATACAGTGGTATTTGGTTTGCCCCCACCCCACAGCCCTTGTCTTTGTCTTTCAGGCTTTATTACTACACACCTTTCTTTTCCCAGCGTAAGGCATTTGCAGCGGGGTCTTGTATATGATGTATTCTAGCTCACTTAGGTATGTGATAGATGAAGGAAGTTCACATGCATGAAGACTCTCTAGAGTGACTCGTGTAGTTTTGCTGCCTCAATTCTGTGCCTGGTTTCCAGTATTACCAAGAGAGAAAGATATACATAGAATTTCAATATTTATGTGACTTTCAGGTTGTGTCTCATTTAATTATTACATAAACTTTGAAGTTGAAAACAGGTCAGCTTTTGATTCATGAATATCATTTATTTTACTAGGATAGATTTTTATGAGAAGTCAGTTGTGCAGCATTCCCATGCTGAGCACAAATATCTGACCAATAAGAATCTTCTCACACAGAATTTGGTTGACTAATTGCAGAAAGACCTGCTCCCCATATTGGTTAGCATTTAAAGAACAGCAGGAAATATTAACCTGTGTTGAATGCTACTAACACGTGTGAGAAAGTCTGAGAGGAGCCATCAAGAACAATTGGAACATAAGCAGATTATCCAGTGATGTGTTACCTATAACTGGAGACCATACAAATATTTGGTAGTGAAAACGGAAGTGCAATAAAGTACACAGTTCAAGACGAGAGAGAACTAAAATATTTAAAACCCTCAAATCAAGTCTCCATTCACTTCAGACATCCATTCTATGAAAAATTTAATGTATGTTTTTCATAGTTTATGTAACTGATATATCCATATTATGTATATGTATGCATATACATCTATATGTATATATTCATTCACTTTCTATTAGACATTGTCCTCCAGAGTTTCTCTCCTCTGTATTTCTTAGACTCTCAGTCTCCAGAGTATTTCTTAGACTCTCTCTCTCTCTTTCTCTCTCTCTCTCTCTCTCTCTCTCTCTCTCTCTCTCTCTCTCTCTCTCTCTCTCTCTCTCTCTCTCTCTCTCTGTGTGTGTGTGTGTGTGTGTGTGTGTGTGCGCACAAAGTGGTCAATCTACTACATTGGTCTGAAAGAAGTTTGAAAAGCATGGTTTTTGTGTAAAGAATATTTGAATGTCAGCCACAGTAGCCAAGAGCACTTGGCTACTTGTTTGAGTTTTAATCCCAACATTTGAGGCAGATTATGGCCTCCAGAGTACTGTGAAGAGCCAGGTATACAAGAATGAACAAGAACGCTCAGGTAACCCTAACACTGTAAATGAACCATGGGATCAGTTCTGATGGCTCCTACAAGAAGATGGAGATTTTCACAGGGCTATGTAAATACAAAGAGAAATCAGCCTTCCTCCACTAAGATTTGTTCTTGTAGCCACTTACAGGTTCTGCCTGTATCATTTCTTTCAACCCATCCAGCCTGCCCTATCCCAGGTCCTTTGCATACGCTAAGCCATCTCTCCAAAATCCTTTTCCTTTTTCTTTCATTTTTATTTTATATTAATCATAGGTTATGTACTTTGTATCCCAGCCATAGCCCCCTCCCACATTTCCTCCCTATCCCCCCTTCCCTCCCTCATCTCCTCCCTGCACCTTTCTATGTCCACTGATAGGGGAGGACCTCCTCCCATTCCATCTAACTCTAGTTTATCAGGTCTTCAGGAAAGGCTACAATGTCCTCTTCTGTGGCCTAGCAAGGCTGCTCCTCCCTCTGGGGATGGGGAGGTCAAAGAGCCAGCCATTGAGTTCCTTTAGAGTCTCCTGTAACTGATCCTAGCACAAGAGCAAAGTGGTTTGCCTATATTTACAGCTTAAATGTCAATCCAACCCCACACAACAATACTACCTATGCTTCTGATTCATTTCATTGCCACATCTGTAACTTAGTGAGGTATAATGTTTATTCATTGCTTGGTTGTTCAATAGCTAATAAAGATTCCTCAAGACCCAGCTATACCACTCTTAGGCATATACCCAAAAGATGCTCAAGTACACAACAAAGACATTTGCTCAACTATGTTCGTAGCTGCTTTATTTGTAATAGCCAGAACCTGGAAACAACCCAGATGTCCCTCAGTTGAGGAATGGATACAGAAATTGTGGTACTTTTACACAATGGAATACTACTCAGCAATTAAAAAGGAGGAAATCATGAAATTC
>CM053764.1:108443012-108460253 GCA_028658305.1 Pachyuromys duprasi | reverse complement strand
ACCTCCCTGTCCCCCGAGGGAGGAGCAGCCTTGCTAGGCCACAGAAGAGGACATTGTAGCCATTCCCAAAGAGACCTGATAAGCTCGAGTTAGATGGAAGGGGAGGAGGTCCTCCCCTATCAGTGGACTTGGAAAGGTGCAGGGAAGAGATGAGGGAGGGAAAGGGGGGATAGGGAGGAAATGCGGGAGGGGGCTATGGCTGGGATAGAAAGTACATAACCTATGATTAATATAAAAAATAAATAAATTATACATTTGAACTTTACAAGTAAAAGGTAAAAAAAAAAAAAAGAATGTGCCCTTTCTTAAATCATGAGTCCCAAGAGACCTTTGACCTAGAGTTTCCTGTGCTGGGTGTTTTGTCACAGAGAAAAGTAGAGAAAAGTAACATGTAGAGAAGACAAGATTCTTTTTCAAAATAGGTGTAGAGAGTCCTGAAGGCACAAAGAGTGAAGCACAGATCAAATGGTATGATGCAGCATGTGCTGGCTGATTCCAGGCAAGAGACTAAGAGTCTCTTGGCCAATGTCCCTGTCCACTCCCTGAGGACAGGCCTTCTTCACCAGCACAGAACTAAGAAGGACAAACTTGACAATGTCTTGCCATCCCCTGGCAGTTGATTGTTCACAGAGTTACTTCAAAAACCTTTCTCCAGATACTAGAGGAAATAGTTCCTCCCTTCACAAAGAAGGTTGGCCCCCATCCTAGGGCTCCTGGTCAGGCCAACAATTATGCCTCTTCAGGCTCCATTTTTAATCCTCATCACTGACAGTGAGCCCTTTTTAAACAGTTCCTTTAGCAGTGTTCAGGACCCTCCACCAAGACACTAAAGCTACAGAAACATATAACCCTGACCACAAGAAGTCAGACAAGGACAGTTTAGATCTCCAATCGCATTCAATAATTCTAACTAATTAAAAATGGGAGAGAATGTCATACACACAAAGATTTCTTTTTTAACCAAGAGCACATTTAGAATAGCAAAATCTTATAAAGAACTCTATGTTTTTGATTGGACAGACATCATACTGATGATCGGATACCAACAGGATGAGATTTAAAAGTTTTAAAATAATTTCCGAGCTTATTTTTAAAAAATATAGGGACCTCTAAATAAGTGAAAAGTCAGGGTCAGTCTTCAAAATGATCACTTTTCCAGGTATTCATCGATATAGATAGAAGAAAGCAATTAGCTTAAATTCAAAGGCATTTGAGTCAGGATATCACAAGTACGTGGACCTTATTTTTATTATCTGAATAAGTTCTTACATTAAAGGCAAATACGACATTTTTAAGTACATAAAAACATAAAAGTAAGACATCTGATTTGCTAAGACAATAAGCAAAAAAAAAATGGTTTTTTTTCTGACAGCATATGATCTCCCCATATTTCCCCATTTGATTTATTTTTTCCAGATGTCAGTCATATTTCCAGAATCATGCTCTTTGACATGATTGCAATTTTCAGTTTATCAATTAGTTCCTCATTTCTTGGTTGATTCACAATGCATGTTTTCTAAGAGTTAGATAAGTGGCTTCCCTAAAGAGGGAACTAGCTCATGGGAGACAATTCTTGCAAATACAAACTTTCCTTGAGAACTCTTGGGTCCTCAATCATTATTGGAAAATTTTTGTCAACTAATAATTATATTTTGTGGATGTAAGAATTGTTGAAGCAAGTCAGTGAAAGAACAAAGAGAGATTTCCTCAGCACCTCTTCATCCTCCAGGAGAAGATAATATGATAATATAAAATTATTGTACACAGCACCTGTTCACCCACTGCTGGTAATTTAACACTGAATTTTCAATTCCAGGACACAGTCAAAAATGATTTGTTCAGCCATGTTGATGAACAGAATGGGTAGAGATCCCTGCTACCAACTATCCTCAAAACAGTCACTTTCAGGGCTGTGGACTTCATGTCCTTTCTGGCTTACCAAAGCCAATGTCCCTCTAAGGGGAAAGTGTGATGGTGACATAGAACAGAAAACTCAGAACCCAAAGGAAACAAACGGCAGCTCCAGGCAGCAGTGCTCTGACATCACTCAGGTACCTAGCTGCACTGAAGCATTCTGGAGTAACAAACACGTAAGCGGAAATAAAAGAGAAATTCTCAGTGTACAACATACATTAGAAACAAAGCTAGTGGAGACAAAGGAGTGCAGAGATGTCAAATAAGAAGGCCCGCAGTTAAAAATCACTATAAGAGAGAAAAAGAACCTGTGTGCACATGAAAACAGGCCCCATGCATGCCAGGAAGAACCTCTGATATTCAATTTGTACCTAAGTTTTTCTTTCTGTCTTTCTGTCTGTCCTTCTTTCTTCCTTCCTTCCTTTCATGTTTGAACTTTTATTGAAAGGAGACAATGAAATCAATTTCATTTTTCCATTTTGCAAAGACTGTGTAAACACAACAATTGGTCAGAGAATAAGAGACCTTTGAGTACTCAGACTTGACTGGAACATCTATATCACATCCCTTTTCCCAAGGCTCTGGAGCCATCAAGGAAGAGGGACTCAAAAGAGGGTAAGAACCAGAGATGGCAGATGACTACAAGGAAACCGTGTTTTCTGGAACCAACTGGGTAGACGTGTATATAAACTTTAGTGTTTGTGACAACATGGGCATGACATACACAGACATAAACTGAACAAAATTCCATCATGGAAGTAGGGGATAGGCATTAAGCTCCACCCCTATCTGAGGAGCTATTGACAATTGGTAACTGGTGTGCAAGGAAAACGTTTCTTTAAGGGTGTAACCTAATGTTGATCAGCCATGTTCCAGGGAATCGCTTACATTTAAGAACATTTGGGCATTACAATTTGAACCTGACGGTAATGAAGGAAGGAAGAAAGGAAGGAAGGAAAGAAGGAAGGAAGGAAGGAAGGAAGGAAGGAAGGAAGGAAGGAAGGAAGGAAGGGAGAGAGAGAGAAAAAGAGAGAGGAAGGAAGGAGGGAAGGAGAGGATGAAGAAAGGAAGGAAGGAGGGAAGGAAAAGAGAGAGGAGGAGGAAGAAGATGAAGAAGAAAAAAGAAGACAAGAATTCAAGGACTTGGGTGGGTAGGGAGGTGGGGGTTGATCTATGAGGAGGAGAGAAAAGAATACTCTGAACAGATTTCATTAAGAATTTTGTCTCAACTGGTAAGAACGAAAGTGTGTGTGTGTGTGTGTGTGTGTGTGTGTGTGTGTGTGTGTGTGTGTGTGTGTGTGTTTGCAGTTTTGGTACAGGAAGGTCCTTAGGGCTCAAGACTTTGACATCCATCTTTAAGGGGTTAGAGTTGTTTTTATGAATGCAGAAGCTAGTGAAAAACAAAGCCACGCACAGCTGATCTAAAGTCTATTTCCTCAGCTAGGTTCCAGAGAGATACAGTTATCCAATAAGAGAATGAGCACCCAGATCTACTGGGTCTTCACCAAGACATAATGTCTTACTATTCCAGAAGAATCCACAGAGACCCAAGCCTACACTGTATGAGGTTATAGTAGGCATCCAGGCCTTCCTCTCCCCTCCCTGTCTCTATCTGAATGGCTTTAGCTTTTCCTTTATGGCTCTCTGAAGATGAGTGGAAGGCAGAATGCTTCCTTCTCAAGGGTTGGAGAACATGTGAATGCGTATGCACATATACGGGCATAGACCCATGGGCACTCATAGTCATATCTTCCTTAGAGATGTTGCTCTGGATACAATATGACAAAAACTTCTCCTTGGCATTTGAGAATTAAAAAAAAAGTTGAAGGTCACTGTTAAGTCCCCATTCTTCTCCACAAGGCAGGTCCTAGGGTTGATGGAGCAGAGTTCCCGGAACCCTGTTGTCTTCATTGGTGAAAACCTTTATCCAGTCCCACCCCTGCATGGCCCTGTGCTCTCTATCACATCTAATAATGGTTCCCTGTTGCTGTGGCTCTACATTTTCATATGACAACTAAGGATACAGAATCTGAGACCTGCAAGCATTTCAATGCTGCCCTTGCACCTCAGCCATGAGCCTAAAATGGCAGGAGAGGACTTCTTCCTTTATGCATCATTCTATTTGCAATGCAGACACTGAAGAGTGGATTGAGTGAAAAGGGCAGGAAGCCCTTTTCTCAGTAACTGATTTAAGCTAACTGGAAGGTGGGAGTGAAGTAGAGAGCACCAGGTCGTGCATTAGGCAGCTCAAGAGCAAGCAGATGGACACCTTACCAGACAGGCCTTAGGGCTTGGGTCACAAATCACAAAGCTTGATGCTAGCTGTCCCTGTACCCAGGCAGCTTTACCCAAGGGAGCTATCTGCATGGAAGATAATCAGCATCTTCTAAAATGTGGTGTACTGTGCGGTATGAGTCAGACTGGAGTTTGCCCTTCTGACTACCCAGCCCCCGGGACCCAGAGTCACAAGTTCCTGCTCCATCAGGTGAAGGAATGATTCTGCCTCTGTGAGGATCATGTGTGCAAAATCTATGATGTACTTTGATAGATGCTGGTGAAGCTAGATTTAATTGGATTTCAGTAAATTAAGTAATGTGCTGTATCCTGCAGCCATTATACAAAAAAAGGACCCCCTAAGACAGAGGAAATAAAGACCTTTAATAAAATCATGATAATTCCAGTCGATACTAACTCTACCTGGTCATCTTTGAAGCTGATTTGGAGGAAGTGCTATGGACATGACCTGGCTTCCACACTCAGGGTATCTGGGGGTCAATCGCAGAACTTCACTGAAAGCAGCATGAGATTTGAACAAGAGAGATACTTTCTCCATGAGCAATATTTTAATGAATTATCTGGCCACAGCTACACCAGCACAGGCTAGAATCAGGTGCTGGGTCTTCAGAGTTAATCATGAGGCAGGGGCATTCCCCAATTTTCACCTGTTACATTGGTAGATGCTCAGACCTCATCCCCTTCCCTCTATGTATGCCTTACACATACATGCACATCCATGAACAAGAATGAATGCACTTGTTTCTACCACAGCTCTCCAGGAGAGGCTTGGAGGGTGTGCATCTTTCTGAAATTACAAAGGCCATTGTCTCATATCTTAATTATTCATCTTGTTTATATGGAATACCTTCTACTCCTGCTGGTTCCACAGGGTGATCATTTAAGTAGTCAAACAATGTCAAGATCAGGTCACTATCTTCCTTAGTTCCATGGAGGAAACTGGCTCTAGAAGTTTGTCCTGGGAGTAATAGAGAATTTATTTTTTGACTCCTCTATATCAACTCATAGCTATAACATCTACAACAGTTGAACTGTAATGCTGTTCATGTCCTAATTAACGAAGCGCCGCCTACAATGCATACCAGGAGGGGCCATCACCCTTGCTACCTGCTGCTGACAGGCATAAGCACCGGTACTGTGATAATAAGCATGATGGATTGAATTTCATTAAAATGCCAAGGGAAAAAATCCTACAAAATGGTTCTTAATTAAATGGTCTCCAGCTAAGCTGCCGTCAAAATGTGAAGTTCCCCTCCATTCTATTCAACCAAAAGCCATGTTGACCTGTGGGCAGGGGGGCGGGGAGGGCGGGGGGGGTAGAGGTTCTTTAACTAATAACAATGTGTTCTGTTTACATAGTTCTTATTTTTGTACAATCTCACCACACTTTACAAATATTATCTTATTACCTCACGTGGTGAGTCAGCTAGGAAGTTTGGGATAGAGCCTGAATCTCCACGCTCTATTATTTGCACAAATGGCTCCAGACTTGTCATAAGCAATCTACTGAGGCATGTGCCCTCAGGAGGTGAAATAAAAATTGGCATCAATTGCTTGACTTGCATCACCATCTTTATAACATAAAACATGACTGACTCTTAGAGCATTGCCCGAGTGAGCATTAGCTATGAATCAAACCACTCAGACTGATTCTTTACACACATACAATGAAAGCATCCCACTTTGATCAGTGTGTGCATCCAATCTGAAGCAGTAAGTTTGTTCTCAACCAAACAGCTAAGTTGTCTCTCTTCAGATTCCTGGACACACAAACAAACTTCACCAACCTGGAGCCTCCAGCTTATGATCATTGGGGTGGAGGCAATTCTACAAGAACTGCTGTTCACTATATCACCTCAGACTATTTGCACTTTCATATGAAGCCAGAGAACATGGCCTGCATGCTGGTTAGTTTTTGTTGTTGTTATTGTTCTACATTTGTTTAGGTAACAAGAGAAGACAGCTTTCTAAAATCCTTCTAGACAGCTTGCAAAGTGTTCCGTGTATTATTATGAATATTTTTGGTCTAAGAGAGGGTTGGAAACCTACAAAGGACAGTTCAGAACAGGGAAGGGTGTTTGAGACAGAGTAAGGCTGCAGCCCCATTCTGAGCATCCACACTGTCCAATGCTTGCTTCCTGCCACCTGAGCCCCCACAAGCCATCTTCGTCTGTAATCTTTAGCACCACTTCTCCTTTAATATGGTGTGACTATAACTTAAAACTCTTCTTCAACAGAGTCTCAAAAGTTCTCCTGTGGCACCTTGAACACTCATTTCTATGTGTCCAGGTGAATAACTCAAACCACTCCACAGGTGAAAGGGGAAGGCTCACCGAGCAAGACTTACATACTTTCTCTCTCCCTCTCTCCCTTTCAGCATTGGGACTTATATCACTATACTAAACAAAAGGCAAAGAAAGTCCTTGAAACAGCTTCACAGAGAGCAATCAGCTCGGGGTATCATTAGTGCCCTGTGGGCAGGATGGGAAGAGCCCTAATGTAGTTTCTTTTTCCATCCAAGTGGTGTCACCGCACACTGCCACACTGTCCCCAGGTCCACGCTTCAAGCCTAGTCCCACAATACTGCTGTTGTTTTTCTCACAGACTTTACTCCACTCTTTGTGACAGGATAAAAGTCCTAATCCAGTAAGTTAATCATCCATACTGGGAAGTCTAATGATCCAACTTAGGTTTTAAAAAGAAATACATTTACAAAGTAAAGCCATTTGCTTCTGTCTTCTTAAATGGATGAACTGGGTGAAGGAGGCAGCACATTTAGGTGTCAGACAGACCATGTGTGTGTATGTGTGTGCTTGTGTGTATTTATGATAACAGATTTAATTTTAAATTCAAATTTTAGAACTCAAGATTTTTTAATTAAAATATATAATAGAATGACATTCCAGATTTTATAAATTACAAGTCTATAAGCAAAGCTGTACTCATTACTAAAACACGCAGGTGGTTGCTCAAGAAAATGTCCTTTCTAAAAGAGTGAAAATTAATTTATTTTTATGAAAAAGACATAAAGGAAGGAGGGAGATGTGTCTGAGGGATTCCTGGGGAGAACAGGAGAAGAGCAGAAAACGGGTATGATGGAGATACTGTGTACACACGTGTGACATTTTCGGAGTAATTATCTCAGGGCGCTATTTTTAAAACTGCTAGCATGTGTGGCTCCACTTTTCCAACAAATTCATTACATGGAAATTTTCTCCTCAAGGAATCTGAAACCTTGAAACTGCTGTTGTGTGATGCTTTGAAACATGTGCCTTTGAAATGGTATGTGGGCATTTTTTTTTAATGATTTTCTCCCATCTGTATGACAGTCTAAAATAGTGTGGGACATTTTAACTTCAAGCACAGGCAGCTAAAGCATGAGGGACCCCAGCAACAGAAACCACAAATCAGCAACAAACTGGGAGTGATGTACTGCAAAGCAGAAATTAAACCGAAAACCGAACCTGTCAGCAGAATGAATAGGTGGAGAGGGCGAGCCTCGGCAGTAAGACTTACTTTAATTTTCTTCTCTGATAACCTCTACCACAGCCAGCCATTTCAAAGTCACCCACCAGCTCACCTAGACGGACACCTATTACCACAGAAGCCACTGTTTGCTCCGTTTTTAGTAATTGTGTCTGTCTTGATGGCTTCCTTTTTAACAATCTTATCATTGATGGACCTCTCTGCCTGCAGAGGCTATTTGGATTTTCCCCCCTCTCTGACCTTATGTTCTATGATGAGGTTTCTGTTGTGCAAACACCATTTGTTATGTTATCTGGGGAGGCCCACACACTTCTTCAAGGAACAGAGGCGGGCATTAGTGGATTTCCACAGTCCATCTCAGGTTAGCAAGGTAATCCAGAGGAGTAGGAGGGCAGGGTTGTCTCCTGCTCCCTTAAACTTGCTTTATTTTCAACCCAGTTTCATTAAGGTCCATGTACTCTGTATTGGAGTGGTATATCTCAAATTCTAAGCTGTGCTTTTTAAATCTTTGTTTAGGTCTCACCATCAGAATAAAGTTTGAGAAACATTAAATGATGCGATGTTCTCACACCATCATTATAGAAACTATGGCCTTCTGCCAGGAAGCTTTTCTCCTGAGTCGCTGAATTCAGTTCATTTGGATTATACTGCAGTAATCTTTGTGTTCAGTGGCCTAGCAATGAATGCACCCATGCTACCTTCTCTCAGAAGGGCTGTCAGCCAGCATAGCATTTGTCTCTGCTTGTGGCATCCCTAGAAGGCAGCAGCCTAGGTCCAGGGCTCCAAAGTAATGTTACATTGCTTAGTTGCATCCACTGGTCCCTGGAACCAGCTCCTGGAAGTCACGTTTGACAATGCACATTTCTCTCTCTCTCTCTCTCTCTCTCTCTCTCTCTCTCTCTCTCTCTCTCTCTTCTTTTCTTTCTTTCAAGATTTATTTATTTATTTAGTATAGAGTGTTCTGCCTGCATGTACACCTGCTTGCCAGAAAAGGGCACCAGATCTCATCTTAAATGGTTGTGAGCCACCATGTGGTTGCTGGGATTGGAACTCAGGACCTTTGGAAGAGGTCCTCTTAACTTCTGAGCCATCTCTTCAGACCCGTTAATCACAAGAAATGTCTACACACATGAAGGGAAGTTTAGTATACATAGAGGGAGAACTAAATAAAAACAAAAATCCATGAGATTCCCAAATGCATGTTCTGATTCTGTGTGGCCAAACTGATGCTATCCTCAGAGCTTGTGAATGTGCTGGGAACATAATACTGAGAGATGCCAGAAATGAGCAAACTACAAAATGAATACATGAATGAAGAAGAGGGAGCAGTTAGGAGGATATCAGAGAGAAGCAACATCCATCATTGCTAATCTAAGCCAGGGGTTTTTAGCGCTCAGGCTCAGTGCCCAGTGCCCTAGCAAATACATGGGGTAAGTGAGTAGCTTCACTGGCCAGTTGCCAGTGTCTTCACCAGCCTTGGTATGTCCAACTGGCTGACATATTAATTACATCCACTTCATGGCTTAAAGTTTAGGTTCTAAAGGTGGGGGAGACAATTGCTGTCTCACTAGAAACCCTATCTACTGACCAAATCTCCCTCCTGGAAAGAGGGACTTAATCTGAGCTGACTCGTGATACACCTTAAGGTTTGGGGAGGATGTGCCCCTCAGAGCTCATGGAGCACACAGGTTTTTTTTGTTTGTTTGGTTTGGTTTTTTTTTTTTATCCCTTGTGCGCTCAGTGAAGGACTGCTGTACAGTTAGAAAATGCACCAATGTTCATATATGTGAAAATGACTTCTGTTTGGCAGTTGTAGAAAATCCAAGAGCAATCTATCCGCCCATTTGCTGGAACAGGAATGATGAGTGCAGCGGTTTGAATGAGAGGAGCCCTTATAGGCTCCTGTATTTGAATGTTTGTTTCCCAGCCTGGTGAGGGGTGTGGCCTTGTTGGAGTTGAATGAGGTTTCAAAAGCCCACGCTAGGCCCACTTTCTCACTTTCCCTCCATTTGCCAATAAGATATACAGTCTCAGCTAGGGCTCCAGCGCCAGCCCGCCTGCTGCCATGCTCCTGGCCATGATGATCATGGACTCACCCTCTGAAACTGTAAGCGAGCCTTTTACAGACTGCCTTGGGCATGTTGTCTCTTCACAGCAGTAGAACTCTGGCTTAGACAGTGACTATATAAATCTCACAGATCTAAACATTATGGCCCATGTGCTAGTAACCACAACTGGCTTCCAAGATAGAGAACTTCTACCATTTGTCACCGAAACATTCCTTCCCTCCAATTTCTCCAACTCAGTGTCAACTTTTATGTACTAAAAGAAATAAAGGGACAACTCTAAAACTCTCCAAAGACAATGAAAGCTTCATTCTGATCTAAAATCTCACCTAAGTCAGGAAGTCCATCGTATTGGGAGAAGTGTCCAGTCACACTGGGCTAAAGAGACCCACCCACAAGATATGATTCCTAAGTTTCTACATACTCAACTTTCCTCTAATTGATATCTCTATCTAATCAAAGAAAAGGGAAAACCAGGGTAACAGCTATCTCTGTCCTCCTCTTTGAAAATGCATCCATGTGACACTAGACCTCCTTGTGAGTGCTGAGTAACTGAGTGGTTAAATCACTGAACGTGGGGTCCCCAGAATTATGATGCTTCCTTTTCATCAGCATCACAAGATTGTAGCAGCAACAGAGTGTAAACTTGTCTCTGGAGGTGTCACATTTAAAACATGTCAGATAAAATAGTTTTGCTTATCTTTTTTAGTTAAAAAAAACAGTGTAGGTATGGCATATGTTGAAAGCAGGAGGAAGCAGAAGTGTGCAGGGTGGGGAGGAGGGGGTTGGCATTTAGCTCCCTTGTCAATCAAACTCCAACTCATATCATGAACGTCTTTGTATTTATCTTGATTCTTCAGTAGTTAACAAAAGTAACTTGTTTAGAATGTTCCTATCTGGTAAGCCAGACAAGTTCAATGAAGAAAATGTCTGGGGAAGGAAAGATGGCTTAAGTCAGTTAAGAGAAGTACTGCTCTTTTAAAAGGACCTGTGTTCAGTTCTTATCATTCATTTTGTTGCCCACAGCTACCTGCAACTCCAGATCCTGTCTTTGTTCATTGTTCTAGCCTCTGAGGACATGCACACATAGCACATGAATACATGCACACACACACACACACACATACACAAACACAGGGAGAAAGGGGAGGGATGGAGAAGGAGAGGAAAGAAACTGGACTGAGGAGAGCACATAGGAGAGGGTGAAGGGAAAGGCTGAATGTAGGAAAGAAAAGAGGACGCTGATATAATTAACTTTTAATTCAACTATATTTTTTAAAGTAACTGTGAAGATGTAGGAAAAAATAAATGCAAATAAACTCTT
Organism: Pachyuromys duprasi; assembly: GCA_028658305.1. NCBI lineage: Eukaryota > Metazoa > Chordata > Mammalia > Rodentia > Muridae > Pachyuromys > Pachyuromys duprasi. The sequence goes on along the minus strand of CM053764.1, from coordinate 108,449,168 downwards.
GTTACTATTGGAGAAAATAAATTAAAGAAGAAAAGATTAAAAAAAGTAGCCATCACCCAGGATGGCCTCCTTGGCTTCAGATGAAGAATCTTGCCATGCCCTGTTTTCTTAGGGCAGGCTGTTCATACCCAAATTTTTATGGACCATTGCTCAGCCAACAAGTTCAGCATGGTGAGACCAAAGGTGACTCACCAGGGACCCATACAGTGTTCGATGACATTATTGCTATGAACAGTTTTAATTACCTGATATTTAGTTGTGAAATATGTGCATCTCTTAATTGCCTCAAGCACGTAAGGGACGTATCAGTCACAGGGCTGAATGCAGTGTGATGAGCACACACATTCATATCCTGCAAACAGCAAACACCAGGTTCAAGATCAGGAACAGGGAGGTGATTGATGATCATGACTTTACATGATACCTGAGGTTTCATTCTCAGCTTGAGAATGTACCAGACAGGCAAGCATTCTTATGGACCTGTCTTTCTCACAATGGATGGTGTTGTCCCAACCCATAGACTCATTCCCATAAGCCATAGTTTATATCATGCAATTGAGGGGAGCACAGAAACCTCAAGATCACGAACCTGGAATGATTAGATGACTTAATAAACATGTTAAGAAACTTTCAGAAATATGTTAAATGCAAACTAGTTCTTGAGTTTGTGGTTTGAATTGTTCATTGTTCATTCCCCAATTAGGTCTGTGGGTCCCAATCCTGGTATCAAACATAAGTACTTTTATACTAACTTTCTAATTCTCATGCTTTTGAAATATGACCAACATGACCATGTTTATGAATGTGAACTACATTTTCCCCCAGAAGCTGCTAGTCTAAAAGTTCTTGTTAAGACTGCTCCCAATCAAAGGACAGGGCTGCTACATTATTTTTAAATAGTTGTGTTATTTTTAATTACGTGTATTAGTGTCAGGGGGAGGGGCTCTGCACTCATGAGTGTAGGAGCTGCAGTTACAAGCACTATGAACCCCCTTAATGGGGGTGCTGAAATCTAAGCCTGGCAGAGCTAAGGTCCGGGAGAGCAGTAAGGGCTCTTAACCACTGGACCTTCTCTCCACATCATGTTGTTACGTTTTCCTTACATCTTCTCTTAGCTCTATCATTTGAGCATATATGTAGTTACATATGGAAATAGCTTTTGTGTAGTGGTGTGTGTGTGTGCATGCGTGTATGTATGTGTGGGTGGGTTTGGGAGGGTGTAGCTTTGACTCTTTATAACATGTGTGTTGTATATGTGTAGTAACTGTGTGTACTATATATTTGCTTCAAGAGTATGATGAGATCAGAAGATAAAATTGGCACAAAAGCTGGTTGTTTTCTTTTGTTTCCCTTAATGTGGCTTGGCTATTTCAGTAGCCTCCTCTTTGTCACTGGCCAGGGATGCCATTTGCGTTTAAGTCAAAATGTCTTTGGTTCTGCCTTAGCCAGGAATTCTAGTAAGGGGTATGGTTTTTCCTAATGTTTTTGTCCTCCTTTCCTAGAGACAATATGAGGATGGCGCCAAAGCTGGGAGGCACATGGACACCAGGACACATGAAATGGGAACTGGACCGGCCATTCCTCCCCTTCTATGCTTCTACCCAATAAAGCCTTCTCAGCTCCAAGTCAGTGATCCTGAATGGCATCCCACTCCTGGGGACCCACTATTAATATCCAGGAACTCTTTCTTGGCTTTCTCTTCAGCTTCCTCTAATGAAATACTTGGTTTCTGAAGCTTGTCACCTGTGGTATGTGAATTTCATTTTTTAAATATGCAAGACAAGAATATGAAAGCCACAGGCCCAGCAGAAATCTGGTGTGACCATGTGACTTAGGCATTCTTACTCCAGAGTTTCAAGTCCACCCAGAAACAGAGCACAGATTTGTTACTCTCAAACATGTTCCCAGTTTTCCTACATCATGTGGATTTTGGGCATGTATATGTTAAAATCCCTGAAGCACAGACAAAAAGCAAGGTTGTGAGAGCCAGGCTGAGAAAAGGATAAAGAATCCAGGAACGCCAAGGTTAGAAGTTTTCTTAACACGTGTCTGTGTCCTTCCCCATAGTAACTAATGCATGCCACCTGCCAGGATCCTTGAAGCACACTTCCAATGCTCTGCACAAATATCTCAAATCCTACCCATGGCCAGCCTTCCTTTTGTGAGCACCTCCAACTCGGACCATATGAGTTTTCTTTCTATCATGCATATGCACAAATGGAGCTGTAGAAGAAGGACCTAAAATAGAAAACTACCAAGAGGTAAGGGGATTAAAAAGTAATAACCCAAAAGATACCTACCTGCTCTGTGTCCAGAAGGAAAAGGTGGGATCCCGAATCAGAGCTCGGAGGTCTAAGGAGCATTAAGTTGAAGAAGCCTAAACAACAAACTGCTAGAAACTCTTGAATTCTGGTTTGCCAGTTCTGGCTACAGGATCCTGAGAGTCAACTGCCTTAGAACCTGAGTGTGAACCCAAGAGAAAGCTGTTCATCTCTGCTTCCTCATCTTGAGAAACAATTCTCCCATTTAAAACTAGCCACTGCTCCATCCAAACCATCTGATGCAGGTGAGCTGTCTTGTTTCCATTATGATTCTGTGCCCAGGGCTCACCCCACACATGGCTGCAGTTTTGCCCTTGAACTGTTCTACTCAGCACCCCACTATTTTTCTTATCACAGAGACTGTCAGTTAACTGTAGAATTACTTATCCACGCTATTGAAAAAACATGAATACACGTAGGGAAACCCTCCCACAAGCCCGAGTCTTCGCTTTCATGCCATCCAGCCAAGGATTCTGGAAATATGGGTATGAAAATATTAAGAAACATAACCAAACCTTTGGCAGAGTGCAGGGAATCATATGAAAGAAGGGGGAGTTAGTATGACCTGGAGAGGTCATGCGCTCCACAAGAACCAAATATATCAGGGCACAGGGGTCTTTTATGAGACTGTCTCTCCAACCAAGGACCATGTATGGTTATAACCTAGAACCCCTGCTTGTATGTAGCAAATGGTAGCTCAATTCCCAAGTGGGTATCTAGTATGGGGAACAGAAACTATTTTGGACATGAATACAATGTCTGGCTCTTCAACCTCCCTGTCCCTTGAGGGAGGAGCAGCCTTGCTAGGCCACAGAAGAGGACATTGTAGCCATTCCTGAAGAGACCTGATAAGCTCGAGTTAGATGGAAGGGGAGGAGGTCCTCCCCTATCAGTGGACTTGGAAAGGTGCAGGGAGGAGATGAGGGAGGGAAGGAGGGTATAGGGAGGGAATGCGGGAGGGGGCTATGGCTGGGATACAAAGTACATAACCTGTGATTAATATAAAATAAAAATGAAAAAAAAAGAAAGTAATAATTCTGTTTCTCCTTCTAGGCCCTGAAAATCCAGTCAAAGTCTATAGTCAACATCAAACAAACTCTCTGGCTGAAAGAAAAAAAACTTCTTGAGTTTCCTGAGCACTGTCCAGCCCTGACTCCTGCTTTGACTCAGTTGAACTCCTTGCGGGGCACACTCACAGGCCTGTGCTCCATAACATAACACCAAAGTCCTATCATGATCTGTGCATGTGCAGATCTGAGACAACTTGCAAGCCTTACCTCCAACCAACCTCTAACCCCCAGCACTTCCGCTCCAGACACAGGCCATTTTCTGTGAAGACCTCCGCAATCCCATCCTTCCCCATGATGGGAAGGTTTGTATACCCAATGCTGCATTTGTGCTTATTTATTTTTGCTTAAGAGTTTAACTTGAGTGAATTTAAATCTTACAGAAGAATCACCATGTGTCTATACTCTAAATATCTGCAAGTAGGGAAATGGCACTTAATCACTCTCAAATACATGTGGAAAACACTCATCCCAGGAAGCAGGCCATGTCTCCTGAGGAACACCTCTGAGCAGTGTCGCATCAACACAGTAGGGACAGACACAAAAGTAAACAATGCTGAGTGTGCACAGCATGAAATAGAAAGATCATTAATTTTTTTCTACAGAGTTTCCAGGAGAAAACTTTGCTTCTATCAAAATAATAAATATTCCCTCACTAAGAAATACCTGTCTGAAGGCCATAGAGTGTTACAAATGTCTCTGTCTCAGCGATGGGGAGAAGGCGTCTCCCTATTCTAGGCATGTTTACTTTCTCCCCGCGGATTGCTTTCTATGATTTTGCTAAGATGTCCAACAATGTTTATGGATTTCCATTTCATAAGCAGTTAAAATTATATTTACATGATTCTCTTCACAAACAGTTTCAACAAAATTGAGGCTTTGAACATATTTCTTTAAAATGTAATTATAGCATTCACATGTAATATAAATTTGGTGTCATAAAATAAGCAAACCTATTAAAAATGTTATTAAATATAATTCTTGCTGGAGAGGACGGGTTTTCTTTAAACTGAGGTGTAATTTATTTTAACCATGACACAATCACATTAAGAAACAATGGGAAAATTTATGCTCATAAATATTGATTACGTAAAACTGAAGTAGGGCTGGCAAGATGACTCCATGGGTACAGGCATTGGCTGCCAATCCTGAGGACTGAACATTATCCTCCAGAATCTGTAAATCTGTAGGCTCTCACCCTACATTAGAGACATAAATAAAGGCACATATTTTATTTCTTGCTTAAATTGAACAATAACTACCTGTAACCATTCTGTTATTGCTGTTTCAATTGCAATAGTCTCATTAATGGTTAAAACCAAATCCAAAATAAGCACACTTAAGTGCAAAAATTTGTCAGACATATTTTCTACAATAAAATTTCTTTTCGCTCAGAAAACCAAGAACAACTGTGGGCACATCCTTTACAAATAAGGCAAATACAAGAGCAGGCAACAGGTTTTGGTCAGGAATAAGGGACAACAGAGGGAAAAGAGCAGAAAACCACACAAAGTGTTGGAAACATCACTTGTGAGGTGATTGACAGAGGGAAAAAATGATAGGACTGGAGCCCTAATTTGAGTGCTAAGTTTCTTGGCAAGGGATATAACATCAGAAGAACCATTTATGGGTATATTCTCTGTGCTGACTTTCTGCTCAGAGTCCTTACAGCCACCTTGGTCTATTTCTGTCTTTTGGGGATCACTCCCTGTTGAGCAGAGTTTGACTTGTTTCTTGGGTGTTTTTTTTCTTTAATTAATTAATTAGCTAATTAATTAATTTGTGTTTATTCAGTTTATGTCCTGGTCATAGCCATCTCCCTCCTCTCTTCTGGAGCCTGCCCTTCCTCATTTTAACCATCTCCCCTTCCATGTTCCTCAGAAAAGGGGAGCTTTCCTCACCAGCTACCAGCCCAACTCTGGTGAAATAAACGGACTTCTCCTTGGTGTCAGAGACATATTCCAGGACAGGAAACTCCCTCTGTTGTCCACTTCCTGGACTCCTCATTGGGAGAAGGGAACTAGACAGCCATTACTCCCAGGCTTTCTCCTAAGCTAGCAGGAAAGCAGGATACTAGATGATGGTAAAGCATCATGGCTGCCTAATTCCTCATCAGGAAAGAACACATTCAGAGTCTCTGTCACATTTTATGACAGACCCGTAAAGTGTTGTATATCCCTGTGTCTCTGAAGTCCAAATTTCTTCTCCAAAGAGAGAGGTGTCCAGCATGGTGACAAGGCAGAAGACTGCTTTTATAGATCGTGCTCAATATTAATTTCTTCTTAGTAAATGTCCCATTGTAAGAGCTTCTGGCCAGACTCAGTGAAAACACACAATCTCCCCATCCCCTGAAGAGCCCTCTAAAACCACAGCAAGCCTCAGCAGGTCTTGCTGACCCGCACACTGTCTTGTTGGTAGATGGTGCTTTGCTGCTGCAATTTCACTGCCAGGTTTTGGAGATGCCATTCCAACAAACAACCTAACAAGGTTTGAATATATTGTGTCAGGACAAACTTGAGAATGTCAGCTCCTCAGACTTCCCTATAGAACCTTCTAAAACCTCTCATCCAGGTAAGATAGTTTGCAATAACAGGGAAACTAAACTATTGACGGTATCCAAAAGAATTACAGAATGTTCACAAAGTAAGAGTCTTCCCATAAAAGCAAGACAAGCCATTCTTTGCAAAACTAGCCTGACCCAATCACCAGCAAAGTGGGAGCAGAAATAAAGGCTTGCAATAATCAGTAACACAACCATATTTCATATG
>CM053764.1:108410573-108442512 GCA_028658305.1 Pachyuromys duprasi | reverse complement strand
CTGGAGGGTGTAAGGTGAAATCTCAGAGTCGTTTTGATTTGCATCTCTCTGATGGCTAAGGATGTTGAGCATTTCTTTAAGTGTTTTTCTGCCATTCTATAATCCTCTACGGTCAGTTCTCTTTTTAGCTCCATACCCTATTTTTTGACAGATAATTCTTAGAAATAAATTTACATAAAAATTCAAAGCTCTGTCAGATTTTCTTTCTTTAGTACTTTAATTAATGGTTATATTGGAACAAGTGTATTGTCATTTCACAATGTGTTGGATTAACTATTCATTTACTTGTGTTTAGGGTAGTTATGAGATTTTAGATAATACTGTATATTATTTTTAATTTAAGATACAAACCTTATCCTTTACTCTAATTATTCTAAAATGCACTTTCAAAAATATGTGCTCTCAGGAAAAGTATGCTCACTTGGAAATATGAACATAATCTTGTAATATTTGTATTTCCAAGAATCAGATTTGTGGCTTTTTAAATTATTTGTTACTGTCTGGAGCCTCAAGTTAAAACAAACTCTAGATGGAAAAAAATGCTTCCAGTAAAAGAGGCATGACTTCTCTTTTCAGTGGTCAGCGGAAGACCTTGCACAGTTCAGAGGGCCGTGCCGTTGCCTGTGGTGCTGCAGTGAGAGGGACAGGCTGGGTGTCCCAGGTGTCGCATGCCTAACACAGCCTCTGAGGGCCCTTATCAAATGGACTTTGCTCTCCGGCCTCTTCTGGAGGGATCTGTGTTTCCACTGACGACATACTGGTAAGAGAAGTAGTGACAAGATCAAAAATCACTGGCAAGTCAAGTGTTCTGGGGATGGAGGACTGTCCTTAGTTATGTACTCACTGGGGAGTGCATTGAGTTCCACTGGACAGTGGAACTAGAAAAAATATATATAATTATTGGATATGTGCCTGCTTTTGTCCAGATTCTACCCGAATTATTAATGGGTACAGTCACAAAAAAAGGTTAAAATTTTAGTGTTAAGACATATTTCAATTATCTCAGATTAGGTTTTCATGAATTTAAAAAATAAATGGATAAAAGAAGTGGTCGTAGTGTACCTAACGTCTGAGCATACTCCTGTCAGACAAACTTCCTGTACAAAAGTGGAGGCAGGCGCAAAGTCCCGCCTTACCCTGAAGGGCTGCTGAGAAGTGGTCACTGCAGGAAGAGGATAAGTCAGTTTTCTTCAAGCATGTGGCTCCTGGAGAGTTGACCATTGTTCAGTGGAAAGCCACACACGTGCAAAAGCACATAAACAGTAAATGGACTTGATGGTACACAAGTTGAGTAGGTAAGGAAGGGGTAGACAGATCTGGGAGGCATCAAGGGTGCAGGTGAATATGATCAAAATACATTGCATAAAATTCTCAAAGAGCTAATAAAAAGGAAAAAAAAGTGACATAGAAGACAGAAATATCTACCATCTACTCGACCATGCTGAAAGATGGGGGGGGGCGGGGACGGGGATACAGTGGATTTATCAAAACTCAAGCAGTGCAAATAGAAAAGGATCCTATACTAAGAAGAGATGTGAAGAGCAGCTGACTGTTCCAACTCAGGTTTCTGGAATGATCTTCCGGAATACAGAAGATCTCAGCATCTTCAATGATCTGTACATTGACATCGCTTCCCACAATCACTCTTGTCATGCTCTCTCTGGTCCCCAGTACTCAGGGAAGATCCAGGTGGCTTTTTACTTTACATTTCCCACCGTGCTTTGTTGTTATCTGTGCATGACACACATGGCCTCTTGAGGATCTGACACATTCCTAAATGCCCAGTCTTCCATACCAGTAACTGTCTCCAAACTTGACATGCTGGGACAGGATCGTGGTTCATAATTCTATCCATAAAAGTTGTACCTGTTTACTTATGTGTTGTGCAGGTTACCAGAGAACAGAACTTTAATAAACATTTGTATGAATGAAATTCAATATCAGAAAATTAGATTTTAGTACTGGTTTTTCTTCACCTCTGATATTTTGAGGATAATGATATAAAAATTGTAAATACTATTGATTATACAATACTTTCAATAGCACATTCCACACTGATCACCTTCACAGGTTCTAGTTTTATACACTCAATTATTCTTTCCTCCTTCTGTGAACTTAACAAAAACACATCTACCTGGATGTGTATTTAATAGAATTCTTGACTTCGAACTTCCTCTGACAAATGTGCATTGTGGCAGCAGAAGCAAACAGTGGAAGGAGGAAGAAAAGGCCTAAGCTTTATCACTCCATATTGCATCAATTCTGTGGGAGCTAAAAATTCCAGAGCTAAGAGATAGATAGCTTCACCACTGCTCATGGTCAAGAAACCTGTATAATGTGTTTTAGTCAAATCTTATTTTAAGCCTAATTGGCATCAAAATCCTTAAAGAAAGCAAACAGCAGCAGCCTAGAGAAACCACACAGTTCTAGGCTCTGTAGAACTAGAACTCTGTAGAACACATTTAACATGGGAGCACACATTAAGAAAACAGGAATGAACACAGCCAAGGATCTCTCAAGCATGCATATATGTGTGTGTGTGTGTGTGTGTGTGTGTATGTATATCAGCCATACATGATTCCATTCCACATACTATGTTGCTCATAGCTAAACGGAAAACAATCAAGGCAACACCAGAAACCCTTGAATGGGCAGCATCAGTAATCATGTCTACAGAGGTGTCCAATGAGATTGGTTATGTTTGTATTTTCCTCTCCCTACAATGCTACAAGGCCCCTGGAGCAAACAGAACTGTGTGTGTTTGGCCCTGAAGGGTTGGAGGACAGAGGATTCACTAGACATGGGATATAAAGGTAATCCCTGGAGTGCACCTTCCATTAGACCTTGAAAGGATGGTACAGAAACACTCTGACCCTCACTTCCACCTTCCTGTCTTCAGAAGAGAAATGGAGGTGGAGTGGGGTGAAGAGATGGCTCATTGTTTAAGAACACTGGCTGCTCTTCCAGAGAACTTGGATTTTGATTTTTTCCCAGAACCCACATGGCAATTCACAACCATCTATAACTCCATTCCAGGGTATCAAATAGCCTCTTCTGGTCTCCAAGAACATTGCACACACATGATGTACAGACATGTGTTTAGGCAAAACATACATATACACAAAAAATAATTTAAAAGACACAGAGTTGGTCTCTTGTCTTGTTGGTATAAATGGACAAATGTGTGCATGTTTCCATTTGGAGGGAAGTATACTAAATTTTCAGGTGATGGAGGCTGCCAGTGAGAGACTACAGAGGCTGATATATATATAAAGAAGATTTTGGGAAATTAGAGATGTACATATCCATGAAAATTTCAAGAATAAATAGATTTATAAATTCACCAGCCTCACAGCATCATAGGGCATGAAACTAATGCTTGCTGCTGATGAATTTGAGTAGGTCAATGGCACAATTTCTACTTTTATAAAAGATAAGACCTTTTACTTTGCAAGCTCCTCTAACTACATGATTAATGTGTGTCTCTCAATAAAGTTTCCTTATGACTGAGCACCAAAAATTCAGGTTTTTGGCTGAAACGCTGTAAATTTGATGGAGCTGACAGATCCAGTACCTGAGCCAGCCCAGTAGAGCAGAGCAGGTTGAAAAGTCAACAGAGTGTATAGTGTCATATTCTGAGGCCAGAGCTCAGTGGAGCAGAATCCAGAAGGCTCGAGAGGGAGGGAGGACAGAAGTTTACAGCAGGCTGTGCTGTGCCTAAGCATGAGAGGACAGCGGGACCCTGAACAGGCCTGCTTTCTGATATTGAGCCTTAGCGGCTCAGGAAATGCGTCCTCAGAGGGTCTTGCTCAATCTCAGTCTTGTGCGACGCTGGGCAATAGGCAACTGGCTTCAGCATTGGTGGAAAGTCAACATGGTTCTATTCTGTTCTTCATATGATCCATGTGTCATTTTTGAAAATTATACAGTCTACTAATGATCTTGTTAAAACTCATCACATTTAGAATGCAATTGAAAATAAAAATCAGTACTATTCTTTTTTCTATTTATTTTCTATTTATTACAATTTATTCACTTTGTATCCCAGCTGTAGGTCCCTCCCTCGTAAAAATTAGTACTATTCTATCACAGACAAACTGTGCTTCAACCTGATAGGAAGTTCGCTCCATCCGTGAGCTGTGTAAGGCAGGCATAGGCTCCATAACTCCGTGGCTGCAAAATTATCATCAGTGGGTCCAAGGATGGAATGACACTGAACAGAGAAATTGTTCCACTAAGCTTTGAATAAGTGCTCAGAAAAATCTTTGTTTAATCTATTTATTTTCAGAGAAGAGTCTATTATACTGAGGAATATCTATGCAGTCCTAATTTTTGAGGCTCTATGAGATATTTTATGTAAAATTACTCTCCTTTATTTCCTGCCCTTTTACCTCACATGTACTCTGTGGAACAATAAGAAATAAATCAAATACTTCTTCCATGTGATGACCCTTGAAATTCTTTTATTCCATACTGAATTGAACTGAATTGCCAATTTATTATCTACAAAAATGTGTATAAATCATAAAATTGCTATAGCAGGCTATTTCATGGAAGATTCTCTTAATTCACAAGTGCCTCTATAACAAAGTAAAAGGAAAGAAGACATTAGTTTTTTACCCAAATCAACACAGCTTATAAACAAGTGTGTTTACATCCCTGCTTTTCACATCATCTGAAGACACATTTAAGTCAGTTCACACATTCAATAAGTGTCTAGTTAGGTGAAACCGCATGTTGGGAGTTAAGAAATCAAGGCTGACTATTCTTGTTACTGCCCTTGAAGAAGCAGACAAGGAGTTGAAAGCCACTAAGAAATAAGAGCATGGCCAGAGAGGAAAGGCATTCACAGAGACCCATACACTCAGTCATACGTAGGGTGTTTGGGCAGATGGTGTTGGAATTATGCCTGGGAAGATGAACATAACTAACCAAATTGAACTGTGTATTAAGCATTTTATATATAGAAAAGGTGACCAGTTATGACAAAAAACGTTGAAGGCCTACAACCTTGTGAAATAATGGATAATTCATTCAACTGAAGTTTGCAGGTATCAAGGGTTGGTGTGAGAGGAACCATATTGCAAAGGAACTTATTCATTTTTTAATTTTTGTTACTTAAATTTTTATTAATTGCAATTTATTCATTTTGCATTCCAGATGTAGCCCCTCTCTTGTCTCCTCTCAATCCCATCCTTCCTCCCTCTTCTCCTCCCATGCCTCTCCCTCAGTCTACTGATAGGGGAGGTCCTCCTCCCCTTCTATCTGACCTTAGCCTATCAGGTCTCATCAGGACTGGCTACATTGTCTTCCTCTGTGGCCTGGTAAGACTGCTCCCCACTCAGGGGGAGGTGATCAAAGAGCCAGCCACTGAGTCCATGTCAGAGACAGCCCCTGTTACCATTACTAGAGAGCCCTTTTGGACACTGAGCTGCCATAGGCCACATCTGTGCAGGGGTTCTAGGTTATCTCCGCGCATGGTCCTTGGTTGGAGTATCAGTCTCACAAGAGACCTCTGTGCCCAGATTTTTGGGTTCTGTTGTTCTTCTTGTGGAGCTCTTGTCCTATCCAGGTCTTTCTATCTTCCCCTTCTTTCATAAAATTTCCTGCACTTTGCCCAAAGTTTGACTATGAGTCTCACCATCTGCTTTAATACCCTGCTGGGTAGAGTCTTTCAGAGGATCTCTGTAGTAAGCTCCTCTCCTATTCCCTGTTTTTTTCCTCTTCCAATGTCCATTCTATTTGCTTTTCTGAATGAGGGTTGATCATCTTACCAGGTCCTTCCTTAGATTCTTTAGGTTTACAGCATATGCTGGAGAGGATGTGAAGAAAGAGGAACCTTCCTCTATTGCTGGTGGAAATGTAAATTTGGACAACCACTTTGGAAATCAATCTGGAGCTTTCTCAGACAATTAGGAATAGTGCTACCTCAAGATCCAGCTATACCATTCCTGGGCATATATAAAAAATATGCTAACCCATACAACAAGGACATTTGCTCAACCATGTTCATAGCAGTTTTATTCATAATAGCCAGAACCTGGAAACAATCCAGATGTCCATCAATAAAGTGATGGGTGCAGAAATTGTGGTACATTTATACAATGGAGTACTACTCAGCAATTAAAAACAAGAGAATCATGCAATTTTCAGGCAAATGGTGGGAAACAGAAAAGACCATCCCGAGTGAGTTATCCCAGAAGCAGAAAGACATACATGGCATATACTCACCTATAAGCAGATATTAGAAATATAATATAGGAATTTATTCCTGAAGTTTGAGGAATGTCACTGAGGTACCTTGTTTGAAACTTAAGAATTAGACTTGAGCTTTAGAAAGAGCATACCAGCAGCTTCAAGGGAAATAAACCAAGAAAACTGTATACAGAGACACATTACGTAGATGAGGGTGGTAGCGGTAATGACCTAACAGCTTCCTCCTATGGCACAGGTGGATGTAGTGGAGCTTTTTGGACAAATTTCATAAGCACAGTCTATTTCATTCTTATCACCATCCTACAAAGTATGTAATGTGAGATCCTTTATACATAGGAGAATGCCAGGGTCCTGAGAAGTTAATTTCTCAAACATTATGAAGCAGAGGGGAGGTGTTATTGAGTGAAAGTCTGGCTGTGGGTAAGTGTTTTGCACAATGTCTAACAACAAAGGCAAAAATAGTGTCTTAGGACTGAGCAATGACTTTGGAAGTATGAATGCCAGGCAGACAAAGGAGGTCTGCAGGACTTAAGGAAAGGCAGTGTGCCAATGGGTAAGTGGCAACAGAAAACTGATCAGGGCACATAAGTGCCTTTGAATGACTAAACTCAGAAGCCAGCTAAATGTGTCCACAGAAGCACTAGATTCCTAGAGTTTTACTTAGTTTCAGATACTGCTGTAACCAGACTGTCTTTTACAAAGACCCTGAAAGGCTTCCTCATGTGTCTGTGCTTAGTTGTGTCCCTCAAAACTTCCGACAAAAGTCCCAACTCCTAAGATCCCATTGTGTGACTGCATTTGAACTCAGCGTCTTTACAGTCTTGATCAATTTGAAATGAGGTCACTAAAGTGACTCTTAACATAACAGAACCAGGGTCCATGTAAGGAAAGCAAGTTGGGACATGAACAGAAAGGAAAGACCCCTTGAGAACACAAGGGGACCGCAGAAAATAACCTTTAGATTAATCAGCCCTGCCAATAGCCTGACCTCAGACTTGCAGGCTCCACAGCTGAGGAAGCTACCTCTGACATAAGAGCCGCAGCGCCCATGGTGCTCTCGGACCCCCAGCCCACTAATAAAGCAGACTGAACTGACCGAACTGAAGTCATATAATAAATTCTGAGTAGCATACAGCAACATGGATGTAAGACGCATGGCTTGAATGTACAGCAACAGCTGAGGGATTTCTAGCAGTGAGGAAGCCGGGGCAGGGGATCTCCAGAGTAGTATCGGCTGGAGGTGAGCTTGCTCATTCCTGCTTGGGCCATGAAGGATCAGGTATTACAGTATTGAAATCAAATATCTCTCTGGGAAGCAGCAATGGATTTGTTATTAGCCCTTACAGTAATGGGGAAGAGGAACCAAGGTCCTTCCACAAAGCCCTAGGTCCTGTCAAAGCTGCCCCAGTCACACACCAGGCACCTATTGGACTGTCCACAGGATGGGAGAAGAATGAAGGAAGGATCGTTCACAAGAAGAGAGGGGAGCCCTTTTCTGGCATCCTGTGGGATGCCAAACACAAAACCTTAATTCTCTATAGCATCTCGAGTCTCGAAGCAGACTCTTAGCCAGGACTTTAAATATGAACACCGGCCAGTGAGTGACAAGTGAATGCATGGTTCTCCTCACAGACAAATGTTTGTGCTGCTGTAGACACACTCCACAGAGTAGAAACACAGTGGGTATCTGGGTGGCAGGTGGCTTCCAGGAAGCAGGCTCAATATACCAGGGATTGGTCAGCAGGAGCCAGGAGCAGAAGGAAGGTAAAAGAAAGGCAACAGAGGAATAGTCATACCTGACTAGAAACAACAGAAATGCTACACAGAAGTTTATAATGAAGACACTTGAAAGAACCAAAGCTTTAACATTCAGGGAAAACATAATAAGAAAGTTTGCAAAAAGTATATGGTTGACTCAGGTCCCTTCTTCCAGCATTTAAAAGCCTTCATGTGGAAACATAGCATGTCAAGGTTTAGCCATCAATCTCTAAGTTAGAAAATGTGACAGACACAAGACACTTGCCCCAGCTGCTTTTCTGTTTGTCTTACAAAATAATAGCCCAGGAGTGGGGAGGAGTCACTTAAGGGCCCAGGAATGAACAGAGGAACAAAATGCTTAGCAAGTCTGAGCCCTCACTGATAACCCACACTGTTTAGAATCAGGCAGGGACTCTGGCTTTGTGGTACACAACTGCAATCCCAGGAATTGAAGGTAGATTTAGGAGGATCAGTTCAAGGTCACATCACCCTTGCAGACTCCTAGTGATGGCCAATCACGACAACATCTAGAATCAACTAAAACCCAATCAGCTGGGCAGCCTGGGAGAGACTTTCTTGACTGGATCATTTGAAGTGGTAAGACCCACCCCAAATCTGGGCCGCAGGCTTTCTCTCTGTTGGCCCTCACACTTGCTGGCAAGCTCCTGAGTCCCAGGCATTCCCTCAATGACATTAGAACTTACACTTTCAGGGTTGAGATGTGGACTGGAAACTGGCAGCTCTCTAGAACTTCCCTGGGATTTTAGCATCAGAATGAGACTACTGAAACATACAGCCTTGTGGACTGAACAACTACCTGATTCTTGGTCTTTCCATTAGGAGAGAGCCAATGTTAGGCTGTCTGGACCATGTCCTAGAGCCATTCTAACAAAATCCCTTTATCTATGCCCATTCTATCAGTTCTGTTCCTTTACCAAAACCTGACTAATGCACTCCAATAGCCATTTTATTCTACATGTTAGAATTGCAGCATCGTTTTTCTTTAAATCAACAACTAGCAAAGTTTCACAACTGACTCATGATGTCAGCAGCTGTGGTGGTTCAGCTTCTGATACTGAAGATGATTCTCCACCTTTCCTTAGAGCCTTTCCTTTGAAATCTTTGAGTGACAAGGGGTTGTCCCGTTCTGGAGTTCATTACAGTGGCATGGCTGCTGGAGAGATTCCTTGGCTGTCAATAGCTCTTGATACTCTTGCCCAGGACGGGTGTTTGGCAGCCAGTACCTACACTGGCCAACTCAAAGAGACCTGAAACTCCACCACCAGGAAAGGCCAGTGCCCAGTGCCATCCTCTGGTCTCCAAAGGCACCAACACATATGTGTCTCTCACTCACACACACACACAAACACACACACACACAAATGAAATCTTTAAGAACGATGTGATTTAGATAAAGGGTAAGAGAGATAAAAAGTGATGATCAAAGAGCATTGTTCTCAAAAACACTTCCTCATCTATATTCAGTTCTCACACAACGCCATTAAAAAACTCCAAAGATGAATCCTTGGGCTTTGACATGAGTGGAATTAGGATATCTGGTTCTTTATAAGGACACTAGAAAAGTTCTACCAAAATTGGTCCCTATTGCTCCTCAGATGTCCACCATTAAAGTCATTCATTTGAGTTAAGAAAATTGCCAGGAAGACCTCTATTAAAATGCAAATGTGTTCCCTGGGTGGGGAAACACACTAAATCATTATCAGCCATTAACACTTTAGACCAAATTAGTTTCAGATTTATTAACCAATTACTCAAGGTACCAAAGGTACGCTGTACCAGGCAGGGTGGTGTCAGCTGGTCCGGAAGATGGGGGATGAACACAAGTATGCTCAGAGAGTCTCGCATCTGAACAATCTTTTCAAGTTTTCAGTTTTTACCACTGAAATAAAATGTAACCCTCTTATACTGAAAATACTGGAAACCATCCATTGACAATGCAGGGAATCTGTTGTCAAAGCCAGGGCACTAAGCTTCCATTCCCTGTGTCCAGCACACCTAGACTGGCCTCAGTGTAGCCCTGAGAGCCAGGAAATTCCTGGCAGTGCCTGGGTGGCTTTCCTTCTCTCTCCTGGCCTCCATATGCACACAGGATCTTGATCCACAGTTTCCTGATTTTGAGGGTGGAAAATGCTGGGAATGCAGTGGAATTTGGATATTTTCCCTAGCTTCACATTTGACAGAAAACTCTGGCAGCAGGGCCAGCTCCTGGCAGCAGGGAGGTCATGAGGGCTTACCCTAGGATCACTAGCACCTGCATTCCAAACTGAAATGTTTGGCAGCTTTGACAGGCCACTGAGGTCTTTCAACCTCAGTGTCTGTCTGTCATTTATGGTGGATTCATGGGGCATTGCCCCCATCATGATTTCAGGATCATCTTTTAAGCTAGGAGGAGCAGAAGGAAAATGAGGGAGAAGTGGGTGCTGATACCCTTAAAAACCACTTTGGACTCTGTATGTAGCCAGGGTGTAACTGCTGCAGCCCTGCTAGGTGGCAGGAAGCAAACGTGCTCCGAGGTGAAAGTGTACCTCCCTTCCCTTTTGAACCATCATTATTTGTGCAGAGCTGAATGGATTCATTCTCCAGCTGGATGGAGAATGCTGTCTCTAGTATTCTGGCCTCCAGGAGCACCTTGTTCTACAGATTAGCCTAGAAACAAGTCTAAGAAAGAAGGCAAGATGCCAAAAAGACCCCAGTCTAGGTGAGTCTGGATAGCCCTGGGCTATCCAAGACAGCTGGCTGAAGCAGATTCTCACTGAGCAGTGGGGTTAGCACCCTCATGGAGCCTGCACAGTCATCAGGACCACTAATGCTTTGCAAGAGGACACTGACCAATAGTTGATTAATTTTTGTCTTCAGAGTCAAAACTCTGAAGTTGAAAGTGCAAAAGTAAAGTGTATATGGGGGAAGAAGGAATGAATGTGTACACAAAACAAAGGAGAGAGGAATCACCCAGCTTCCCCTGTAAAATAAAAGTCTTAAATCAAAATACCTTGAATCCCACATGTGCATTATCTTAATTAATTTTAAAATAATTTTAATGATTTTACTCTGTAAAAAAATAACAGAGAAAAACACACACAAAAAACAAATGTTTTGTTATAGATTGAAAGAAGAGCTTTGTAAACTCATAGGATCACATCCTGTGTAAGAGTCAATGTCACATCCACTCAAGCAAAGAGTAGGAGGATGACAATGTCTGGAATCCATCTCAACTAAAAGAAAGTAACATTGTCTAAATGATGCCACTTAACCCCTGATCAAATAAAATGAAGAAAATATGTCGGGATTAAAAATACAACTAGCCTTATGAAATCCGGTGGCAGAATAAACATCTTTATGGTGCCCAGACTAAGGAAGGATCTAGAACCCCTTTTGCTGACTCTGAAAAATAAACTTGTTTCTTTCTGTGCAACAGATACTTTGTATCACTGCCACATCTGAAGCACAACTCTGTTATCAGGGTCTGGTATTCAATGACTGTAACAAATGACCCAAAGCTCCTCAATTCCTTCAAGCTTAGAGAGTTTAGCATCACACCCAACATGACACATGCAAGTATAACCAGCTCTACTCTGTGATTATATTATTTTACCAGGAAATGCAAAAGAAGTATAACATATACCTGTTGTCCTGGATTTCAGATCATAACTGAATTTATTTAACTGTAATATGTGAAATTAACTAAAGCTAAATCTGGCCAACTTAACATGATGCTGTTTTGTATAAATTAAACTCACAAGCTCTCCAATAATGCCTAGTAAAGAAGTAATGCTGAATGTATAACAAATCGGAGATAACATGACTCTCTCTAGTATTGGCTCATACTCCTGGAACAATTGCTTCTCATCTCATGGTTAAAGCACCTCAAACACACAGATAATTCTCACATTCACATCTTTAGTCAGACCTCCAAGGCTCTGCTCTGGTGTCTACATGCATGCCTCTCCTACACCTAAAATTAATATGTATAGTGATAAGTGACCCATAATTTTATCTCCATTAAGTATTTCAATACTTAATTGTGACATCCTAATATTTCTGGAGCTTGCCTCAGACACCATTTTGTTTCCCCAATCGCTTTCTTTCACGTGGTCACTTATCAGCTCATTGTGATGTTTCTGCCTTCCATGGAAGGAGCACATTTAGGTATCGCTATGGCTCAGCCCTCAACCAAGCATCATACACTTTACAGGAACTAAGGTGCTAAACTCTAAGGCTGCCCTGGCTTATAAGTAACCTGCTGGGTCTATTCTCTGCAGGCTAGCTAGAGTTCTCATTCCAATTACTACCGTACAGTGAATGCCAGATCTTCCTCTAATTGCTTGGATCAGATTCAGGACCCACAAGACAGAGAGGAGTAAATCATGAAGTCAAGAAAAGATGTGGAAGCTGGAAGACATGGAGTGGGCCAGGGGTCTGGAGCATGGCATGTGCCTTTCTGTCAGGAGACCCACAGAGACCTGAGATGAACTGTATTACACCCATGACACACAATGGTCTCATCTGCCACCATGGCAAAATGTTTCTATGATCAGACCTGTACTCAGTACAATCCATAACCATGATACAATGCCAGCCTCCACATATCTCCCTGGACACACAGCAGAAATATAAAAATGAGCATATTAATGTCTACAGTTTTACTAATTATTTTACACAATTGCTTTCCAAGGTAAATGGAAATGAAAAGGAGATAGGTTATGCCAAAAAAAGGAGGAGATTAAATGGATGCCAGGATTTTTTTTATGGTGTGATTTTATACCGGAAAACCAAATAAAATGTCTCTGAACCAAGAAATTATTTTGTAGGTTAATAGAAAAGAAGTTTACATGAAATCACTCTCCTGAAAAAAAAAAGTGAGAAGGGTCTCTGAATACCTTTCCCATGGCAACAGAAGCCTATAAGGGTATAAGGGTAATTAGATGATAGATGGGATAGATAGATAAGAGAGAGGGAGAGAGAGAGATAAGATAGATAGATAGATAGATATGCAATTAATGTAGAAAGAAGATAGACATAGATTACAGAAGGATAGAGTTAGGAGAATAGATAAATAGATTTTAAAAATGCAGTCTTAGAATGATTATTGCTGTCATGAAACACCATGACCAAAAGCAGAGGAAGAAAAGGTTTATTTGGCTTACACTTCCATATCCTACTCCATCATTGAAAGAAGTAAAGACATGAACTCAAACATGGCCGGAACCTGGAGACAGGAGCTGCTGCAGAATACATTGAAGGCTGCTGCTTTCCGAATTGCTCCCCATGGCTTGCTCAGCCTGCTTTCTTAGGGAACCTAGGAACACAGCCCAGGAATGGCACCACCCACAATGTTCTAGGCCTACCCCCATCAATCACTGATCGAGAAAACGCCTTACAGCTGGATCTCATGGAGGCATTTTCTCAATCAAGTTTCCCTCCTTTCAGATGACTCCAGCCAGTGTCCAGTTGACATAAAACTGTCCCACATAGGTGGGTAGGTAGAGAGATGCTATAGATGCTAGATGTATATAAATGATAAATACAAAGATAGATATAGCTAAAATTGAAGAAAACATTACATTTATAAAATACCAAGGCATAATCCACGAAAATGCATGGTTTTAAACATTATTCAACTTTATAAAAATTATTTTCTACTGACATTTGTAAAAAAAAAAAAGTTATCTTCAGCACACATTTGTAGAGAGGAAAAAAAACCCATACAATTAATGAACGCTGAAGAAGAGAAATTAGTATTCATTTAACCTCGCTTAGAATGTCCTGACAAAAGCTCTGAGAGATGAGCAAGGCAGGAATGAGAGTGCATGTCAGAACAGGGTATAAGAAAGGGGAGGATCAGAAGGAAGGACCATGCCAGCAAGTCAGCCTTCTCTAGGGATGACACACGGGATGAAAGGACCTGCTTAGGAAGAGGGTTTCTGACCACAGCCCAGGCTTCTCATTCTCCCCCAGTTGCTCAAGGCTGTTCTCACTACCTCAGAGCCCACAAACTCTTCCTGTGCTTCATTCCTTCTAAAACACGACCTCTTATTTTCTTCACATGCTTTACAAGTAAATTAACCAACTAGAAAACAGCACAAGTCAGCTTCTGTAAATGTGTGTAAGACCTACGGAGATCTCTATACTGCTTTCAGAATTTGGAGATGGAATACACTTTCATCTTGCTTGCTCAAAAGCTAACTTTTCATTTTACTTGGTGCTCCCTGATGGAATTAATTTGATTTATAAATTTCAGTAAAGACCAAAGAGCTTTAAATTATTTAAAGTATTCCCAACATGCACTTGGAATTCTGAATGGATAAATTACTATTTTGAGAGTCAAAACAGTTGCTGCTTACTTTCAGAAATACAATTTTATCTCATTAAGATCATACAACATGTTTAAAAAAACACTCTAGATAGGTCTGAAGTCTGTACATTCAACTCCCGTATTTACTGATTTTTCAAAATTGTTGATAGTTACTAAAAGCTACATTTTACCTTTTCTCTGTTTTGGATTTTACCTGCAATATAGAAAGGAATTTCCACAGAATTTAAGTGCTTGCTTAGAGATCCTTAAATCTCTTAAATAGGAGGTCCCTGTGGTGAGCTTAAAGCTCTCAATAACAGGAAACACCACCCGTTGGCCTGGAGTTTGGGGATTTAGAGGACTTGATGCTATGCATGTGCACATGCTTAGAAAAGAACTTTCACCCCATGCTGTGTTTTAGTAATTGTGTCTAAAGAGAGCATAACACAGGTGGGTTTTTTTTTATATGAAAAGTTCTTTAAAATGTCATTTGAAGAAGGGCTGTACTGCTCCTTCCGTTTCTGCAGAAGACTGTGAAATAGAACATTCTCTTAAGGAAACACCACTAACCATAACTCAGTGCTAAGGCAGCATCTGACGCCTCACATTCAAAACCTAAGACTCAAATAATTTTTCTTTCAAAGTGTGTGGCTTTTCGAAAAGGTTATGTTAGCCAATGTGATGCTGTGACTTAAAATTCCTTCAGAAATCTATGAGAGGCTGGAGAGATGGCTCAGAAGTTAAGGGCACGGGCTGCTCCTCCAGAGGATTTGAGCTCAGTTCCAACACCCACATGGCCACTCACAACTGCTTGCAACTCTAGTTCCAGGGCATCCAACACTGTCTTATTTCCATTTGTACCTGTATGTATATAGTACACACACACACACACACACACACACACACACACACACACACACACACATGCACTAGTCTTAAAAAAAAGAAGAAAAACTTAACAAGAGTCATGGCGAACAGGAGAAATTTATAAAAGGAAAATATACCAAAGTACCCCAATAGTCAGTGAGACATGCACTCTGGTAACTATGTGCAGGTGTTACCATGTTCACAGATCTCAGTTGCCATCTATAAGGCTTGCCTTGGCTACTTCACCTGAAGGCTCAATGCAACTTCAATACGGAATAAATCATAGGCTCACTGTTTTAACATCATGATGTGGTAATCATTTCAAGACTGAGATAAGGCTTATGTGGGAAATATGCAGAAATCTTTGCCAGTCATAGTTCTTGAAGCAAAACACTAAACAAATTGTCACATTACTTGCCTCTACCAATGAATTACTATAACAGAGAGACCATGTCACCCTTAACATAAATGTCCCCAATTAATATTACATTCGACTTGTTGAAAGAATAAATACATTTGATCTCCTAGTTCCACAATTTCCATTCTGAATGTTTTGAGTAATAAGAACATTCTCTTCTTAGTCCGCTGCCTGGTAAAAAGCAAGGATAAATCAAGCATTATTAAATTGACCAAAGCATGAATCTTTTTGCTGCAGCTCATGTAGACATCACAGAATACATGGAGATTTCTCCCATGGCTAATCATCAGAGGAATAAAAATCAGAATCAAAATGAGACAGCAGCTTATACCTGTTAGGACTGACACTAATGAAAGATAAGAGCTAACAAGTACAGACCAAGGCTTTGGAGAAAAGAACCATTTTACACTATTAGTGGAAATCCAGATTTTTATGGACATTTTTAAAGACACAGTATGTTTTGTAAACTCAAAGCAGTAGCTCCTGAGCATGTGATGTTATAAAATTGCTATCTCACAGACATCTGCACTCCAAGCTCACTGTAGCCTTAATCACCAAAACTGATTTATGGAAACAGCCTTTTGAATGTGTAAAGAAAGAAAATGTGTAGAGATACAAAAGAGCATATTCTGCCTTTAAAAAGAAGGGAATTCTTTATTAGCAACAACATACGGATCCAGGAAACAGTAGGTCAAGTAAAGAAGTCCAGGCACAGAAAGTCAAACACATTAGGACATCACCCCTGGTTGAAGGTAAAAAGGCAGGAACCAATAGACTTATGGAGTAGAGAAAGGATTGCTGAAAACTACAGCAAGGAATAGAGAAAAGCCAGCAAAAAATGTGTAGTCATGGTTATAAACAAGGAAAGGTTTTCAGGGCTTATGGACAGTGTGGGAAGAATAGTTAATATTAACATTAAAAGTTTGCCCCCAGTAAACTTTCAGTGTTCTTACCACTGTGAAGACGCTGTGTGAGGTGACCGATTGGTCATTTTGCTCGACTGAATAACAGCTACCTGGGACTTTACATATCTCATGATATGTATTTCTAAGTATTGTATCAAACATCTTAAGTAGGAAAGAAAATAAACCAGACCTGGAGGTGTTACATTTATGCATACAACCTATTAAATAGCAACACAGACTTTAATGTTCCCAAAGTCACATGGCCACATATGCTTCTTCCAATCCTAAATGCCCAAGGCGGTTACAAAGGAAGCCAGTGCTTATAGGAACAATGGAATGCACCTTGGACTGCTGCTAGGTCACTCTGTCCCACTTGTCTGAAATCTTGTTAGGGTTGTTGATCCTTCAGAGTTGTGCTTTGCATTTTCTAGATGCATTATATATTTATGTGTGTATATATGTATATATAGCATATATACATACATAATACATGTACATTCATCTTCTTGCCTTAAAAAATTCTGGACCACAGGGGGCACAGGACCTGAAAGCATGAGTAATCACTTCAGCATTCCATTGTCT
This sequence comes from Pachyuromys duprasi, assembly GCA_028658305.1. Taxonomy (NCBI): domain Eukaryota; kingdom Metazoa; phylum Chordata; class Mammalia; order Rodentia; family Muridae; genus Pachyuromys; species Pachyuromys duprasi. The sequence goes on along the minus strand of CM053764.1, from coordinate 108,425,453 downwards.
CAGCACTGGGCAAAATGCCTTCCTAATTGGAAAGTGAAGAATCGGCTGATCTGCCCAGAATAAAGGGATTAGTAATCTTCACCCCAGCACATGGCACTAACTTGAACTTAGCTGTTTGAGTATTTCAGGAATGCTTGTTTCCCTAAGCCTCTTGACAAAACATCACTACAAAGTACAGGGTTGCTTTGGAAATCCCAGCCAAAAAGAAACAAAACAAAACAAGTTAGCTTCATGCAAGAGCCTGGCTAGCTTCTGTTCTCAGAGAGAAGCTTAATGGAGTTTCAGGTGGAGACCACCCAGGGCTTACCTCTCTTTGCTTCCCTCTGTTCAGATGGTCAAGAGAGGTGCCTGTATAATATCCTGGCCAAATAATACTGATATCTTCTGGACAACTGGAAGAGACTGGCACTGATTCCAGGTCCTAAGGCATCATTCTTGGATGAATCTGCACCACTGGGACCCACTGCAATGCATTGTGGGGAAACAGGTTCATTATAGAACCTAACAACTCCCTAGAAAGTAACAGAACATTATGTCCCATGGCAAGTTGAAGGGCATTTGGGGAAATTTTCATGTGATGCCTTATCTATCATATATCTGTCTGTCTGTCTATCTGTCTACCTCTTGGTGATACCAAATTTTTGTGATGATGGTTAACTGGAGACAGTTACTTTACAATACATGAATATCCAGGACCAATTCCCAGCAATCAGGAGAACTGGTCCAGAGACAGAAGTTGGGTAAACTCACATAACCATGACACCATCTATCAGAAACTGAAAATGTTGACATATCACATGGGGGAACAAGAGGAGACAATTTATTTGTATGATCCATTCATTAAATCGAGGTCCTGACCCATGGGCAGAATCTATTTTTATTTCAATAAATGCCTCATAAAAAGAAGATTAGAAATATGTAAAGCAAATAATGATTGTTTGGAAATTATGGTCGAAGTGCTGACCAAGATTACATTATTTTATCACTAGCAGAGGACGAGAGCATAAAAAAGACATGCTGCAAAATTTAGAAAGCGGGGGCTGCAGGAATGGCTCTGCAGAGGATCTGCCTTCAATTTCTAGTGGCGGTGGAGCGGCTAACACCTTTCCGTACCATCAGTTCCAGGGGGTCTGACACCCTCCTTTGGACTTCACAGGTAGAGCAGGCACAACACCCTTCTACATTCAAAAAAAAATTTTTTTTTCAGAGAGCAGCATCATCTCCACCACAGACCTGGACAGGGCCTCCTGTGTCCTCCACAGAACAAACTCTAACCAGGAATGGGGTTTTGCCCATGCACAGTTGTCTAAAGGAAGTTTGAAGTGTCTCACCTGGAGAGCATCATCCCCTGGCCAGAAAGAACATGAATATTGTCCCTTCTGTGCCATGTATTGCCACTGCATGACCAGCAATCCTGGGTCATGAATAATTTTGTTAGGGCTGAAAAAGGTTTTTATTTGTTTGTTTTATTTTTTCTCTTTTTATGTTTTGCATTAATTACAATTTATTCACTTTGTATCCCAGCTGTAGCCAGGTGAAGTCTTGAAGCTGAAACAATGTAATTTCATTTTGGAATCAATACCATTGCATCTCATTTCCACACAGCTCCATTCAAACAGGATGGGGTACAGTTATCATCTGTAGGCCTGTTGATTGCGTGGAAAGCATTAGTGATCAGTAGAATATATTAGTTATTCCATTTTCTTAGAACATAATAGGTATACTTTAAAATAGGACTGAATATATGAATAACAGATTCACATGTAATATTCATGTGGACCATAAATAGCTTGAAGTCTATGTACTTCAATATAGTTATACTGAGAATAATATCTGTGTACCCACAATATTCATGGACTCTTACTAATGAAGTTGAATTATGCTGTTATGTGTAGTATTTGAAAAAAATGTAATTTTTCCATATGTGTGTGTATATATATATATATATATATATATATATATATATATATATATAAACAAATTTTAAAGAGGATATGGGTAAAAGCAAATAATTGTCAGGTTTACAAACCCGGCACTCGTGTTTAAAAGTGCTGGTAAGGCACAATATTGTAGCATAAACCATGATAATAAACTCAACTTGGGTAAAACTTAGTAGAATTTCTACTTTTAAACATGGCAGCCACGTGCTTTACTATAAAAATTCAAGAATTTTAGCAATGGAAGAATCTCCTCCAGGAAAAAAAAAGGGGGGGGGAGTTGTTGACTGTTGCACTGGAGTCTGAAACTTAATGCTCAGAAGATTTTATTTAGAAGAAAATATTGAAAGACAACAGGTTTTATTAATAGTATTTTTCCATTATTTGAGAATGTAATTATCTGATTCCTTTTTCCATTTTCTCCTCCAAGCCCTCCAATGCACTGCCCACTGCCCACTTTTCTTTCACATTCACGCTGTTTTTCTTTAATTGTTGTTGTTGTATGTCTGTGTTTCCCTGTGTATGTATGTATGTATGCTTGTGGATGTGTGTGTGCATGCATGCATGCATATGTGTGTAAATATGCATGTGTATGTGTTTGGTATGTGTGTGTGTGTGTGTAGGATCAAGGCCAACATGGGGTGATATCCCCAGGAGCTTTCTCTCTGCCTTATTTACTGAGGAAGGATCTCTCATTGGCCTGGAGCCCTCTCTTGTGTCTGGGCTGGCAGGCCAGCCAGGCCCAAGGTTGGTCCTGGCTCTTTGGGACCTGTGCTGGGATTACAAGCACCCACAATGCCTCATTCACATTTCTTATTCTGGGGATAAACTGAAGTTCTAATGCTCATTCAACAATCATTACTGACTGAGAATCTCTCAGAGCCTTGTCTAATTGTTTTAGACAGGGTCTCACTGAGTGGTTCATGCTTGCCTGGACCAGCAAGCCCTCTTGCTTCTACACCACTAGCTTTAGGATTACAACTATGGGTCACCACAGCCATCAACATTTTGGACTAAAAGTAAAACATTGTAGACTAAATAGTATTTACCACTTTCATCTATTCCCTTCTTTTTTCACATTTGTTTTCTTTATTTGTTTGTTGTTTTATGATGAGAGAATTTTCTGAGCCCATGAGAGCAGACTGACCACAGTGATTGCATTTCAAGATGCAGTTTCCAGCCTGCTTTTCCCAACAGCTATTAGCACAGTTTGGGCCAAAGCTGACAATACCTGGAACGCTTAAACATTAGGGGTGTGGCTTGGTAGGAGGCCATTAGATTCTTGATGTGTGTCTTGAAGAATTGGGACTCTTCCCTCACTTTTCTTTGCCTCCTGGCCATAAAAGAAGCAGCTTTGGTTTGCAGCACGCTCATGCTTAGCACAGCAGCAAAGGAAAGGGGCCATTTAATTGCAAGTTAGACCAATAGACAGACCATTTTTCCATGCCTGTGTCTTATCTCAGACAGTCCTCTAGAGAAGCAGAGTGCAGAGAAGGGCCACACCCTTCCACTTCAGCATGGTAAGCTACTGGAACCCCACTTCTCTACAAAGCCCCCCACAATACTACCGCTGTTTTCTCTTTCAGAGTCTCAAACAACTCCCAGCACAGCTCTTGCATCTGAGAAGAGACTCCACGATCACAGTGGACAGAGAAGCACTGCCCCAAATGTTTTATTATTTGAAGATGATTACACCGTGCAGTGTCTTGTGTGTGCTTGATTGGAATGGAACGGCCCAGATACTGCCGAGTCTCCGGTGCTACTTCCATTCCCAGCAGCTTGTTGACTTCAGTGATGACATTAGGTTCATGTCCTAGGGGGCATATTTAAACACTCCTTAGCAGATCTAAGTGGCCCATCAAGCCCCATTAAGAGTCAGAGTTCATGTTTGATACCCCAAGCAGCTGGAGGGACTTCCTCGTGAGGGATCTTTTTGGTCACAATGGGAATTCACCTCTTTCTATGTCAACTCATTGACACAACTTGCAGCATGCATATATCCCATGTGAGAAAGTTGGCAATGCACAACACATGATCAACATGGCATCTGCCCAGAGGATCTGTGTTCAATTTCTAATGTCCACATTGGGGGCTAACAACTTCCTGCAACTTCTTTCCATGGGATCCGACACCCTCTTCTGGACGCCATAGTTACTGCATGTACATGGTACACAGACATAACACATGCACACACAATCTTTTAAATTTTGTTTTAAAGTAGCTACTTTGGAGGCTGAGCCAAGAGAATCTCTTGAACGTCAGCCTGGACAACACAGAAAAACATAATATGAAAGGAGGGAGAAGAGGAGAGTAAGAGGGAGAAGGGGAGGAGTCATAGAGATGGAAGAACCCCTGAGCTGTATCGGAGTTGGAGGTTTTCAGCTATGACTTAATCACATAATACTCCCTTCTTTGAACCTTTGCAGTACAGGAGGGAAGGTAGGTAGTACACTTTATTTTTAAGTCTTTTATCTTCCAAAGACAGTTATTATGACCAGAGATTCCTCTCTGAAGGATTGAAAATAGAACATCCCACCCTTTCACTGCAGTTCATGGATCTTGTGTTTGTACACTGGGGCTTTGTGCTCCTTAAGCCCACTTCACATCCTCTGCCTCCTTTTCTCAAGTGAGAGACTATGATCAGAGTGTTGAAAGGAATCGAACCAATGCCAGCCTGAGGGACAAGCCATTCTGTATCTGACAGCTCAGCCTTCTGGAGCATGCCATCAGCAGTTCCAGGGAAGAGAAACTCTAGAGCATCATTTGTAGCTTCTGCCTTATTCTCCCCCGGCCCCAGCTAATTCCTTTCTTCTTGTTCTTGTTCCTATTCTTCTTCTTCCTCCTCCTCCCCTCCTCTCCTCTTTATCCCCTCCTTCTTCTCCCATCCTCCTTTTTCTCCTCCTCCCTCACTCCTTTTCCTAATCCCTCTCCCATCTTTTTCCTCCTCCTCTTCTTCCTTTTCTCTCCATCCCTCCTCCATTCTCTCTTCCTCCCTTCCCTCCTCCCTTCCTTCTCCTCTTCCAGGACTGCCCTTCCTCCCCACTGTATTAGTTATTCCTCTTCCTGCTCCTGTAACTTTTACTTGAGCCTAGTGAAGATATGATTGCATCCCCTGACACCATTCTTAAGAGATCAGGGTAATGCATAGATTGCCCACTGTGGTATTAGATAATAAATGCCTAAGACATGTTGAGTTTTAAAAGTATTATTAGAAATACAAATAGTTAGGGAAAAAACATTTAATGAGTTTTTATGAGAAGTATATATTTGTGCTGAGCAGAAGTATATAGGTGAAGTAATTGGGAGAAAAATGAGACCCCTCTGGGACAGACTACAATAAGAACAAAAGTAAGTGAACTAGTTTATAAGTAGGGTAACAAGGCAACTTTAGAATTTGCTGACTGCTGAGTCAGGCTAAGAGGGTGGGATTAGAAGTCAGCTGAAGGTCCCATCCACCAAGAACATTGTCAAACTATACTTGGTGGATATGTCCTCACCTCTAAAATGGCGCATCTCTAAATAGCAGCTGCCTTAGTTTGAGTGTGTGTTTATCTGTCCACCACACCATATATTGACATCTTAACTTGTAAAGTCAATGAATTGGAAGGAGGTGATAAGGTCATGAGGATGGATCTCTAACAAGCATGATTCATGCTTTGATCAAAAAAAGAAAAGAAAAGAACCAGGGTGTTCCCTTCTCCTTTCTCTCTGTGAGAACTTGCAGGAAAAGGCTAAGTCTGTGAACTCTGAAGCCAGCCCTCCCAGGTTCAGCTCTTGGCACCTTCTACCTGAACTCCCGGGATCCAGAATTAAGAGAAATGCATCTTGCTTTTGTATTATCTATCTAGACTATGGTATTTTTATTATATCATCCTAAATGGCATAAGTCCCCACAGCCACAGATCTTTGTTTCCATACTAAACCACTTTATATCTCTCGAGTTTTATAGTAATTAAATAATTTAACCAAGAGTTATGGAAGCACAGGAGCAAAGAATGCGAAAGGTTACCATGGAAAATTACTGTCCAGGTGAAGCTTGCATATCTTCATCAGCAAACTCTATGTGCAAATAATTCTGTAAAGTTAGACCAGGTACAAAGAACAGGTATAGAAGGGGTAGATGCTTGGAGAAGGCTGAGTGTGGATTCTGCAGTTCAGTGAAAAATTCTGATATACATATATACATATGTGTGTGTGTGTGTGCAAAAATCTATATGCACAGTAATGCCCAGCACCATTTGTGGATCAACTACATCTAAGTTTGTTCACTGACCTCATCCAATCCCTGAAATCTACACAGTGTTTTTTCTAGTCATCACGGCAAAATTAATAGTTAGAAAGTTCAAAAACATATTTCTGTATTTGACCTGCAGCCTTCTTCTTGTTCTATTTCTTTTCTTTTCTCTAAATCACATTTAATACCAGTTCCTTGTACATTATGCAAAGGGATTGTGTGTGTGCATGTGCATGTCTGTGTGTTGGGATGTGCAGCTACCAAAGAGGCCACCAGTGGGTTTTGGATCTATGGAAAGAAAATTCTAGGTAAGCCACCTAGAAAAGGAAACTTTTCTCATGCCCTCTGTAATGGCAGTATGATAGCTGAACAGAACTCCAGCACCAGGCATTTAAAACCAGGTGAATAGAATGCATGATTGTATTTTGGGTTAAAATAAGGCATCTGTGTTAGGTATGATTAGGTATTTACCGAATCTGTTTTTGATGTTGTTTTGTCTTTCCAAGGACTTCTTTAAAAGAAGTTGGTCCGGACTCATTCACTGTCCCAGAGACTGTCAAGGGAGTACACTATTTCACAGAACACATTTCTAGAGGCAAAGACCAGTCTGACTTTTTTTTTATCAACTCCATTTTGAGCACATAACAAGAGGATGCATTGAGCAAATCTGTGGTCCTCTAGTTATTAGCCTGTCTTTATTCAGATGTTTAACACTTACCATTTCCCTTACTTTCTCCAAATAAGATGCAAAGAGCTACCTATTTTAGAAAATGTTCAGTAGCTAATACAACTGAAGAGAAAGACATCTGAAGATTTAATAATTTAAACAGGCCTGCTCATGGTATCTTCAAGTGGGTGCTCAATTGAAATGTTCACCTGTCTGGGAGACAAATATTCCTAGATATCTGAGCTAGCCTGAGATGAAAACTAACCACTTTAGTTCAAACACCTTGAAGCAAGGAGTTGGCACTAACAAAGATTAATAGGGGGTGTCATTGCAGACAGAGCATGTGAGGTTGGACTCAAAGCTGCCAAGAGTAAGGTAACTCCAAGGCCTGCCAGATTACCACAGTGATATCCAAATGAGCATCTGCATTTCAAAGGGAGACAGATCCTGGAGATTTGGAAGGTGTTTGTTCAAACAAGGATCTGGTTAAAAAAAGAAACCACAAATCACATAGGAAGTGAGCAGAAAGGAAATAAGGATACATAGCATCTGTCATGACAATATTTGAAATAAGAAAGTAAATAGGAGTGGTTGATGGGTTAGGAGACTTGGGGTTCACAGGAGAACAATGAAAGATTATTTTAAAATGTAACTATAATGATGAGGTTATGGCAACAAAGAAAAAATAGAACAAATCATTTTAGGGTTACTTCTGCTTACTTGGTTAGATAGAGCCAGTTTAGGCTACATGACACTCTAAAAAACCAACCAAACAACATGAACAACCAAGCAGAACAAAATTGAATAAAGAAATGGCCACTACACATATGGCCCTGGATGATCCACACAGAGATAACCTCTATAGAAATCCCAGCATCACCCCAATGCAGAGGGTTCCAGAGAGGGTGGGAGGAGTTGGATAAAAGGACCAAGAGCATCTTGCTCCTTTGACTTCTTTCAAGTACTACAGGAGAGGAGCAGCCATAGCTGAAGAAAGACCTTTCGGGTGGAAAATAATTCCACACAGCATGTTTTCTTATTGTTGAGAGTGATCCCTGAGTCATTTTATATAAATCTAGGGAAGGAAAGAAAATATACCACCACCATCATCCCACCCTTAAGTGGGGAAGAAGGCTTAAGGGTCTCTATTTGCTCAAAAGCAAATAGAGATTTCAAAGCTGCTGCTGCCACTGTGGAGAGGGACTCTGAACTTAAACCATGGTCTATATTGACCAATTAAGAGCAAATGAATTCCCACAGCAGTCACTATTAAAACAAACAAACAAACAAGCAAACAAAAACATGGTCATGAGCACTGGTCATTTTCTCTTTGGAAGTTGTGCAGTTTCAACCTTGTATTCCCACAAGTGGCCTATGACCACTTTTCATGTCTTACCATCTATGTAGGGCTCCAACCTAGGATCAGTCTCCTGTCCTTCCCCATATGATCCATTTGCCTCATTTGGGTCTGGAATGAGAATGCATCATTATCTCCTTGTACTGGGCCCAGAGTCTTCATTCTCCATGAGAAATGTTTCTTTTTTTTCTTTTTTCCCAGACTTTGCAGCTGCTTTTTTATTATTAATATTATCTTATCCTTTAAGCATCCCTTTAAGGGTGAAATGAAATTCAACCACTTACAGAGAAAATGATTTCAGAATGTACATATTGATTTTCCTTTATAAAAATTGTTATTATTATTATTATTACTATTATTACACATTTTCCAGGGCCCTACCTTCTGCTGGGGTGTGTCCTGTTTTCCCACCCTGAATCTCACCTTTGCCCCCAAAGCTTCATCACACCTGCCCTCTATAACATGGCTGTGACTGCTGGGTGAACGAGGCCAGCTGGATGCCCAGATAGGCTCCCTTGGGTCTAGAGGTCAAGGTCACAGGCCAGTGGTTCCTGGAGAATGTGCCCACATTCACATTCAGTTCTGTTTCCCTTCATATTGGGGGAATGGTCCTGGGTCCCCTGTCCCTTAAATTCCCAGTGTATGCTGTGGTTATATGTGAAACTCTTTAGCTCCCACCCTGCCCAGGTGGTCTCTCAGCCCACGGTCAGTCCTCTTCCTGCCTATTTGAAACTGTTATACTATCTTCCCCCTACTAGTCTGAGAGGGAAGGCCAACCCAGAGGCTATGTGCTTTCCCAGTGTCCTTCTCCCACCCTGAACTTGTCACTGTGGGCAGGAGCCCTGAAATTCCTGAAATGGGGCCATCAATGAGCAGCTAAGGGAATCAGGAGAATGGGATGAGGATTTCATTCAAGTGGGAGGCATCACACAGGAGTACCCACAGGTACCAGGAAAGTGACCTGTCTCAGATGGACCCAGAAGTCTCCGGGGTACCTGGACTTCTGGAGTCACCCCTCAGCCCCAAGAGGAACAAGAGTGGAAGACTCTTTGAAGGGGAGATTCCATGGAGCGGGGTGTCCCTCAACGGGAGGAGAGGAGTCACTCGGGCCTTCAGCCTGCTCTGTACCCTGTGCCCATTCACCAGAGCTGCCCTCAGACCATGCCCACTGCCTGGCAAACTGCTCCAGAGAGAGCTGCATCAAAGGAAACTCCTCAAGATGCCTCCAATATGAGATCCATCCAGGAGATACTGGGGTGTTCTCGAGAGGAAGAGGTGAGTCAAGAGGGGCTGAAGGAGTGGTAGGCTCTCAGCTGAACAGCCCTCCAGCTAGGAAGATTGAATTCCTCTGACTGAAAAAACAGACAGACAGACAGACCTTGTACTCCCTTCTCCCTCCTGCTTTCAAGGTTCCCCCAAGGGCTTCCTGCCTCGGGCATCTTGAGGAGCCACAAGAGATGACGCTATAGGCTCCAGGTCCTAAGAAAGAGACCAAGCCTGGGCTCCTACACATGAGCATCAGCTTTGTACAGGGACACATGAATACAGATATGTACAATACACACTAAGCATGCACCCATGTCCATAAATATACACACACGCACAAACACGGACCGTTCCACAGGTAGCCCTGCATACTGGCATCAAGGGAACATCGTGGGCCTCAGGGAGAGGCACCCACTCTTCCCATATACCTACAAGTAAGTCCTCACTCAAATCCCAGGGTAGGCAGGAGAAGTGTTTCTTGAACATTCATTTTGTTAAAGTGCAACATAGCCTGGTTAGGGACAGATACCCATTTAGACACACAAAAACTTGTCAACACTTTATCTGTTGATTTTTCAAAATCTTATTGAACACTGCAGTAAGGGTGAGGAATACAGGTGGGTGCATACCACACAGCCCCTGTCATGGAGGAGCTCAGGACCCCCAGCAATGCTTTTCTAGGGTATGAGCAGCATGCAGTGGCTGCTTACCTGCCACTTGCCGAGGGAGGTGACAGGCACTTTGATCACACAGGAGATGCACACCTACATAGAACATTTTCTCTTACATGGATTGCCGAATGCAATTTCTGTGTTTCTATTCTGAACTTTTCTCCCAATGCTGGCCTCATTCTTTGTGATATCTTAATTTGCCACAGGCTCTCATGTATGCTCTGCTGACCCTAAATCCACTATACATGGGAGGAGGACCTTGGTCTCCTGATCTACTGCCTCCTCCTTAGGAAGCCGGAATCAGGATGAGCACTTACATGCCCTGCTTAATGTTAAGATTCTTAGAGGGCTCCAGAAAAGCCAGATATGAACAAGTCAATGGCACAATAATAAGTGCATCAACAATCTCACCCTTGATGCAAAGGAGGTGGAGAGAAAGGAAGAGCGGTGACCACTGGGAGAGGAGTGGCTTTGTCCTTACCTAACACCCACTGCTGTGTGCATTCCTGCCTAAGCCTTTCACCACCCCCATGTCCTGACCTTCATGTTGCAGCTCAGACAGATACTCCTCATGACAAGTCTTGACTCCTTAGATACAAGGATAGAATAGTAGGCAAATGCTCAAAGCTTTCAGACGCCGCAGGCAGAAATCTTTCTACTCAAGAAAAATAGTAAAACTAACAATGACTTAAAAGTAAGACTCCTTTAGACTCTGGAAACACAATGTTAAATGAAGGCACCTTGTGCACTAATGTTAAGATATTGGTGCCTGGAAGTTTTGTGTTCCTGCAGACTGAGACTCTATTCTCACTTGCATGTAGTTAGCAGGCTCCATCTCAAAACAGCCTATTTTAAATAAATAAATAAATAAATAAATAAACCAACTTCCTGTCTTATCATACAGTTTGATTTCATTTGTCCTAATAGAAAGTGACATTCAAAGCCAAGTTGATTTCTTAACCTTCTGGAGAAGCAGAGAACAGTAAACCAAGCTTCCCTAAGGGCATGGTCTTATCCAAGCTGCTATGTCTGTGGACTATTCCCAAGTAAAAGAGGACTTCCCTTGGCAGTTTGCATCACTGTTAGCCCCTGAGAGGATAAAAACTGTGCAGGCATCCTATGATTCTAACTGTGCCCAATCCTCCAGGATTTAGTGACCCTGAGCAATAAATATGTATGGGAAATCTGTTCAGGCTTGTGAATGTCTATAGCCATTCATCCAGAAAACATTTATAGGGGCTTTAAGCATGCCAGCCCTGCTGGGCAGTGCAGAAGAAAGAGGAAAGAGAGAGAAAGGCACATCAACGACCCTTCCCACCCCTCTTATATTCCTCTAACAACAACTGTGATCCTTAAAGTAATTAACGCCCCAGACAAAAGACAAGAAAAAGAGAGCACGGATGTTATTCAGTATACAGATACCACGGCCAACCAAAAAGGATGGCTGCCATTCATCTCCACTCATGTTCCTTTCTTATAAGGTCTACCAGGGAGCAGAGGGGACATGGAAAAACAGTAGTAGAATATAATGTTTGGAAAAGAACTAGTTTCAAAAGTTTTCCCAGAAAGGTCTGGCAAGTGAGAAAGCATCAGCGTTATATAGGAGAAACAAAATGCTAAAACAGGCAAATTTACAGGAATAAAGAGCAGTGACGTGGTGGCTCTGGTGGGAATTTTTCCGGGTAAGGGGCAGAGGAGGATACAAAGAAGGGGTTAAGAAAACAGAGTCACCTGGAGGAATGGTGGTGGTGTTCCGCACCACCAGGGTCAGCTCAGAAGGACGATGGTGCTTCAAAATAGCTGGATGTTTTTGTTTTTGCTGACAGAAGGAAATTTGTTTGAATGCCAGTTTCCCTGATTTGATTATCACACACTGTATCCATATACTTGAATATCTCACTGAGGCCCATAAATTATACACCTATTACTCATCAATTAAAATCTAAATACACTGGCCAAGTAATCTCAAAACCAGGAGTCTGGGGAAAGAGGGCCATTATTTGAATGTAAGAATGATCTACAGAATAAGACTCTGTCTCAAAAGCCAAACACACTTGGTTGTAGTTACTTTTCAATTGCAGTGCTAACACTGAAATCAAGGTAACGTATAAAAGAAATCTAGATTTTACTTGGTGTCAGAGTCCATGACCGTCGTAGGACATGGTGGCAGGCAGGCAGGAATGGTACTGGAGCAGTAGCTGAGCGTTCACACCTTGATCCACAATGGAGATGCAGCACAAGAAAGAGATAATAGTGTAGGTTTTTTGGAACCTCAAAGTCTTCCTCCTCTAAGGCCATACCTCCTAGTACTTCCTTAAAAAGTTCCAGCTGGTTCCCAACCACTCAAATATATGAGCCTATGGGGGCTACTTTTATTCAGACCACACCCACACAAGCACATGCACACATACATGCACATAAATAAATGAAGAAAGCAATTTGCACCAACAGCAGAAATCAACAACAGCATGAGCCATCCTATAGTAACTGATCTCTCAGGGAGGTATTACCCAGGAAACATGAGAAATTCAAACAGTAGGAAAAAAATCTAAAAAAATTGGTAAATTCTCTGAACTGCAAAATTTCAAAGGAGGCAACACAACAGCCAAGGGATTTGGGACAAACCCTCTACTTCAAAAGCATCAGGAAAGTCAGAGTGAACATCAATGAGAGATGCCTCACCCAAACAGGAATGACCATAACCAATAAATATTGTGTACACTGTAGAACAGTGGCTCTCAACGCGTGGTTTATGGCCCCTTTGGGGTTCACATATCACGTAGCCTGCATATCACATAATTGCATTATGATTTAAAACAGTGACAAAATTATAGTTATAAAGTGATTGGAGGTCATGAAAACAATGAAAAAGTGTGTTAAAGGATCAAAGCATTAAAGTTGAGAACGGCTGCCATAGAGGAAGGGTCACAGGGAAGACTTCTACATCATTGGTGGGAACACTCATTAGTGTAGCCATAGGGAAAACAGCAGATGGAACCACTGTCTAAGCCCACAGTCGCCATACTAGGTACCTGCACCCTTGAAGGCAAACCCACCAGTGGAAGAGATAGCTACTGAACTCTCCTGTGTTCATTGTTGCAGAAACAGAGGAGCAAAGAGATAGAAACAACCCGTGTCCACCTGATGAGTGGGCATAGACAGAAGCTGGGACAAACGTATACATTGGACTCCTATTTGGCCACTCTGTGCAGATATAATAATAGAAGGTTGTTATGTTAAATAAAACAAACCAGTCCCTGAAGACTAAAGACCAATGCCATCTATGTTCACTCATTCCAGTTGAGGGCAGGACAGAGACTGACACAGAACAGGGAGGTAGGGAAGAGAGGGCACAGCCAGGCTGATAGAAACTAAATTATTGTGAGAGTTAGAGATAGGGACAGTCTTTGGTATTCTGCCTCAGAGTAGGATGACTGTACAAAATGATGCTGTGCACCTGGCTTGCCAAGATGTACAAGAAAGAATTTCAATGCTTTTACAAAAATTACCTGGAAACAGAGCAGACACTGTGATTTGAGGATTACTCACAGTATAGAGGTATTGGAGTATGCAGTAGTACACACACATGTATGTATATGGCTTTGATGTTTCAAATCAAAACAAATGAAGTAAATAATTGTGGCATAAATACATAACTAATGGTTTCTGCTTCAATACAGGGATAACTTTGTTATGCAAGTAACTCTCAGTCTAACCAAAGATTTAGAACAAACCACAAGTGAGGAAGATGTGCAAGATTTATCATTTTCTAAAAGGAAGGAAAGAAAGATGTAAGGGCAGCCCGAGGTGAGAGAAAGAAGCCACGGGATGAGAGGAGGGTGGTATCAACTAGGCTCTCTTAAGTGTTGGGTTCCTCTACAATTTTGCTGAGGTATTCACCTTAATAAAGTAACAGCATACCTCATCCATTTCATATATGAACAGAACAGAATTCCTCATTAACTCATGTGGGAGTTCAGCACAGACCAGCACAGTTATTCTGTCTAGTACTCAAATTCCATTTACATCATAATTGGAGATATGTTTTATTCACCCTCTGTCTCCGTTTTCTCCTATCTGTGACTAAACACAAGAAATATTGAAGAATCAATGAGAGGAGAATGAGAACACAAAACAAAATCCTTACTAATGTGGTGTCTATTGCTAATATTCTTTTTTTGTTTGTTTGTATGTTTTGTTTTGTTTGTTTTGGTTTGGTTTTGGCTATCCTGGAAATGTTTATTCCTCTTTCAGAGTGTGTGACATTGATCTGATGGTATTTAAAAATTGGAAGAAAAAAGCTAAAGCTAAAGAAAAGGTTTCATAGTGATAACAAAATGCTTTGAGAAATCCATCAGCATTTCCTCACACATTCAAAATACCAATTAACTATTAAAATCTAGGACACTGCTGTCTCCCAAAACAAGCAAATGAAATTTGGTGAGGCAGAGAGGAAAGTTTGTGTATACATTGATGGTTGGTACTGAGCATTTATTTATAACATATTTTTTCTTTTTCCATTACATCAATAAACTGTGATAAAATAGGATATTGCCTAATTTGGGGCTTTTAAATTTATTTACCTGTAAGACTCCTCTGAATGATGCAAGAATGTGATTTCATTTTCTCACTTGCAAGAAATTTATGAAACCCTTTAAAAGATACAGTAAATTTTGTATTGCAAACAAGCAATTTACTGTTTAAAGATGTGAATGCCCCATTATAGACCATTACACAGTGATTTGCAA
>CM053764.1:108391595-108402181 GCA_028658305.1 Pachyuromys duprasi | reverse complement strand
GACGGTTTCTACAATCAAGGACCATGTGTGGATATGGCCTGGAACCCCTGCACAGATGGGGCCCATGATAGCTCCTGGTCGGACTGAAGACCCTAGTGAGGGAAACAGGGACTCTTTCAGTCATGAACTTGATGGCTGACTCTTTAACCCTCCCCCATACAAGCTGGGGAGTGACAGACTGGCTAGATCCCAGGGGAGGGCATTGCAGCCAGCCCTGAGGAGACAGGATGAGCTGGGGTTGGATGGAAGGGGAGGAGGTCCTCCCCTGTTGGTGGACTTGGAAGGGGCGGGAGGAGGGAGATGAGGGAGGGAGAGGGAGGGTGGGAGGGAATGAGGGAGGAGGCTATGCCTGGGATGCAAAGTACCTAACCTGTGATTGATATAAAAATAAATAAATTAATAAAAAAAAACCTTTGACTCTTAAAAAAAAAAAAAAGAACCTTGAATGGACTTGCAAAACAGTCTAGTTTTTTGTTTTTTGTTTTTTTTTTGTCACAGAATAAGAGCAATGTTTCCACTTTTTCTTGCACTGAGTATTTCTTCCTGTTTTTATTTCCTACCTTCAGATTGTTCCACCCTCTTTTGTATGTCCTTATACTCACATTTCCCTCCCTTCTCTCACCCACACCAGGTTGTGCTCTCCTTCTGTTCCCCTGACAACTTATTTTGCCGTATTTTTTTCTGTATCCTACTCGGGTTCTGAGTGTCCAGCCATCTTTTGTGTTTCTCCTAATGTCTATGCTAAAGGGTAAGCTGCAGTGCTCTCTCTCTCTCTCTCTCTCTCTCTCTCTCTCTCTCTCTCTCTCTCTCTTTCCTTGTCCTTAGAGTGGTTTTAGTGCCAGACCTTGGAGCCTGGGCCCACTCCAGGTTGGGCCAAGTGAGCTTTGCATTGTTAGGAGCACTTTAATGATGATTCAGAGAGACAGCTGCACCCTGTGACACCCACAATCCCTCAGGCAGATAGAAGCCAGCTTCCTGGGGTCCCTCTTTCTAGCCTTCTCAGCCCAGGCTAAGAGTTGGGCATGGCTGATGGTCCTCTGTGCCATGCAGCAGCCAGTGCCTCTCTCTGAAAGCGCAGACAAGATTTGAATGCCTTCTTTCTTTGCTACACCCACTTCTGTATTTGTAACAGGTCATTTATGTGAACTTACATCTCACTCCCCTCTCAGCCTTTCAGATGCTTTTGCTGCACAGGCTTTGGTTTGTGAATCAAACTAACTGCAGCAGCCTTGTGTCTCTATTCTGTGCTGCTTCATAGCACAATACATGTTCTTGGTAGACTCCTTCTCCTGCTTGTTATAATACTATGGATAATCTAAGCTATGGGATAATGTGTTCCATGGGTGGTTGAGTGCATAAAAATATGGAAAACATACACAGTAGAATACCATTCTGACATAGAACATGGAATTTTATCATCTGTTACAACATGGAGAGAAAAGGAGAGCATTGTGCTGTGTGGAATAATCCAGAAAGACAAAGATAAGACCATCACACAGCAAATGAGAGTTTATCTAGAAAGAGAAGAGTGTAGATAGATGGTTACCAGAGACATGTTGGGAGGGTGCACAATGAGAGTGGTAAGAGGGCACCAAAGCAGAGAGAGTTAAAAAAAAACTTTCATTCAACTGCATAGCCAAGTGAATATAACTCATTAAAATTTGTTATGCAGTTCACGATAGCAGAAGGGGAGGATTTTGGATGTTTCCAACACAGGATTGATTAATATTTTAGATGTTGGAATAGTGGGCTGATAATCTGTAGAGTCCACACTTCACACATGTGCTGCAACACCACACTGTATCTTAGAAATATGCAGAGCTGTCAACTTAAATTTTAATTTTTGTAGAAGACATTATATTTGCTGTTCAGAGGCTTCATTTGAGGACACAGACTGTACGTGTTCTGCCTACGTGTACCTACATGTACCAAGAGGCCCAATGATGTTAACACCAGCAAATCAATGACATTCATTTATTTAGTTGATGACATCAACTATCTCATGGACAGCACATTTGTGAGAATACTTTTATTCTTACTTTTGAAAAGGAAAAGTCTTTTGACCTTCTCAGATGTTGCCTCATGTAGTATTTTTCTTAGATTATACTTAAAACATGTTTTTCAAGTTAATAAAAGGTCAAATTTTTGTTCACTAAAGTCTTAATGAAACATTTCTTGATTCCCTTAGTTAAACAATAAAAACTATGATTAAAATGCATTTTTAAATAATTAAATATTGCACTGGTTCGTTTTTTGTCCACTTCATACAAAGGGAGGTTATCCTGGAATAGGGAACCTCAACTGAGAAAATACTTCCATCAGATTGTCTTGTTAGGAGAGCCTGTGAGACATTTTCTTAATTAGCAATTGATGCAGGAGGACCCAGGCCACTGTGGGTGACATTAGCCCTAGGCTGCTGGTCCTGAGTTACATAAGGAAGCAGGCTAAACATGCGACAAGGAACAAGCCGCTGACCAGCACTCCTCCATGGCTTCTGCTTTGGAATACCTGCCTCCAGATTCCTGTTTTGAGTTCCTTTCCTTCAAGATACATTGTAAGATGAAATAAACCTGCTTTTGGTCAGTGTTTCCTCACAGCAATAGAATCCAGAGAAGGTCAGTGCTCCCAGAAACAAAGGTTGCACTGATTGCATTAAGTATAATTCTATAAAAGTCCAAACTGAAACCTAGAAACACTATTCTTTGATGACTTTAAAGCAGATGCACTGAAAATATTGTTTACTACAAACATCAGTCCTAATAATAAACTATTTCATTGAGCTAACATATATTCATTTTATGCAAATTGAGCTTTCAGTAAAGAAAATACTGAGAAAGTCATAAGTATTTCATATAAAAGTGTAAAAATAATGCAAGTAAAATAATGCATGTCTATATAGATAAATTCCAACAATGCAGCTTTAATTTTATAAATAGGCAAAGCTATAGATATGTCGATTTTACTCTCTTCCTGGAATTCATTGTAGTCTAATGAATTTCATCATTTTTATTTTTAAGAAGCATAGATTTTATGTTTAAATAAAATGAGTATGTTGAATGTGGGGCATGGATAAATAATAAATGAGAATATATGTATCTTGAGATGTATTCACAGTATTGAGAGATTAATCCATTATTTACTTTTTTAACTCTTTCCTATTTGGTTCTGAGTCTGTACTTTGTTTGGCTTTGAGACAGGTTCTCACAGTGCAGCTCGAGCTGGCCTCCATTCTAGTTCTTCAGCCTTTCTTGTGTTCCTTTGTTTTCGTGTATTCCTTCTGAATGTCTCATCTCGCTTCAGAACCCACCTTGATTTATTTGAGTGTCTAAGTTATTTTTCCTTGTCATTTTGGTTGGAATGAGCAGTGTAGGCAGAACAGACATCTATGTTTATCTGAGATGTTAATCACAAATATGATTCATTAAATGGACAAGACTTGGTCTGTGCTCTGTGTGCTGTGTGAGGACTCGAACCCGTGTCCTCAGCTGCACAGTGTTGCTACCGCAGTGCTGATTCACGTAAAACTTGTGAAAAGTAGCTTTGTAAATCTTAAGTCATTTAAAATGAATGATCTTTGTTCAGATACCTTTATTGCTGCAAACTTCTCTCACCAGCAATTCAATACCTCGGTTTGCTGTTTCCAGACTTACTGGGCTTCTCATCTTTCTCTGTCGAGTTTGTATCTGGAGTCCTTCCTCAGATCTTCCTTGCTCACCTTCTAAGAGCCTGCCCAGTACATGCAAAGGGCGCTGTCCTTCTGCATGACAGAATCACAGCAGGTCCTGAGCACTGAAGGAGTCTCAGAAAATACTCCTAAGAATGGTGACAGTCGGCACTGTGGCAGGGGCTTGAGACCTCTATTATTGAGTGAGAAGGTCTTTTATTATCCCACAAGCCTCATTTCTAGGCAAATGCAGACTCTTCTCCCTAAGAATAGACCAGACTCGCTCACCACAATGTCGGCTCTTTCAAAAATGACTGATCTGTGTCTACATCATCAGAGGGACAGCATTTCAAAGCCCTCATTTTCTCATCAAAGAAGGTGAAGGACAGGGCCAACTGGGAATGAGGTCATAAGATCTATTCTGGCGCTCAAGCATTCTGCTCATCACACACTTTCAAACCAGGACCACACAAAAGTGCAAAAGGAGCACACTGCAAGCTATCTCTTTAGTGACATGCTGTTATCCCATTGTGCAATTCCATGGGGTAGTGGGGTAATGATGCCCATCCACAGGGAGACATTTATAGCCAGAACCTTGCCCAAGGGGTGAAGGTGATGTTCAAAGACATTGCAATTTCAAGAGATAATGGTAGGTTCTTTCTCAGGAAGAAAAACAGAAGAAGACACTTGACATGTTACATTGAATGTCATTCATATGGATTTAAAGGAACTGAGGAATATTCTAGTTCATCACGTGGTGATGCTTCAAGTGTAGTTCCAAGTAAGAGAGAGGGAGGGAAGATTCATAGCTTTTGAAGAAAGAACCTGGTGGCAAGCCAATGCTCAGAAGCTTGAGTGGCCTTGAACAGAAGTAGCTCTGGGAGTGATAGGTCATTCTGGCTCCTGCTACAATGAATTTGGAATGCTATGGTCCATAAGCACGTGGGTGACTTGTGTAAGTACTTACCCATGAAAGAGTGTGTGGTGTGCATGAGGGTGTGTGTGTGTGTGATGTGGCTGGATGCACTTGTGGGTAGGCACATGCATGTGCGTGCATGCAGTTGGAAAACAGAGGTCAAAGTCTTCCCACTCCAGTCTACAGTAGAGAATCATGTGCTGAACCAGGAACTGATTCCACTAGGAGAGTTGGCCAGCCAGCTAGAGCTAGCTCCCTATCTCGGCTTCTCTAATGCTGACTTTACAGACAGGCACCACCTCATTGGGATTTTAACAAGAGCCCTGGGAATCTGAACTCAACTTCTCATGCTCACATGGTAACAGGCACTCATGCTACCTTCTGAGCCATTTCCCCAGTCCCTGTAGTCTTATTTTTTTATTTATCTGTTAGTATGTTTTAGACACAGTCTCACTATGTGGCCTAGGATGGCTTGGAACTTGCTATGTAGACCAGGCTGTCCTCACACTCACAGAGACGCACTTGCTTCTGCCTCCCTAGTGTTGAAATTAAAGGTGTGAGCCACCACTCCTGGCTTCCAGCTCACATGGTCTTACAGGAAGCAAGAAGCAAAGCTCACTTGCTTGCCTGGTGGATGATTTCTGCTTTGAAAAGCAGAATTGGTGAGAACATACTTGTTCATAACTAGTGCTTAACAAATTGAAAGCAAGGCCTTTTTACAGTTACTACAGGACAAGTTATCTACTCACTCACTTGGAGAATATTAGTTAAGGTTCTAGGGTACCACTCCTCTAGGTTACAAAGATGCCTCAATGACAAAAAGTCGGGGGAACAAAATGTTCTCAGAGGTAGGTAACTATCTCACAACCCCAAACACATACTTCGTTTATCTGCACCTCATATGTATCTCTACCATTGTAACTGCAGTGTTTCCCACCTCTCGATAAAGTGAGCATCACCTTCGATGTAGACATTCCCCACAGACTTGGCAACATGGACGTCCTTCTGCTCTGTTTGCAGTTACTTATTTTGTGGATTTGTGACACATGGTGGCTCTTACCCACCATTTTCTGGATCAGCAGATGAATGAGGCACCAGGGTTCTGTACCCAGGGCACACGGAATCTGCTTCAAAGCCCGAGACAAAGCTTACTTAATAAATATCCCAGGAACCAGGCCAGAACATCATTTGTAAAAGTCTCCACTCATGGACCGCTTAGGCTTATTCTCTCATAGTACACACCAGGGTATTGGTCACTGCTCTGAGCAGAGAATGATCAATGACATGTAAGCCAGTTCTCACCACACCCACCATATGTTCTGCCTTTGCCTCACCAGGCTGCCTGTTGACTCTGCTGATACATTGTTTTTGAAGGCTCAAGCTATCACTCTCTCAACCTCCGTGGAGATGTAAGAATAGAAACATTTGCTACAGAGTGCCCTCATCCTCTAGTGAAATATTAAAGAAGAAAGCTCTCCCTCTGTGGCCTGGTGGCACAGTCCCAGCATGTGGAGCTGCAGGCCGACAGTATCCCCATCACTCTTTCTGAATGGAGCCGGCATCCTGTGTGCACAAAGAACTGGAATGGCTCTCTCTTTAATGGAAATAAGAAATGAAGACAAATCAAACAATCAAGAAAATTTTAAAAGCAGACAAGGAGACCATCACAGTCCCTTCTTCAAAAGAATGAATAGTCAGTCACATTAATTGGAGATGTTTCTACATGAAAATTTGCTTTCTTAGTTTGGATTTGTGTTTCACTGTGAGGCTTTAGAATCTGCAACAATCAAGAGTATTCTTCTCACCTCTATAGCATGCACATTCATGTACATGTGAGAGTTTGAAGGATATGTTAACTGCCTGTCAGTTTCCATGTCTGGCTGACTTCCTTTGCTGTATTTATCAAGAAAAAGAACCCAGATTTCAATGTTTAGGAATCGGAATCTTCTGTCTGGAATCACACTGTTTTCAACCTAAATGATGACTGGAAAATGTTTACAGTTTTGAGAATTTAAATATTTAAGTATGTATAGTACACATTCCTGTTGGAGACAGTCCAAAGAATATTCACAGCACTGAGTGCATTTTTATGAGGTAAAATTTGGGTTAATAACGGAGGAAGCAGATGTTAGCATCATGGTGTCTCTGTTGTCAAGGTGTTCATATATGTGTGTCACCCTGGAGAAAAAACATGGCTCTGGTCCTGCTCTTTGGTGGGTACCCAACTGTCAACCCTGCAGGCATTCATCTTCTTCTACTCTGTAACTCCTGTCACTGAGCGTGAGCTACTGACCTTGCCCAACACACTGACACTGGCATTGCCAAGGCCAGCATCCTGAGCCTAGTTTCCAGGATGCTCACACACTTACCCACAAAACATTGCTCACTCAGCTTCCCCAGTATCATATTCTCACAAGCCATATATTGTAACAGTAAGAAAATGTATTTACAGTTACAGGCTAGAACTACCTCCACAACACTAATTTCTATCTCCAAGCTGGGATTACATGTTTCCGGCTTTTGCAGAGAATGATACATGTTTGAAGAATGTCATAGGCAAAAATTCTGTCCTCACTTTCCTAACCATAGGTGGAGCTGGTGTGCAGAAAGTATCAAATGTGTTTGTGAAGTCGAGCTATGAATCATGAAACCACACATCAAGAACAAAAGCATCTTCACAACATTGATTTGATTGCCTAAATGGTCCTTGGCATTTATACCATGTAAACCATGCTGGTCCTGTGTGTTATGTGGAAAAATGACTCCAGTGACTATTTTTAGGGTTCCTCTTTATCTGTAAGGTGCTGTGCTTTCCAGAGACGGCCTCTCTCACCACGAGAACAATCTGCTTGGAATACTATTGCTGCCATTCGGAGCCACGGCTTTCCATGAACTTCCTCAGTACTTTAATACTTATCTTTCGTCCTCAATGCCAGAGACTGTTCCTAATTGCACAGTGACTGAGTGTGGCTGACATCTCAAAGCCTGGGATTAGACCCTTCCTCTGACTGTAGTCCAGTTTCAAGCTCTGTGCCCGTGGTTCTGCCTTGAAAGAACACACATTCTTTCAAGTAAGCTTGAGACTCAGAGCCTCAGAGACCCCGAGTCTAGGTGTGGGGGAGGGTCAGGAGCATATGAATAGTAAGGGATCACAAGAATGCACTGTCGCCACATGAATGTGTGAACTGCACTGTATGGTTGTACAGAGGTGTGTGTACATGCATATGCATGAACTCATGTACGTTGGCTATTTGTGAACTCACAAATATTCTACATAGCATATTAAAGAAGCTGTCATAAATGGTAAAATCTACTTTTCAAAAATATGAAGCCTGGATTTCTCATTTAGTGTGATCTCTCCTTGGGGATCTCTGTTTCACTTTTACTTAATGCTAAATGACACTCATACATCTTAATGCCTGATTTCAGGCATTACTTTGTGTTTCCAGTAGCTATACAATTCTTCAAATGATTGTTTAGAATAACGTGCTTTCACTTTGCTTATGTATTTTTCTGAATGACCTTGTTTTGAAGCTCTTCAAAAATAGAAAAAAAAACAAATATTATTTCCCCACAGTCACAGATACTGTCTTCACATGTGAGTGACGATTTCATAAAATATTATAGACTCTCTTGGGTGATGCTGAGGCTTTGCCCATAGCCTGGGGTATGAACATAAATTGTGAATGGCTCTTTGTAAACCAGTGCCTAGATGCACAGAGTGAAAGCGAAGTGGATTAAATGCGTGACTGAGAGTCTGGAATGAGGGGAACAGAGAACACTAACTGGTCATATTTTCTTTCAAATAGATAAACGTGAATGGAGAAGTGGCATTGATATCCCCAGAGATAAGTTCTTCTTATGGAATGGGGAGAGTTTGTTCCTGAGGGAAGAACAGAGGGAGGCTTTCTGGATAAATGGAAAAGGAGGTGGCAAATCAGTGAAGGACGGATGCAGGGATGGATGATCACAGAATTCCATGGTTTTGGTTTATTTTAGAAAAGGGCCTATGTATCCAGAATGGCCTTGCACTAATCTAAAACTAATGGTCCTCTTGCCTCCATCTTTTGAGGGTGAAGGTAACAGGTAATCAGCACTACACCTGGGTTAGGCAGAATTAGAGGTTAGGTCACAATTGAGTCGACGCTATTACCCGTAAGACTCACTTTACTGAAAACCTCTTCCTCTAGTTAGACTCCACTTCCTACATGTTCCACAGCATCTTAACACAGTACCACATGCTGGGAAGCAGTGTCCAAACACATGGGCCTGGGAAAGACCATTTTATATTTAAAGCATGAACCACCTAGTCCCTGCCACACCCACACTTCTTGCCAGGTAGACGGGCTACATTATGCCTTTATTTTATGATCTCCAGTTTCCTTTCTTTCCATGTCCACCATCCTTGGCAGCCACAAAGCTCTTATCTCCAAGGCGTCAGGCTGTCTATGTTTTCCAAGAAGCCTAGATTGGCTTCTCATGCAGATTCCTGTATGTGTCCCCGGTTTCTGGTGGTTGCTCCTTATAGCTACCACTGCCACTGAGGCAAAATACCACTGTAAAGAAACAACTGCTTTCTGGTCAGACTTTCCCTTCTTTGCCATACCTGGATTTTCACTCACTCCACTGTATCCCATTTTTCCAGTTCTCATTTTGAAATATAGTAACTGAGTGACATTG
This sequence comes from Pachyuromys duprasi, assembly GCA_028658305.1. NCBI lineage: Eukaryota > Metazoa > Chordata > Mammalia > Rodentia > Muridae > Pachyuromys > Pachyuromys duprasi. The sequence goes on along the minus strand of CM053764.1, from coordinate 108,392,921 downwards.
CTGTACTCATCACCTAGACCATTACAATGAGTTTCTTGTCTCTCTTCCTCTGTCTCCATCACATGGAAGCTAATTCTAGCATTCACTGCTCTGAAAACCAAGTGAATAAATTCAGGCATACACACAGTGAGGAGGCTCTAACCAGCTGAAGAAGTGCTTTGAAAGTTGCTAACTTCAACATAACACATAGAGGGATGTTTTGTTAACCATATTTAGCATTTTGAAATATGAATAGCATATTCTACTGAAGAACGACTCTTTGCATTAGCACTAATCAAGCCACTTCTGGTTGAGCTACCCCTGTGGAGATAGAAGCCACACCTGTCCCTCAGCACTGGGTCTCTGAGAGACAGGGTCCTGCATATCTGAATCTAGGAGGAAGAAAGGCTCAGGCGAGTAGCAGCAGGTGCATGGCCAAGTGCTACATAAAGGGGGACATGGAAATATTCGGACTTCAACCTCATGCTCTTACTGTAATGCTCCTCCAGTCATAACAGGAGCCCACTGACCTCCTGTGTCATGGTCTAAATGGTCACATAACAAGAATGCTGTCACACAAAAGGCACACAGAAAATGGATATCCATCCAGTGTGCATACGTTTTCTAAGCAAAACCATTGGCCAAGTGTTAAAGTTGCCTTATAGCCATTTCTGGTTGTTTACATATTATATCTAAGCCCACAAGATAATGGTGATGACACCACTCTTGACTTGTCAATATTCTCCTCTTTATACTGATCATCACCTTCTTTCCTTTTCCCCCTAATGAACAAACAGCTTCTTCCCATGTTTTAGCATAGACTCCCCAGGTCCTGCTTTATTCTGGACGATTTACTTCTATGTACCTCAGGTATTTGATGCAAGCATTTGTTTATTATTTTGTTATTTAACCCTGTTGGAATACCATATGGTTTGAGGCCTGCATTTTGCTTTTATTTTTATTTGCTTAACAATTATATTTGCTTTTCCTTCAAACAGATTTTCCCACCTTCCAGGGCTTCATACACCTTCTCTGCTTTTCTATTGGACAGAACTTATTTGTTCCCACAGATTTAAGACTGCACCCAAGACTTGTCACTCACTTCACAAGGTCACAATTTGCTTAGAAGCCTGCAAGAAAAACCTTCATGCAAATTCTATTCTTGGATATGCATGTTGGTTATATAGTTTAATGCTGTATACAAGTTTGTTCTTGAAATATCTGAAACTGCTCTTTATCTGTTTAACACTTTCTGACCCACATGCCACCATACTACAGTGAAGACTGTAAGCCTCTCCTAAGCCAAACATGGGGTACCACCAATACGCTCATCTCATCCTTCTGCAC
>CM053764.1:108371312-108391095 GCA_028658305.1 Pachyuromys duprasi | reverse complement strand
CCATAGACAACCACAGAGGGAAGTGGTTAGCAAATGTGGTGTGCCCAGACTCAGGAGTGGTTTCTGTGGCCATGGCCAGCGGGAAGTGACAGGACAAAGGAGACATCCTTTCAGGTCAGTGGGCATTAGAGTGGTGAGTAGACTTGGGATATGAGAGCAAAGTGAGCAGAAAAGGTGGAGCTGTCCTGGATTTAGACTGGACTTTAGAGACAATTAGAAACCAGTCAGTTTTAAGAAATGTGACAAGAAGACAGAGCCAGTCTTAACTCCCCTCTGGTCATGCAATGAAATATGGCTTATTTACCCAGCTTAAAACAGATGAGCAGGCCAGCACCTGTGCAAACAATAAAGAAAAGTAATCTTCATCTCTCATCTATAGTGCCCAGGTAACTGTTGCTTACCAATAATGACCAACACTGAGGAACCTTCCAGATTAAAGAGCTTTTACTGCTGTGACAAAAGAGCTTGACTGAAACACTTAATTCAGGGGCTTGTAGTTCAAGAGGGTTAGAGTCCACGACCAGTGTGGCTGAAAGCAGGTAGGCAGTCATGACGCTGTGGCTGTAGCTGAGAGCTTACATCTGATTCACAGCAGGATGAAATAAAGAGAGAGAGAGAGAGAGAGAGAGAGAGAGAGAGAGAGAGAGAGAGAGAGAGAGAGAGAGAGAGAGAGAGAGAGAGAGAAGGAAGGGGGAAGCCATGGGCCTTTAAACCTCAAACCCAACTCCTACGGATAAACCTTTTCCAATAAGGTCACACTTCCAAATCATTCCTAAACAGGTCTACCAGCTGCGGAACATGCATTCAAATGTTTGAGTCTATGGAGGTCATTCTTATCTAGACCAACACACCTGTCCTGTCCCTGTCCTGTCTCCTTTGCTACATTCTGCTTCTTTTCTTTTCTGCTTCTTTCCCCCAGTTCTGTGTCTACACAATTTCCAATGTGTTAGATATTCCAGAGGCAAATTCTGAAAGAAAAAAAATGTGTGTGTGTTTGCTGTGTATGTGTGTTTGTAAGTGTGTAATAAATGTATATGTATGTTACCTTCCTCAGATCATTGTGTGTTCTGTAGAGCAGAGGACACAACACACTTGAATAGCCAAAGTTGTAGGAGGCTTCTGCTAACCTTTAGCCTAGGATATGCATGACCACTTTAAATATCGCAAGTGTTGTTGGCCTGCATGATACCAGTGACAAACGCCCGGTCCTAATGGGCACTTGTGTAATTGAGCACAGTTTCTTGGCAGCCCGTCCCACAATTGTTCCTTTTGGTTCTGAGCCCATTGAGTAGAAACTGAGTCTTCCATGTAATTACAGACTATTAGGAAATAGTAGTCTCGAAGAGGAATTTAAGAGTTCTACTCTACCATTAATGGCTTGTGGATGCTGACAACTGTTGGATGCAGTGCACAGGGCTCTGGAGGTGCATGGTCATGCAAGATGATGAGAGCCACAGACAGACAGGAATAGAAAATGCAGACATTTCAAGGCAGCTGATGAGCTCAGAAACAGCATGATTCAAAACACGGCTATTGAACATCCAGTACATGTGCAAAATGCAGTGTCCTCCGAATTAAAACAGTGATTTTTTTTCTTTTTTTTTTCCTAAAAGCCAATTACTTGTTGAGAGTGAACTATTTTAAGCATCTGAAAGCTATAAGGAATCATGCATTTTATGAGGAAGTGAGCGGGGGTGTGGTCATCATTCCTCACTAAGCCACTTTCAATTTTATATACATTTTGTTCCAAATTGCAGGTGTTTTATAGCTACTTATATGACCGAAATAAAGAAGAGAGGGAAGAGAAACGGAAGGGCAATGGCAGAAAGGAAGAGAGAGAGGGAGGTGAAAGAATCAAAGCTAGCACTAAAAGCAATTCACTTAGTCTCAGCTGGGAAAGTCACTAATTGTAGCTCTGTAGTCAGGCAGGCTTTATGATTAAGCCTGGAGGTTCATAGGATAAAGAACACATGTTTGTCACATTCCCTTATTCAACACAAGAAAGGCAATGGGGGAAACCAAGTTAAAATATCCATGAAAATGAGATGCCAAATTTTATTTAATGGGAGCTAAAAGGTAAGAAGTAAAGGTAGGTGGGTGAATCCATTAGGGCTTCCTAAGTGAGAGAATTTCACCCAAATTGAAGGAAAATGAAAGCAATGCTTTATACACACCCCAGCAAAAAACTAAGAAGGATCTGGCTCCAGGAAGTACCTGAGCTGTTGCCTGTGGCAGAAATGCCAGCAGCTGGTTTCCCTTTGTGTCTCCTGATTTTTCTTTTGTTGAATTCATTTATTGATGACTTCAACATGCATGATGTGAAAATGCATAATGTGAAAAGGTTGAGACTCCCTTTTGTTAGCTTCTAGCAGGGAAAAAAAAAGATGTAGTTTTTCAGTGACCTATTAAGAGATTTGTATTAATAGATTTCCTTCAACATCTGTTAAAAGATTTTCATTTCCCTAACCTGAACCAGATTTTGGCTGGGAATTTTAGTTCATCGATTAGTTAAAAGTCAGAGCTGTATTTATAGAATTGGGATGGGGTCTCCCCAGAACCCAGACATGGAGTTCTACAAAGGGAAAGGACTAAGTTTCCTGAACAAAAATAGAACATGTTGTCAAACGGGGCATGTGTGTGATGGTGGAGACTGGCTGGCAGGGCTGTTGAAAGAACATTTTCAGAAGTGAACAGCCTGTTTATTTTTCTCCTATCTCATGCCGTTTCAGTGCATAATGAACATCTTATTAATATTTATTATTCTGACTATACTAGTGTGCATGTAGTTCTTTCTGTCTTAGCCACCTGCTGTTCTGTTGGATAGCTGCACGACAGATATGTGTGTGTGATGTTATGTGTTCCTTGCTATTGGTGGGGGGAGGAGGGTGGAGAGCCTGGCCTTTGGCCTTGCCACTGACAGGGTTTAAATTCAGTTCTTAGAAGTGAGCATGAGGCCTCAAATCATATCTTGGTGTTAACTTCCTATGGATAAAATCAAGACAATCCAGCATATATCATAGGGTATTGTTATCACTGAGTTATAACATGTAGCATGATATACCATGCACATGGTCAACAAAGGACTGTGTCTTAAAAGCACTGTGACATTTATGACAGTATGAACTTTCTTCTGAAAGGTCAGGCTTGAACCCCCAAGTCTCTGTCATAGCTTGTAGTTCACAGTGTGTGTAGATGTTATTCATGACTCTTTACAGCTAGGATAGCTTCTCAGCAACATAGTGTTGAGGCTAGAGATGGCTTTTGGACCAGCAATCTCTCTATCCATAGTCAGAATTATCAATCCCTAAGTCTCTGCTGGTCACTAGCTCAAAAGATGAAGGGCTGTAAACTAAATTCTGACTGTCACTTAGTACCACACTTCTTTAACATTTATTAGCCATTAATGTCAGCTCATAGATATCCCTATGAGATTCAGACTAAGGATTTTGGTCTCAGTGATACCCCCTACTCTGTGTGACCTGGTATGCTCCTAAGACAATCATCACTCCCACATACAAGATAGCACTTGTGAAATAGTGTCAATTCCAGCAAGAGACTGGTTGGGTCAGGCTTGAAGTAATCAACAGTGATGGATATGACAAACATGATGATCTTTTTCATAGGGCTTATAGCATTCTGCTGAGAGGTGGAAGGTATTGCTGACCTAGAGTGGTCTTATGTACATACACAGTAAGAAAAATCTGTATCTGGAATTAAAGTTAATGCTGTCAATGTCTGTTGGAACTTGATGATCTACTTGAGAGTTAAATATTTTATTAGTTATGAGTCCTCATAACTAGTTATGTCATCATTTAACAAGCATAAGTTTCCGTAACTGTTATTAAGAGATTTGCTCCAGAGATAAAGTGTCTTCACTCATTTTTGCCTTTACGGTATCCCATCTTTCCAATTTCCCTGCCAACCTGGATGCTTTCCTTATGTAAACAGGTCCTTATTGTTAAGATCTCAGGATACAGTTCTCCTCCTCCTCCTTCTCCTCCACCTCTTCTTTCTTTTCCTCCTCCTTCCAAACCAACTACTTGTGTTGGTTTGGATGACATGTTCCATAGGCTCATGTATTTGAGCATTTGGCCCCCAGTTGCTGATACTGTTTGTGGAGATTTGGAGATGTGGTCTTGTTAGAAAAGGTGGGCCACTAGAGGTGGCCTTTGAGCATTTAAAGCCTCTCTATTTCCAGTTTTCTCTTCCTGCCGTGTTTTTGTGGTTCAAGCTGTGAGTCTAAGCTTTGCCCTGTCCATGCCCGCACTCCTGATGCCTGTCACCATGCTTTTGTCCTGCCATTATGGACTTGTATCCTATAACTATAAGCAAAAATCAACTCTCTCTTTGCTCATGGTGTTTTATGGTAGCAATGGAAAGAGAATAATATAGATGTTCACCCACTGTCTCTCTACTTTTTATTTATTCTACTAAGTCCCCAGGTAAAACCCTTTGCCTCTCTTTTCATAGAATTAATATAAGTATTGACAATCAGCAGTGACAAAAGAGATATGAGAGAAAAAATCATTATGAAGGAAAAAATCGGTGACAACTAGAAAAAGACTTTTATAAAATTGTAGGGACAGCATTGCATCACCAAGTGAGGGTATTTGGTTAGTACACAGTTAAGACTTAATATGAAGTTTTATTCTAAACACTTCTTATATACCACAAACTTTCTGTGTTGTTATGTTTTTAATTTTCTATAAATATTTACTTCCAGTAAAGCATAGATCACACTTACAGTAACCCTGTATAAAGTTTTTCTTTCTATAAAATGCCACATGCTGACAAGTCTAGGTTTTGTTAAATTGGAACCTGAGCATTTAATTGCATAGATAGAATGGTTGAAAGAATTCTCTTGATCTGTGCCTCTTTAGTTGAACAGACCATCACGGTCAAATACACTGAAGAAATGGCACTTTTAAACAATGAACTTACAGTCTAGGGAATCACCACCAGACCTGGCTCTGGTGCTGCTGCCTGCAGCCCAGCATTCCAAAGGCAGAGGCAGGGGGATTGTCATGAATTTGAGAGAAGCTTGTCTGTAAAGCAGGTTCTGGGATAGTCAAAGCTACATATTGACATTACCCACCTTCCCACAATTACTCTATGTATAAAACTTTTTCTCAGTTATGCTTTCACTGATTTTCAGGTTGTCTCCCAAATTCCAAATCCTGTGACCCTCAAACATCACCTAAATCATTGTAGGCTATTCAACGTGTATTCAACATTGGTCAGACTTTCCAATCTGTAAGGAATTTTGAGACACCAAACTTTAATCCTGGCCTACTTCAACTACATGGCAACTTTTGCTGAAAATTCCCATGAAGTGTTCAAAGATAGACATGGCAGCTGATGTGTAGACTCAAAGCATCTAGCCCATCCTAAGAGCAGATCTGCCAGACTTGGGGCCATGGCGTTGAGAGCCACTTTAGGCTGGCTTTGACCTGGTCATAATTGGAGGTCCTGAGACCAGGGAACAAGGGTAAGATTTCTGTCAATGAGTTTCCTCCATCTTCTAACAATTGAATTTCTTACTTATGCTGTCAGTGTACTGTGTGTGTTCATGAAGTCTCAGGTAGAGGGGAAGCATGTGCTAGTTACCCATGACATGTCATTGACAGGATTTGTTGGCTGTGGATTCTCCTCTAATTTATAAAAGCAATACCCATTTTGTAATTATAGTTGATTTGATGATTGGCAGGCAGGGACCTATGTCTCTCAGATTTAATATACTTCTAATATGAAATTGCATTGAACTTAACTATAAATCAAGGTGAATAATACGGAACAGTTCTCTTAATAAGAATTAAAGCAGGGTCTATTGTCTGTCTCAACACACTGAGAACATATATCATGCACTGTATATTTTCAACAATGAGAGATACTGATTTCTAAAGGGAAATAGCATGGCAGTGTGGAGGTACACAGGAGAGGGAATTTGGGAACTGGTACTAATGAGAAAAGAGTAGATTAAAAAACTGGGTACTTTGTAATAGTGTGTGTATGTATATATATAAACAAACTAAAGAAAGATGAGGTGTTTGTGTGCAAGAATTTGTGTCACAGTTGAGTGGCCCTGTACAGAAATTCCCAGTGAAACCAGCTGTCCCAGGTGAGCAAATCTCCAGTTCAATGGAAAATGCAAGATGTAGGCATTTCTAAACTAAGCTCAGCTTAGTTTAGCCTCAGCTTAGTTTAGCTGTGATGCCTTACAGTGTATGCTGGGATCTTTAAGGGACAGCTATGCCTATAACCTGATATTCAAGTGAGATTCCTTTTAACTTAAAGTGCCATAATATTATTACAGCATGAGCACAAAGGATTTTTACTCTTTTTAAATGCATGTTCTAGATGTTCATGTCACTGAAATTTAAATAATCGTCATTTGGTATATAGGATGTCCATGTAGACTATGAAAGCTGTGTGGAGCAGCTTGCCTCAAAGTCCTATTAACAGGTCTGCAAAATGTCCTGCTTTCTGTTTATACCCCTTGGAAAGTAACTCAGAGTGCTAGATCTTCATTACGTCACCACTGGGAGAAGAGCCATGCTGATCCAGGTGAGAAGTGCCTTGCGTGTACAGGTGTGAATTCTTGTGGTTGAGAGTGGCCATCACTGGGGCTTCAGATAGGGTCAGTGGTGTGTCAGCCAGGCAAGTGCAAAGACCTAAGTCCTCTGCCAAAAACACTTGTAAAAAGCTGGCTGTGGAAGCACATCTGTCAGCCCAGCATGAGGAAGATAGAGACAGGCAAGTCATTGGGGCCTGATGGCTAGCCAGCCAGCTTTTTGAGCAGCCTGCCAATAAGAAATTGTGTCTCAAAGAAAAAAAGAAAACTAAGGAAACACCTCAAAAACATCAAGATGACTCCCCACATGTATCCTTTGCATGCAGGCTCATGCATGTACACTGCCCCTCCACACATATACATATGAACACACACACACACATACCAGCCAAGAATGGTTACTGTCTAAAATTAATGGACAGTGTGATGAGGAATTTGCTTGTAAACTGGCACAGGATTCACTCGCAAGTATCCCACTACAGCCCCAATTGAAATCAAGTCACTTGGTAGAGCACTACCTGACAGCATCAGAGAGAAGGCTCTGGAGAGATGTCTCATCATCCTATATGGTGGCACTCTGATGTGTGCCCAACATGGATTTAATTCCATATTTGTGATGCAAACCTGCGTTAGGAGGAATTAATTGCCACCCCATGTTGGCCAACGGGTCCCACCAAAGATCATCTTTCATCTCACTAGCTTTTAGGTGGGTAGTACATATTGACTGGAATGGTCAAAGCACGGACACCACTGTGGCATAGGGCACACCAGCAGTAGGATAATGGAGGGGCTCCTTGGAGGTGGGTGTGTGTCCCCAGAAGAGGGTAGATGAAGAGTGGAAATCATGGGGATTCTAAGAAACAATCATTCCTTCAGGTAAGAAATGATGACAGGAGCAACCCATAGCTGAAGTCTCCTCATGCCCATATTTTAAAAGTTAATAGAGCAGCCTCATGGCAGTGATTGATGGAGGCAAAATCCTCTCTCTCTCTTCCAATTAAACAACCTGTAAATATAAACAAATATTAGCAGCAGAACAAACTGCTTTGAGTTCCGCACTGTCAGGGGAGTGACATTTAAATCACTCCTGCTTAAGGTCATAATTAGTCATAGATAATAAACTAGAACCAAAGCCTTGGTCTGATAGCCAGGGCAGGAGACAGAGGCTGAGCTCCAGGGACATAGGTCTTTTTAATCTTCTTTAGGGCACACATAAAGATGAATTGTTTTTGCTTGCCCCCTTGTGCCCAGTAGGATGGGCCAAGGGGTGGAAAGGTGCTTACTATGCTACAAATGCAGACCTGTAGTTAATGTTCCAAAGTACGATACATAGCTGTACTATATGAATTAAACACTCATGGATCAAGTCCCAGAGATGGACATGGATTTATCACCTGTGTTTCTCCTGGAGCTGAAAGGAAAGGGTGTGTTTGCTTAAAAGGCGAGATTTTTGCTTGTTTGTTTCAAGACAGGGTTTCTCTGTGTAGCCCTGGATGTCCTGGAACTAGCTTTGTAAACCAGGCTGGTCTCGAACTCACAGAGATCCACCTGCCTCTGCCTCAAGTCCTGGGAGTAAAGGTGAACACCACCACCAAAGCCTGGCAAAGGGCAAGAGAGTTTTAACAACCGTTTGGAGGAAGGAAGGAAGGTGAACTTATTTCTGTATGGAAACATGAACCAGGCAATGGCCAGAGGGAGAGCTGTAGTCAGGAGCCCTGTCAGTTGAAGAAGCTGACTCCCAGATTTCATGCTAAGGAGTCCCCAGGCTGTCACCGCCAAAGGGTTCTGGCACCAGAAAACTGCAATTAACAGGATTTATCTCTTATTTACACTTTCCCTAGGCTATCTGCACTGGGGCCTGGATTTTTCAGTTATGAAATGTTACAGTGGAGTCTATTTGTGACAAAGATAGCTAAGCATGCAGAGAGGCTGAATGTGCTAGAGGCACAAACTCAGGAAACCCGGGTGCCTTTGAAGGTTCTGGATATTTGTGAGCCCAGCATCACCTGCCTCTGCTCTCTGGAGTGGGTTAGGACCAGGCATAGGGAAGTAAGAAACAATGATTGAATGTCCTTGATATTCATCATGATGAGCTTGACTTCATTATGATGAGCCCAACAATGTTTCTTTTCAATGTGGAGATTGGAAAAGATCTATTGAACTTGTTGAACTTGGTATCACTTGAGTTTTTTGTTTTGTTTTGTTTTGTTTTGTTTTGTTTCAAAGTGAAAATAATACATAAGTGACATTGATGCAGGTCCTGGAGTTTTTGTGGGACTTTTTTGTTTTGTTTTGTTTTTCAGATCCAAGAGTTTCCAAAGTACTGTCCGTCTTTAAAATGAAAATATTCATAAGACCAAAGAGCATGCTCTTGCTGACTCAGGGAAGCACCTTAAACCTAGAAATTCAGTTAGTTTCTGAAGGCTTTGAACAGCACAGGTGGTTGGAAATGGAACTATGCCCTCACATACCGATTTGATTCATGTGTTTTATTAATGAAAACTATCAGCTTAATTCTAAAGATATATGCTTTCCATCTTATATTCTCATTAATGTATCAGCTTGATCTTGTATGTGTATTCCATTTTATACTCATGTGTTCGCAGAATCTAAACACTAGTGTAATGATATTTACAAACTTATAAGAAAGCATGCTTCCCTCAGTAAATCTCAAAAAATTTCTCTCCATATTAGATTATACTTTATGGGTGTTCCTAAAATAAGTTTATAGACCGCGTATATCCTCCACAATTTCTAATGAAGTGCCTGTATTATTTACTTTTCTATTGCTGTGACAGAACGCCCTAACACAGAAACTTAAGGAAAACGGGATTTGCTTTAGCCTTGAATCCATCATGATGGGAAGACATGGCATGGTGGGAAGAGGATATTGGCTGATCACATTTTCATCCACACAGAGAGCAGAGAGCCAGGCTTCGCACCATCAAAGCCCTCTCCCATGAGTTGCTTCCTGAAGAAACTTCCAAATAACGCCACCTGCTGGACACCACATGTTCAGTAACCTGTACCCATTGAGAACATTTTCATTCAAACTCCAACAGTGCCTAGTTCATTTTCTTAGATGAATTAAGAATTCAATTCTAAATGGCAGCATTTACGAGGATGTGGGGTTTGTCTGGCTGAGACAGAGAGGAACCAAGAAGGTGAGAGGCCAGTGTGACAGACTTGACAGCAGGATGCTCCGAGGGGAAGACTGTCATTGTCCTGCCTATCTCAGAACAGCCATGATACATTAGAACTCTCAGAGAAAGTGAGCCCCAAATTACTGGCTATACAGTTTGAGTATGCTTGAGATATCTCTAGTGAAAAACAAAATCAAACAAGGTTTGTATGAAAAGGAAAAGAAAGTATCAGACCATTGATAATATTATCAAAAACAACAACAACAACAACAACAACAAAACAACCCTCTCAGGACTTCTATTTTCATATTTGTGCCTCAGTGTTCTGACCCTAGTATTCATAAATGGCATGGTTTGAAAATATAATTCAGTAGTATGTGAATAATTTGATCATCATTTCATACTAGTAATATATACATGTATATGTTTTTATATGTTATATATTACTTATATATACATATATAATTTAATGCAAAGTTTTCATTTGTGCCTATGATGCATTTTATATGTATACACTGGACACATTTTTTACACTACTTGTTTATTTCCAAGATTTCAATTTTAACTTTGCTCCGTAATCTACAACAGGCATATTACAGAATTCTCTATTGTGTAAACTACACCCCCCCCCCCTTTTTTTAAAGGAAAGAATGTGATACGTTGTCATACATCCTGTGACAGCATTCTAAAAACGCTATGACATACTTTCTGTCCCAAGCAGCTTAGAAGTCTACTGTAGCAACAAGAATATGTGCTTTTGAGTGGAAATTGTTTATGACAGATAAAAGACACATCACACCGTGAATGGTAAATTTCCCACTATGACTCTTAAGGCTTCTCATTGTACCATCCGCCCTACATTTACCACCTTCAAGGACAAAGCTTTGATCTGAGCTCAAAGCTGTGGAGTTGAGATGCCATGAATATCTCAGGATGTAGCCTTGTGGCCTCACAGGAGACTCTCACCCTAAAGCCTCATACACCCATTTCTCTGTGAATCTAGACTCTATTTTTTATGTGGATGCTGTGTTTTTTGAAATGTGCATGTCTGGTATTTTAACAGTGAGTGTCTAGAATTTTCAGACTTAGGGCAACCTCTTTCTTCACACTTAGTATTAGTTTTTTAAACAGATATGCCTCTGTTATGACTTCTCAAGCAGCATAATACTTCAAGGGTGCACTTGTTTGTACACCTGACTTGTTTTGAATTCCCCAGCTCTCTTGTAATAGTTACAACTCAATGGTGAGTACACTTGAGAAGAATTCTCCTCATCCCTCCCACTTCATCATCTGAGGCTCAAATATAGGCATCTTCTCCGCCCAAGGCACTCTCATTTAGTACACCCAGTTTCCAAGCCTCATGCACCTGCTGACTCAATTAGACTTAATTGTTTCTTTACCACCTATCCTTGTGTTCCTGGGAGAATGCTCCTTCCCACTCCCCCATATTGTTTAGCTCTGTTTGGTAAATTAACAACCATAAAGTAAAATGGGAAGTGTGTGTTGGGCTGTTTTGTTTGTATGTTTCTCCCTCTCTGTGTGGAACTCACTGTCAACAAACTGTCAGAAAGTTCTTCTGTGAAGGCTTGGACCAGAGTATTTTCAGAGAGGTTCGGCTATAATGGATCACCACACACAAGATTCATTAGACAGAAACCTACTCTGCGAATTCTGAAAATAAGTTTATTTACTGATTTATTCACTAGTTCATTTAGTTTTAGTTTTAGACCTGAGGTTTGAACCCAGGACTTCATGCTTCACCATCGGGCTACAACTACATTCTAAGCTAAGTTTGTTGTCACAAGCAATTTTCAGCTTCTTAGGTACATTTGTAAACTTGGTGCCTTTAGTCTTCTCAGGACCATTAAAAACGAAGTGCTACTTTCTTGTGCTAAAGATCAAGCTGATTTGGGATCATTACAGAATTAGAAACTGGTAAGAGAATAGAAATAAACTGTGAAGAGCCTGACTATGAAATGATAGTGTTTATATTTTAAGAACTATTTCAAAAAAATATGTGTAACTGCCTATAATTTTATTTTATAATAAAATGAAGGTTAGAATTAAGCTACAATTCTGTAAACAACCATCTGTGGGTATTCTCCTTCTGGCTGTTAACTATGCAACAAATACATTCCACACCTCTGAAGTCTTTTCTGGATACCTGGATTACAATGAAACGTGAGACATTTTTGCAGACTTAGAGTTTGATCAGAATTTCTCAGCCTCAAGAGTTGCGTGCCTTTAGAGGGTGGAGCTGTGGAATCCATCCATGTGGGATTTCAATCAGAGCTTTGCTGTGTGTTCCCAGAGCCCAGGGTTGTTTGATGTGACCAAAAGCCAAATTTTGATTAGAAATGCCATGACAATAATACGATTTAAATGCAGAATATAAAGTAACAATGGCTGTAATCATTCAAAAATTAGGACCACTATAGTCAGAAGGAATTGATTCTAGTTTTTTAAAGTCATGTGAGCACATGCATATCTCTGTGGGATTATGTGCTTGTGAGTGCAGGGGCTGACAGAGGCCAGGCACACAAGCTTCATTTGGAGTGACAGTTACAGATGGTTGTATGCCACCTAGTATGGTGGCTAGAAACCTAACTCAGGCTCTCTGTGAGAACAGTATGTGTCCTTAAGCCCCTGAGCTATCTCTCCAGCCTCACTGCTAATGTTTCATACAGGAGGATTTTAAGACAAACCCTAACTTTCTCGTATGTGATCATTTCCAGAACTCCCTGGGGGCATTGACTGTGGGACTGGGCTCTCTCCTAGTCTTGTATAGTCACACCTTGGACATTAGCTCTTTTCTCACTGTTGTGATAGAAGAGCTGACAAAAAGTAATGAAAGTATAACAGGGTTTATTTTGGCTTGATATGTGTGGGAAAGGAGCAAAGGCACCTGTGGCAGGTACACAAGGCTGCTGGTTAGAATGTCTTTGTGGCCAGAAAGCAGAGGAAGATGAATGCTGCTACTGGACTTGCTTTCTCTTCTTTGTTCAATATGGGACCCCTGTCTATGGCCTCACATTGCCCACTGCTAGGTCAGCCTTTCTAAGAGAACACCCCCATAGATGTGTCTAGATGTGTCCTCTCAGTGACACTAAATCCAATCAAGTTGATAACGAATATTGACCATCGTTCTCTGGTCCCTCTTGTCTTGAGTTCTGCTATTTTTTGGTCTTTGAACATCCTGGTCACTTGTGATAAATCCTGCGTCTTAGACTCTTAGGTCCAAATGTTCCGTCTGAGAGGCCATCAGATCTTGCCACAGTACACTGAGCACTGATGTTCTGGGGGATGCGGATCTTCCCTCTGACCTGTGAGATTCAGCATTATGCTCTTCTGTACTGTTCTGCACTGACTTATTGGCTGTGGGTTGCCTACACACACTCAGACACAAACACATTCATACAAAAACACACACACACACACTCTCTCTCTCTCAGAAACAAACTCAGCCACACTCTCTAATACTGAGTCCACACATATTTAGACCTTGTTCCTTCCTAATTCTCGCAGAATTACTACAACTGCCAACCCCCTGAAAGTCACTGTTTTCTGGTGTGTTGTAGGGCGACTGTTCTCTGCATTGCTGTGTGCCATCCTCTTGCCTCTCAGGGTTTGACACTGGACCCTGATTTTTCTGTGCATCATCCTCTAAACTATTTCTTTTCAACTTCATAGTCTCAAATATAATAATAATAATAATAATAATAATAATAATAAATGTTTCCTATTCTGTGCCTAGAATAATCAGGACGTTACTGCAAGATTCCCTTGGGTAGTAACATCTGTACATACCATTTAACTCCTTCCTTTTGTCTTTGCTATTGATGGAGCCCTCTCATAGACCTTGGTCAATAGCAGTTGGTTAACTTGCCAGTTTCTGCTTTTTATTAATGGCTGTATATCTTTCTGGAGATGATTCTATGTTAATTTTAGTAAAATACTTTAAAACACATAAATAGATTTGACACATGTAAATAATTATCAAGCAAGTAACTTCCCTGGCCATCAGTGACCCCTGTACTTATAACTGGAATACTTTCTATAGCCATGCTGATCTTCCTGAATGTGCATTTAATAAGGCAGTGATTAGTCTCTGATTGAACTCCTGCATTAAAGTGAGAGCTACCCTCCATTTCTATAACTCACACATAAATGCAAGTTCAAATTCCAGTTATTTGAATATTACTTTTTAAAGAAACATCTGTACAAAAAAAGGGAAAGGAGAAGAGGAAAGAAGGGTCAGGGCTGTCAGTCAGATTTCTGTGGGAGGGTACAGTAAGGACACGGGAGGATGACGCTTCACCATGGGATGTCCCAGCATGCAAATTCATGATGTCAAAATGCCAGTGGCTCCTATGGGTGTGTACAAGAAGACACAGGAATAATCGGGATGAGACTGGTGCTTGTGTGCCAGCCTGTAAAGACCCTACAAAGGCAACCAAGGCATCCGAAGAACCCAAAATGAGTGAAATGTACTTATAGACCAAAATTTTCATCCTTGGTATAAACAAGAAAGGATTCAGTGTGAATACAAAAGTGACTTCTCTCCCTTTCTCTCTCTCTCTCTATCCCTATCTTATGTTTTATTTAATTTTTATGTTTTTTTTACAATTTATTCATCATATATTCTGAATGAAGCCCTCTCCCTCAACTCCTCCCAGTCCAACCCTCCCTCCCTCTTCCCCCCATCCTCTTCCCCTAGTCTACTGAAAGCGAGAATTCTCCTCCTTTTCCTTTTGCCCATAGGTTCTCAAGTTTTATCAGGACTGCCTGGACCCTCCTCCTCTGTAGCCTGGCAAGGCTGTATTACTAAAGGCAAGTGATCAAAGAGCAGGCATTCAAGTTCATGACAGAGGCAGCCCCTGCTCTCCTTACTCAGGTACCCGCATACTAATTGGCTACATCTGAGCAGGGGGTCTAGGTCCTCTCCAAGCAAAGTCATTGGTTGGTGCATCAGTCTCTGCAGGAGCCCCTAGGCTCAGGTGTTTTAGCTTTGTTGGTCTGCTTGTAAGGCTCCTGTCCCCTCCGTGTCCTTCTATCCACTCCCTTCTTCCCTAAGACTCTCTGTGCCCAAAGTTTGTCTGTGAGTCTCAGCATCTGCTTTGACCCCCTGTTAGGTGGAGCCTTTCAGAGAACCCTCTATAGGCTCCCATCCTGTTTCCTCTCTTCCACCACTTCTGGTGTCTATCCTGTTTGCCATTCTGAATGAGATGCAAGCATCTTTCCTAGGGTCCTCCTTGTGGTTTAGCTTATTTAGGTCTGTAGCTTTTAGTATGGCTATCCTATACTGTAGGGCTAATATCCATTTATAAGTGTCTTTCTGTTTCTGTCACAACCCCTGCTTGAGAAAGACAAACAATAAGATGGTTACAACACGGGCACACAGTGCCTCTGTGCTGGGCTGCCCACAACTCCCATGAGCAGCGGGTGTCAGAAAACAAACTGCTGAAAAAACAAAAGGCTGCTGGAGTTCTATCTCATTTTGGGTTTGGGGAGGCCAAGCACATTTTAAAACAATTTATCAGCCTTAGAAGACACTCTTTCCAGGTGGATTGCACATTTTAAACCATCTATCTCAAGGTTCTGGAATTACTCTTGAACCACTCTCTGCCACATGCTTTCCTTCTTGGCAGAGTTTCCAGGATTGGGCACTGAAGACCCCAATCTTCTATCCTCTTTATTATTAAGAGCAGTTTTAACTGTACATTTCATGAAGAATGCACCTCTAGCCACATATCCAATTCAATGGTAAAAGTTGGATCATTTTATAGTTAAGTCTTATGAAATGTGGTTCCTAAGCTCTAGTTGCCTGGCCTCACACCCGTCCTTATGAACAACGCAATCTGAGTTAACTCAGATTCAAGCCTCGACTCATTGCCTTCTATGCCCTCATTCTCACAAAAAACATTTTGTTTTTCTAGTCTTTTCTGTATTAAAACTTTATTTGTGTGTGTGTTTGTGTGTGTTTCAAGACAGGGTTCAAAGACAGAGATGAGCCTGCCTCTGCCTCCCTAGTGCTGGGATTAAAGGAGTGTATCACCACACCTAGTTTAAAATTTTATTTTAATTTGGAAAGCTTAATTAACCTATGTGACATTTTAAAGTTTTTTTCTCAGTATCCTTCATTCAAAGATACACATAACTGCTAACTTCCTGTCACTGCTAAACTTGAGATTTGTTCTTACATAAAGTAAAACTGTACCTGTATCCAGACCACTGCTCATCCTACCTGATTTGCAGAATAAGCCCTAGAAGCAAAAAATCTAAGTAACCCCTCTTACCTGAGAATCTTCAGTATCTTAGGAGCATTGATTTCTGAAGGCTTATAAATCCTGTCTGCATAAAGGAGTTATGGAATAAAGGATTTTAAATAAGTAGAAAATGTGTAGCTTATAAAATTAACCCGATGTTAGACTCTGACATGAGAGTACTAGATGGCTAAGTGAGTAAAAAAATAAAATAAAATAAAAATGCTTGCTATGCAAGCAGGAGGGGGGCCTGATTTTGGACCCTTATCATCCATGTTAAAATAGCAGTAAAACACAGGGATGTTTATGAAAGAAGAGGGAGACAGAAAGACCTTGAGGGGACATGAGCTCCACGGGAGTGCAACAGAACAAAAACATTTGGACCCAAGTGTCTTTTCTGAGACTGATTGTCCAACCAAGCACCATGCATGGAAATGACCTAGAACCCCTGCACAGATGTAGCCCATGGCAGCTCAGTGTCCAAGTGGGTTCCCTATTAAGGGGAACAGGGGCTGTCTCTGACATGAACCCAGTGGCCGGCTCTTTGATCAGTCCCCTCCCCCCCAAATGAGGAGCAGCTTTACCAGGCTGCAGAGGAAGGCAATGCAGCCAGTCCAGGTGAGACCTCGTAGGCTAGGGTCAGATGGAAGGGGAGGAGGACCTCCCTACTAGTGAACTTGGGAAGGGGCCTGGGAAGAGATGAGAGATGGAGGATGGGATTGGGAGGAGATGAGGGAGGAGGCTACAGCTGGGACACAAAGTGAATAGACTGTAATAATAAATAAATAAAAACTTTAAAAATGTTTGCAGCAGTTGTAGTGGCCACACTTGCAGTCATAGTAGCTAAACACCATGGAATACCTGAACTTTTATTTATGGGGAGGCAGAGACAGGCTGAACACTTGGGTGGATCGCCAGATTAACCTGAGCAAAGAATTCTAAGCTTAGTGAGAAAAGATGTCTCTAAAAAGAAAGTAGAGGGTGGATAAAGAAGATACTCAACTTCAACCTGTGACCTCTATACACACACAGACACACAAACACATTCATACACATATGTACATCCACATCTGCACACATATGTACAGAACCCATACATACAAGAGAAAAACTCTGGCACAAACAAAAACAATACAATTTTACATAGACCATTTTATTTTCATTTTGTTGCATGCCATGTATTTACCATATTTCAATTCTTGTTAAACTGAATATTTCACTATCTTGTTTCAAAAATTGAAAGGAATACATAATATGCAAAGAACATTAAATAAAATTTAAAACCCAGTTTCAAAAGTTAACAAGACTAAAAGTTATTAGTTTGTGGGAGATCTGCCCTGCTTTGTAGCTACTATTCTTTATTACACCTAAATATTCTAGTCCTAGTGACCAGAGTTTGAAATCACTAGCCAAGTTCAAGTGGTCCCTGATTCACCTGAATTTTTCTGAGATCTGGTCTCAAGCCGTGCATAACTGGGCCAGGGGAGAAAGAACTCAGAGAACTGTAAGCAGATGGTCCCCAGCTGCAACTCAGTCTTCATCAGAACCTTCCTGCACCTGAAGCAAACTACTGCATGCTTGCTTCTGAACCCGGAAATCAGGAATACTCTTAGATTTCACTTGATGCCTGTGAGGCTGGAAGAAAATGCTATAACATCACTGAACTTCACATATTCATATTTTTCTTCTGGTCATGACCTTAAGCTTTTGTTTGTTTGTTTTTGTCAAATATAGTAGCTAGCATTATATTTTCACAGAAGTCACAGGTGGTGTGGTAACCATTAATAAATACACAATCCTTAAAGGGAAGATATAATTTGCTTTTCATGTTCACCTGTTGAAACATCTTTGAGTACTTCCATGCCCTTGTCCTGAAACTTTTCTTAAAAGGGAGTTCTTCAGTGCAGACCTGAAGGAAGAGCTGGAGCCCTGCATGAGGGCAGAGGATGTATCTCAGGGTCAGAATTCATGTATAACTTTTGCTTTATGTGAAACCTGGGCACATCCTTTTGCAAAATCCCAGGTGAAATAAAAGATCCATGTAGAACTGAGTCATGAGTTGTCTATACATGTCAGGAATGAGAATGTAAATATTTTGATGTGTAAATTATTGTAGATCACTGATATTAATAAAATAATATTTATTATGTTAGAGATATTTTTCTTGTCTTTTTAATGTTTGTTTGGTTTTAGTTCATTAGACTTCCTAGATACATGTCTTGCCTGGATTACAAATGACTTAAAACTAAGATGCATATTCTTCTCATAGAAGTCACACAGATAGTGTGCTGTCAGTAGACACATGCATTACCAGATTCTCTGGAGAATTTTGCATCAGTCTCTTTCAACAAAAAGGAGGCTCATCCTTATCTCAGCCTCTGACCCTAGTCCTAACCTGCCAGTATTTCCAGTTTTCCCGCCTTCTTCAATTTCTTCCTGCTCCTTCTCACAAGAAAACCTTGGGGAAAGGGTGGTCTGTGTTTAAGGAAATAAAGCTAACCTTCTAGAACCTCCTGAACACAAAAGTCAACAGCTTTCTATATACAATAAAAACTCTCCCCAAGCTTCACATATGCTTATCCCTCATATATCCTGATTTGCAGGTATGGGGGATAGGGGTGTTTTACTTTGCTCAGTTTTAATTAAAAGGGAGAAAAGACATAGCATCAATCAGAAATCCATGTGTTTTTATTAATTTTTATATTAATTACAGCTTATCCACATTGTATCCCAGCTGTAGCCCCCTCCTTCATTCCCTCCGAATCCCACCCTTCCTCCCTCATCTCCTCCCATGGCCCTCTCCAAGTCCACTGATAAAGAAAGTCTTCCTCCCCTTTCATCTGACCCTAGCTTATCAGGTCTCTTCAGGACTGGCTGCATTGTCCTTCTCTGTGGCCTGGCTAGGCTGCTCCCATGTTTTGATTTGTTTTGTTTTTCATTTAATTACACAGTAATTAAGTATTCTGAATCTTTTCAGTAATTCTTTTCTTAGAGTGGGGAATGCCTTATGTCAAGCTAGAAACTTCTAATGAGTCATGATGAATGTTCTGTGTTGTAAACTGGGCACCTTTACTGTGTAGTGACTGTGGGCTGGCTTCTGCCCCAATTAACATTTGTAATTGTACTTTTAAAGCATAAAAACATTGTGGCCTATACAAATACTCCTCCTAGCCTGGTAGTGTTATTGACTGAGTTATTGTTAGCTGTTGGGTCTTATAGCATCATTAATGACATTAAATCTTGCATTAAGTGGCAGTTGGCTCCTTTCTGAATCTTTCCCTGACTGTAGAAAACAGTCAACAGCTACTGCTTCTGGCCATTCACCTGTTTGTGTAGTGGGTTTTATATGACCACAATCTAAAGAGTCTTTCCAGAGCATTCATTCAGCACATAGTTGTTGGGAAGATGGCATTAGAGAAGTGAGGGTTTATAGTGAACAGAATTCATGTTGCCCACTTTCAAAGTGTTTACTGTTGAGATCAAGGCAGTAAACATGTTCACTAACTATTGGTAGGAACATACATTAGTATAGCTACTGTGGAAAGAAGTATGGATTTTATTTTATGTTAGTATTATCATCTGTGAATCAGAAGGGAAGTAACACTTGAGAAGATACTGCAGCTCTCCTAGTACCAAACCAGAGTGAATTCGCTCCTGAGGAGCTATGCTACCTCTAAAGCCTATATTCTCAGGGGTTCAATGTGCTTCTCTGTTATTCACTCAAGCACACTGTGTGTGTGTGTGTGTGTGTGTGTGTGTGTGTGTTTTAGCGTAGTGTGAGGTATCAGGGGTATAGATTACCTATC
>CM053764.1:108338167-108370812 GCA_028658305.1 Pachyuromys duprasi | reverse complement strand
GACAATTAGGAATAGTGATTCCTCAAGACCCAGCTATACCACTCTTAGGCATATATCCAAAAAATGCTCAAATACACAACAAGGACATTTGCTCAACTATGTTCGTGGCTGCTTTATTTGTAATAGCCAGAACCTGGAAACAACCCAGATGTCCCTCAGTTGAGGAATGGATACAGAAATTATGGTATGTTTACACAATGGAACATTACTCAGCAATTAAAAAGGAGGAAATCATGACATTCTCAGGCAAATGGTGAGATCTGGAAACGATTGTCCTAAGTGAGGTATCCCAAAAGCAGAAAGAAACATATGGTATATACTCACTTATATAGACCTATGGTATAGAATGGTCGTGCTGAAATCTATACACCTAGGGAAGAGAAACAAGAAGGAGGACCCAGGTTGGTATCAATGCTCATTTAGATGAATAAATGGGATGGACATTGAATGGAGAATAAAACAAGCAACAGGACAGGAACATACCAAAGAGGGCTTCTGAAAGAATCAATATAGCAATGTATCAAAGCAGATATTAAGACTCACAATCAAGCCTTTGTCAGAGGGCTGGGAATAATAATGAAAATAGGGGAAGTTAGTAAGACTTGGGAAGAACAAGAGCTCCACAAAGACCAAACTGAGCAGGGCACAGGGATCTTTTACGAGACAGTTTCTCCAACCAAGGACCATGTATGGATATGGCCTAGAACCTCCATTCAGATGTGGTCCATGGTAGCTCAGTGTCCAACTGAAGACCCTAGTAAGGGGCATAAGGACTGTTTCTGTCATGAACTTGATGGCTGGCTCTTTGACCTTCCCCCGCACATGCCAGGGAGTAACAGCCTGGCTAGATCCCAGGGGAGGACATTACAGCCAGCCCTGAGAAGACAAGATGATCTGGGGTTGGATGGAAGGTGAGGAGGTCCTCCCCAGTTGGTGGACTTGGAGGGGGCAGGGACGTGATGAGGGAGGGATGGAGGGAGTGGCAGGGAATGAGGTAGGGGGCTATGCCTGGGATGCAAAGTACCTAACCTGTGATTAATATAAAAATAAATAAATTACATTAAAAATAAAGCAAAGAGACTTAAGAAGACATTGGACCCACTCTTCTACCTTTTGTTAAGTTGAGGTTTCAGGATGTCCTGAGAAAGACAACCCTTTGGCCTATCATAAGCTATCAATTTATGACCCTCTACCAATGGCAATATTTCATGTTTTCAAAATTTTTCTTCACTCAGATGATATAATAGGGATAGTTCTCTGTTCCAAAATCAGGTGAAGTTTTCATTTCCTTGCCTGGTAGTCAGAGCTATTTAGCCCTACAGAATAAAACCACATGAACAGTACATTGGTGTTCATTCTGATCCAACTATTTTTAAGGCGTAATATTTTTGTCTTCTTTTAAAATTAACATTAGTGAAGTATTCTCTGAAGGCCAGTGGCACCTCCACCCACACCCACCTCACCTAGGTGAAGCTTGTGAGCTGCCTGGGGTGATTATTACAATCACTGTAAAAACAGAATATTGTCTTAATTACTGAGCTATCTGCCCATCACTCTGTAGGCATTCTAGAAGAGTAACTTTATTGAAGTCACTGCATCTCATTTTCAGGGTGGTGAAACTGAGGCACAAATTTGGATTACATACGGAGGACAATTTCAGAGTAGAGAAGACATTAAACCATGCTTGGGTGACTCTTGGCCATTTGCTTTCAATCAATTCCTGGGATGGACCTCAAATAAAGGACTTTAGGAGGGGTATCAAGTGCAGTGGGAGCTCGAGGGATGAGAGAACTCAGACATTAAAGTACAACTGCTGGGCTTGAGCATCAGAACCAAGGCAAAAATGAAATGATGAGAAGGAGATTCTGGTTGAGAGAGTAGAAGTCAAGGGACCCACTTTAGAAGACAATTGTTGCATAATATCTTCAACCATATACACCTTGGCAGCTGAATTTTTCTACTCTTCTATTTGCTTGTGCCTATAAGAAAGGCAAGAGAAATTCCTGCTTCTTGGGTCCATTTGCTTGGAAAATGTCTTCCAGCCCTTTACCCTCAGGTAATGTCTATCTTTGTGACTTAGGTGTGTTTCTTGTATGCAACAGATTGCTGGGTCTTGTTTATGCATCCATTCTGTTAGTCTATGTCTTTTTATTGGAGAATTGAGTCCATTGATGTTGAGAGAGATTAATGACCAGTGGCTGTTAGATCCTTTGATTTTGATGTTGGCTATGGTAGTTAAGTATCTGTGCTTGGTTACTTTTTGTTTTACTGTAGTGAGGTTAATTATTTCCTGCGTTTTCTTGAAAGTAGTTAGTTTTCTTGGATTGTATTTTTCCTTCTAGTATCTTCTATAATGCTTGATTTGTGTGTAGGTATTGTTGAAATTGGTTATTGTTATTGAATGTCTTGTTTTCTCATCTATGAGGACTGAGAATTTTGCTTGGTATAGTAGCCTGGGCTGACATCTGTGTTCTCTTAGGGTCTAAAATGCTCAATCCCCATCTAGAAAGGCAAAGAGGATGGGCATTAGAAGAAGGAGAAAACAGGGAACAAGGTAGG
This sequence comes from Pachyuromys duprasi, assembly GCA_028658305.1. Taxonomy (NCBI): domain Eukaryota; kingdom Metazoa; phylum Chordata; class Mammalia; order Rodentia; family Muridae; genus Pachyuromys; species Pachyuromys duprasi. Next base: position 108,368,253 of record CM053764.1, on the reverse strand, counting down.
AGTCTGCCACAGAGGGCTTCTGAAAGGCTCTGCTCTGCCGACTATGAAAGCAGATGCTGAGACTTATGGCCAACTGTTGGCAGAGTGCCGGGAATTTTATGAAAGATGTGGAAAATGTTAAGATCTCGAGAGGATGGGAGCTGCACAAGGAGAGCAACAAAACCAAAAAATCTAAGCATAGTGGTCTTTCCAGAGACTGATACTCCAACCAAGTAGCATGCATAGAAATAACCTAGAACCCTTGCACAGAGGTAGCCCATGGCAGTTCAGTGTCCAAGTGGGCGCCATAGTAATGGGAACCGGGACTGCCTTTGACATGAACTGATTGACCTTCATTTTGACCACCCTCCCCCGGGGGGAGCAGCCTTTCCAGGCCACAGAGGAAGACAATGCAGCCACTCCTGATGAGACCTGATAGACTAGGATCAGAAGGAAGGAAAAGAAGACCTCCCCTATCAGTAAACTTTGGGAGGGGCATGCATGGAGAAGGGGAAGGAAGGGAGGGCTTGAGAGGGGAGGCGGGAGGGTGATACAGGTGGGATACAAAGTGAATAATGTGTCATTAATAAAAAATTTAAACAATTTCAGAAAAAGGCAAGAAAACCTATGATATACTCTCCAGTGATGTTATCAAACTTAGAAGAGTATGGACTATATGTTTTATAGAGAGAGATATGGTGTTAATATGTAGACCACTATTTGAAAATTGTAGTTTTTATACACTCAAGTGAGCTCTGTATTTATGACTTTAAATCAAAATATAATGGCATAACACACTGTTGGAAAATTAACTTTGCATAATTTTGTCAAAACAAGCTGAAAAATATTGTTCTCACACAAACCAAACAAAACCCCACTAAGCTGTTTTGGTCTGAAACTGGCTTAAGTATTTAATATGCATTTTTAATACAAAGATGACTATTATAATATTGTTGAAATCCCTTCTTCTGATCATTGTAATTTTAAAACTCATGAAAGCATAGGGATTATTATTATTCACTGTGTTTCAAAACAAACAATAATTTGAGGAAAGGAAAAAATTATTAAGTACCAATGGGCAAATAAAATAGTAATTAAATAAGTTGTGTCTACGAATTACAGTCTCACCTCCAATAGGCCCAAGAATGAGCTCAGATAGCCTTGCATCACAAGCTTTCCGTAAGTACAAGCCCAGAAGTGGCATTGTCCTTGTATGCATAGATTGTGAAAACAATACCAAGGTCAAAAATTCTCAGTGAAAACAAAGTAAAAATAAGCTGAAATTTCCAATGACATGGCAGTCAGTTTATTTGAGAATAAATATCATAAAAAATTCTGCTACATTTTTCAAGATGAGCAAAACCTTCATCTGGTTAGCAAGAAGCTTATGAGAAGTTCAGTCAGAACACTTGGGAAGTATTTGAATGAGATATAGAGATACAGAGATTTTTCTTGATGGAAGAGACCTCTGCAAAGAAGGAGAATTTCTGGGAGGTTTCCCCTCATCTGGATAATTAGGACTTGGGAAATAATTGGGCAGAGATAAATTTTTGTTGTCTTGCTCCTTCTGCTATGGAATGAAAGGACAGAAAAGCTTGAGTGATGAGGTAAATGCTGATGTTTAATTTGATATGGGTTACAAAAATAAATGTAAAGCATCACAAACGTATAAAATCTACTAAATTTTCAACTATATAAATGTATAGGAATAAAATCTTTGCTAATAAAGATATATTCTTTCTTGGTTGATTAAAGATATTCTGGATAACATTTCCTAAGGACACTAACATTCCTAGAATATGGATTCAGTTATCGCCTATGTCCAATGTGCTCGTATTCATAAATATAAAAAATGACTTGCTCATGCAAGGCAAGCAAGAAATATAATGTCCTTATTCACTGCAGTTTGCACTTGACAGCTAAGGTGTACAAGCAAGGGTTAGACAACTCAAGATTTATTAAGCTCTCAGATTTTGAGGCACAACATATATCCTTTCTCTGTGTATTATTCTTCTTAGGTAAAATTAAAACTAATAACTTATATGTCACATGATAGTAATAGAATCTGGTTGAACTTACTCTTGAATATGAATTTATTGTTGAACTTATTTCTCAGTATAGAAGGATGCCCACCTGTTTATTTTTGTTTTTTTTTTTTTTTTAGTTTTTAGTAGTTCTTCAGGTATTTTATACATTGTATTATTTTGGTCATATTCGACTGCACCTTCCTTCTCCCTTCCCTACCCACTAAAATTTGTGTCATCTTAAGAAAAAAATAACTCAAGTATAGTTTGTGCTTCCCATATACTCTTAGATGTGTGACTTCCACTAGGATGTCATCAATATGCTATGGACACACACTCAAATAAAACCAACTCTCCCTTTTTTCATTGGCTTTCAACTGCAGATAACACTTGAGCTTTGGGTAGGATTTTGTGCCTATATTCCTCCTGCATGGTCCAATTTTTTTTTCTGGCTTGAGTCTTGTGCATGTTGTTTCAACTGCTCTTCATCCATATTTATACCTCCCCTGAAGTGTTCTAAAATGATGTTCCCTTGTAGTCATCTGCTGCTTCTGGTGCTTCTAGTCTTTCTGCACCCTCCTATGCAACGCTCCCTGAGTCTTGGGAAAAGAGGGTGTGATACAGATATTCCATTTAGCCCTAAGAACTCCACAGTCTCTTATTATTGGAACCTTGACTGGTTCATAGATTGGTCTTTATGTTAATCATCATCTACTGCAAATAGAAACTTCTCTGATGAGGACTAAGAAACGGATGTCTTAACATGTGGGTAGTCTAATATAGTAATAATAGACTGTTCACTTCTAGGATCTATGGCCAGAGATTCTTGGCCCCAGCAACAAAAATAGACATGGGTTTCAACTTAGAGAGCAGCCTTTAAGGCTAATCAGAAAGTGGTTGTTTTTTTCCATGATGCTTACACCACTATTATAACCTTGACCATATGTTGCCAGGCTGGTCATTATTGTAGCTGTTGGAGGAAGATCAATGATTTTCTTTTTCTTCTTTAGTGACATGCATAGCCCTTTCCAGATATGTGAAAATCATCCAGTAGAGATGAAGTACTGGCTTGACTTCTCTATGTTCTATAACCAAAGTGTCTTCAGCAAGAGGGTTATACTCTCAAGTTCTGGAATGTTTGCTTTGTTTTCAAGAAAAGATCACTATACTACACATGCTACATTAATTTAAGATAGAACCATCTTTTGTGTTTATTTAGGAGATGTTGTAGAACCAAAACCTCAGCTGAGAGAAGGGAGTAGGGTTGGCAACAAAGACTAACATCTTCCAAGTTATCGCTCTTTTTCACAGACAAAGCATATGAAAATAAGGCTTAAAAAACTAAAACATCCCCTCTGTGACTGGCTGATTGTGCCCAGCACAATGCCCTCCAGAGTCACCCCTTATTATTATTCATGGAATACTTCCTTGTTTTTAAATATCAATTCTGTTGTGTGCAGGCAATGAATCTTATTTTCTTGTTTACCAATGAGGGTTGGGTTCTTTGTGAATGAGGTTGATATTGACCAATACCTCAAAGAGATCCTGGTCTCAATTATTTTAGTCATATATCCAGAAATGAGATTTCTTTAAATATTCATGAATATATATATATATATATTTGAAGAACAAAGAAAGGGAACCAAGGGCCAAGGATATGGGCATTTTCAATAAGGCACTGTGTCCAGTATCTCTTGCTTCTTTTTTTCACTTTTATAAATTATTTTTGAATATTAGTTACAATTTATTAACTTTATATCCCAGCTGTATCCTGCTCCCGCATTCCCTCCCAACCCCACCCTCCCTCCCTCATCTCCTCCCTGCTCCTTTCAAAGTCCACTGATAGCGGAGGACCTCCTCCCCTTTCATCTGACCCTGGTTTATCAGGTAGCTTCAGGACTGGCTGCAAAGTCCTCTGTGGCCTGGCAGGGTTGCTCCTCCTTGGGGGAGGGGGAAGGTCAAAGAGCCCGCTTTTGAGTTTGTGTCAGAGATAGTCCCTGTACCCTTTAATAGGCTACCCATTTGGATACTGAGCTACCATGGGCTACGTCTGAGCAGAAGTTCTAGGTTATATCCATACATGGTCCTTGGTTGGAGAAACAGTTTCATAAAAGACCCTGTGCCCAGATATATTTGGTCCTTTTGGAGCTCCTGTCCTCTGCAGGTCTTACTAACTCCCCCTTCTTTCATATGATTCCCTGCACTCTGCCAAAGTGTGGTTTATGAGTCTTAATATCTGCTTTGATACACTGTTAGGTAGAGTCTTTCAGAGGCCCTATGTGGTAGGCCCCTGTCCTGTTACTTGTTTTCTCCTGCATCCAATGTCCATCCCATTTGTCTTTCTAAGTGAGGATTGATCTTCTTACCCTGGGTCTTCTTTCTTGTTTATCTTCTTTAGATGTATAGATTTCAGAATGTTTATCCTATCTTATAGGTCTATATAAGTGAGTATATACCATGTGTGTCTTTCTGCTTTTGGGATACCTCACTCAGGATCCCACCATTTGCCTGAAAATTTCATGATTTCCTCATTTTTAATTGCTGTATCTCTTGCTTCTTTCTACCTAAGCTTTTCAATTACTTTTACTTTCATCTTCACCTGTGTCTTGGCATTGTGATGGCATTTGTGTGGCTCTGAGAGCCCATCATTCTTTGGTCAGTCCATCACAATCACATTATGGCACTCAGAAACATTCACTATTGTAGAAGAGTTTTCATTCAGAATATGACTGCTCCCGCAAGAGAGCACATCCAAAGACCTCTATGTGATCCAGCTAGAATACAGACATTTCTTTACTCCCATGAGACAGAGGCAAGCAGACCTCTGATTTTAAGGCCAGCCTGATATAGAGGAATTGCAGGTAAAGAAAAGCTTAAATCCAGTCATGGTGGCACACACCTTTAATCCCAGCACTCAGGAGAAAAGGATGTAGATATCTGAGTTCTAGCCAGTTAAGTCAGTGGTTGAGTTAGTGAGTTGAGAGGCAGCACAGTAAAGCTCAGTTCATGGAACTCAGAGGCAGGTTGCAGAGGGAACATAAGGTAGACAGGAATGAAGACAGAAGGAGCCAGAAAATGAGAAGGATCCAGAAGATTAGAACATATTTCCAAAGCTAGAATGAGGCCAAGAAGAGCAATTTATCCAGAGGCCAGGAGAAAAGCCAAATTGAATCAGTTAGCTAGGAGAGGATTATCAGCTGAGTTGAATCAGCCAACCAGAGTTCAGAAAGAACTATAAAGGGTAAGCTTATTCAGCAGTAAGTTTCAGTGGCTGAAAATATTCTATGCCTAGACTAGATTGTATGGAGTCTACAAGCTTCCAGGACTAGACCTTGGTTAGCATATGGAGGCAGTAAGCCTCTGAGATGGTAATAAAAGTTACTTTTATACAGTATTTCATAGACATTGACTAGTTACCTGGACATTGCTTGTTAGTGAAAAGAAGTAATCAGTATTACTCTTGCTGGCTGGCTTCTGTCAAGAAGTTGGTTTCAAAGAATTGTGTGATTCCTGATGCTATTATATGGGATATATTGTGTAAGTATAAATGAGCAGTTTTAGTATGAGAAGTCTTATTAGTTTTCTTTATATGTCTCTCTCTTTCTCTGTCTCTATCTCCATGTCTCTCTGTGTCTCCATCTCTCTCTGACCCTGCATCTCTTTCTCTCTCTCACACACACAAGCAAACACACACACACACACACACACACACACACACACACACACACACACACACACACACACAGCCTTAGCCACTACTGCTGAAATTATAATTTCTGTGAACCAGTCATCATGGCACACACCTTTAATCCCAGCACTCAGGGACAGAGGCAGGTAGATCTCTGATTTTGAGGCCAGCCTGGTCTACAAAGCCAGTTTCAGGATGGCCTGGGCTTGTGCACAGAGGAACCCTCTCTTAAAAAACAAACACAACACAAAACAAATGACTGCTGTGTTTGAAACGATTGTATGCAGGTAAGGGTAATTTTTGGTATAAGTGTGTTCACTCTAGAACATTCCAATCCAAATAAGAATAAAATGTCATTCTTTTTACAAACCTCTTTATGTATATATTTAGCTAAGAAAGATGGTCATGTTTATTATTTTTAAATTTTTTGAAGTATAGTATTTTACTTAACACACTCTCCCTTTTTCCTCTCTCCTTCCAAACTCTCCCATATACTCCTTCTCACTCTTTCTCAGATTCATAACTCCCCTTTAATTAATTGTTAGTTTGTACATATGTGTAGTTTTCCATATACACACAATCACAATTTCTAGTCTATGTACTCTACCTCTATGTATATTTTAAAGGATGATTTGTTTGGCACTAGGCAACCAGTTGGTGTGTTTTTCTCTGAGGAGGTCCATGTCTCCTGCTCTCACCTTTACTCTGTCACCTGCAGACCTGTGTAGTGTTGTGGCTTCCAAGAATTTTTCTCATGCATTTTAACATGTCCATCAGTGTATTCTTTGTTCAGCTGACATTTGGGTGGTCATGTTGGTAAGGCTTAATGGATGTGGCTTCTGATGTTAGTGTGGTAGACACAGTCTCAAAGCATAGTCCCTGGTTCTCTGGCTCTTGAATCTCTGCCTCTTATAATCTTTCCACATCCTCTTTACAATGTTCCCTGAGCCTTATCTAATAAAACATGTACTGTGTTATGACAATATTTTTCTAAACCAACTTCAATATCTTAGAACATTTAAAACTGGTTGTGCTTCACTAAGACATGACCTCTCATCTACTCTAATGACTCCCCATTTTACAAGATAATGATAGCTATCATTAGTTCAACTTGACCTGTATCCAAGGAACTACCACCAGCTATTTATGCACAATGTTGCTTATATACGATTAGCATTTTCAGATAGGGGATTTATTAATTCCTATGCTCTACATCTATATACTTACTGACATTCATTGTGTTTTCCTACTCTATCTGTGTGCATTTGTGTGGGCATGTGCATCACACTAGTATATATGTGGAAGTACACATGTCCCTTTGCCTTGATCTATGTAGTTCTAATGTCTATGAGAAATAGACTTCCCATTTTATTCTACTACCAACACTGTATTTATCTTTCAAAGGTCAACTAAAATGCGAATACATTTTTATCCTATCAAGCATCATTTATCTTTTGTTTGTTTTCCCCATTTCCTTGCCCCACAACTCCATCACATACACACATGTACACACACACAGTGTATGTATATATATGCACACACATATATGTATGTATACATATATGTGTGTATATATGTATATATGAGTGTGTGTATATATACGCATTCCCGAGTTTCTCCTCACAACACCCACTAGATTGGAATGATCTCTCATCAGAATGACCCCAGTGATATCCGGCTTGTCGCCCAGTGAGCACCCGGAATCTAACCCCTTTCAAGAATAGGTACGGAGAATTTAGGTCAAAGTTCTATGTTGCTTTCCTTGACTGTGGTAACACACAGGTTCATATAGAATTTTATGACAGAAAACTTCAGAGACAAGAAGATGGAGCTATCTGGACTGTGTGTTCCTTGCTATCCTTTGACATCAGATGGGTAAATAGAAGGTGGAAGGTTCACGAGCCAGGCATAGAATGCAGGAAATAAATACAGAACTTCAGCCACAGCAAGGCAGTGATGTGCCAGCTCTCTTTCCTTTCATCATGCGTTTCACTCTGGTTCTTTATATTTATGGTGCTCTGCATCCTTTGGATAGAGATGTCCACACCCGGGTCAAACAAGTGTCTTGTGGAAGGAACACAGGCAGGACACAGATCATGTGACTCGGGAGCACTTGCTCCTTAGCCCCTTGTACACTCAGCACATCACACTGTTTCTCAAGAGTGCTGTAAAATCTCTTGGTGTTAACATCATTAACGGCACAAGCCTGTCCTTTTAGCTGGGGTTCAACCATCACTGATAAAATGTGTTCCTCAAAGCCCTTTGTGCCACCATTTTGTTATTCAAAGTGCAAGTCCCTTAGGCTGAGTAGGATTAATATTTTACTGAGTAGATAGTGTTCTGTAAAACCCTGTGAGAAGTCTTTTCTACGAGGGGAGATTCAGTGTTACTTGAGAATTGCTTGTGCATTGCTGTAGGTTTGTGTATGTCGATGTGGTGCATGAGGAAAGCTTATTATCACCCACTAAGCCTGCACCTATGATTTTAATGGATTCAAAAAAAACAAAGTAGAGCCTCACTTTGCTTTCAAGTGAAAAACACACACATTTGTGAAAAATTGTTATTTTATTTCTATTTTTAAATACACATTTTTATTAATTTCTGAATTTCATACATTTTATTTTGATTATAGGCTATTGTCTTCCAGCTGCTCCCATATCCATTCCCTGCCCCATACACATTCAGCTTTGTTCCATCATATTTTGTTAAATGCAGCTAGTCCAATTAATGGTGTCTGTGTGTTCTTGGGTATGCGACTATCCATTGGATAATGTTGTACCCACCAGTGGCCACAACCACTACCACCACCAACAGCAAAACAATAATGACAACAAGCCAAAAACTGTCTCTCTATGCTGCAGCCATCAATTGTCAATAGTTCCTCAGCGAGGGGAGGGGCTGCATATCTACTTCTTGTTCATGCTAGGATTTAGAATGTATAATTAATAAATTCTTAAAATGATGCCGTTATGTTACTACATCCTCCTGACTTACTCAAACTTGCCTTAATTTTGCTAATCTTTAAATCAATAAAGACCTTCCTGCAGCAATGACACAACCTGAATGTTTGAGTGACCCAGAGATAGCTAGAGGAAGAGATATGACTCAGAAGTTCCTGTGTCCTGCTGGGAATAGAAGGAAGACGCCTGCTTCTCCCAGAGTGTTGGGATCTAAGGTGTGTGAGCTGAGGTTTCACACCAATTAATGCAATGGACATAGTCACCATTTTTTCCCATTAGGAACACAAGGCTGGAACATACAGAGTCAAATAAGGACCCTTAAATTCATATCTGCTGTGTACCAGATGGCCATCATCTTTGTTTCACAGGTCCGAGCTGTGAGCCTTAGCTCACATAAAGGAGTGAAGGAGAGATAAAAATCAGGAATAAATATTTACATATCTGAACACAGATCATGGAAAATTACATCAAAGGCTACAGATCTTACAGGAACTTAAGAGACAGTTAAGGCAATGAGAACAGACTTGAATTTTTCTGAAAGTTTGTTCTAATGCAGTGACATCAGGAAAACATAAGATTTAGCTTCCACATCCTTTCCTTTACTTGTTTTTTAATTATCATTTGTTGTTGTTGCTCTCAGAGGATGCTGGCATTCTTGTGTGGCTTTGTGAACTTTCGGCTTCCAACACCAGGAAAGCTATTGAAACGTTGGCTAATCAGGTTCACTCTTACACTTTACTTGGTAAACAAACAGCCTTGAAAGTGCTTACCAACAGACAGGATAACTTGTGCCACCAGTTTCTGATTACAATGCTGCAGAGTGGTCCCAGCCTCACTGAAGTGATGATGCAGACTTTACCTCCTTCTACGCTTGGGACAGTGCCACCGATCTGCATTGTGCAGTCACACCTGACAACACACAACTTTGCTTCTGATGGTTTTAGTTGTATGCATAAAACCCAGGCAGGAAGAGGACTTTAAGTAGAAGTGTTCAGAAACGCACCACTCCCAGGTGTTAAACTGCATGCCATTATGAGGAGCATGAGGGGACATTCCCTGTGTTGGCTGTGTGCTCTCTGTGTGCTCTCAGAGCCGGCTTGGCAGTCACTGGCAGCTGCCTCCATTCTCAGAGTGCCTGTCAGAGTACTGCAGCACTTAGACTCAAGCTGCCCTTATCTCTCTAAGGATTAACTTAAGGGAGAAAGAGTGGTGGTCCACAGGTGATGCGCACAGGTTCTTGACAGTGTTTGAGTAAACTGGACAGGGAAGGAGGACCACTGCATGGGCCAGGCAGGAAGGAGACGTGTCAGGAGAGCAGTGGCATGGGGGGCAAGGCTGGGGAGAAGAGCCCCTTTATAGTGGCTGAGATGCTTCTCAGGCTTTTATTTGTGTGTTTGTGTGTGTGTGTGTGTGTGTGTGTGTGTGTGTGCGCAAGAGGCACAGAGAAAGGATGTAAAACTGTTCCTTTCCATGTTCCTTCCCATGGAACACAGCAGGAAAAGTTGAAATATAAGCACAATGGAGTTTTATTCAGCCAGGAAGAATGAAATCCTGATGGTTCCAGCAAAATGACTAGAGCCTGAGATGATTGTGGTAAGCCAGATTCTTCCCTCATATGTAGAATCTAGAGTTGTATCCGTGTGTATGAGTGTGTGTGTCCCTGTCCCCAAATGATACAAGGGTAGAAAGGGACCTTGAGAGGCAAGAAACAGGTCTAAATGGAGTAGGAGGTAAGATGGTGGGTAATACATGACCTGAAAGAAAAAGGGTAATCACTGGGGAAAGGAAGCCAACAGTAGAAGGAAGGGAGGGAAAAGGGCAGTGGACGGTATGGAAAAGCAAAGTATAATGACATATATGCATGAAAATGTCATGGGAACTCCCCACTTCCTATGCTAACCTAAAAAGTAATAATTAAAAGCAAAAAAAGTTTCCACAAATGGAGACCTATGGGGCAGAAACAACATTTAGGCCTCCCATAAACCATTAGCTGCTTGGTTAATAAATAACTTCAACATTTTCAAATCAATGATTTCATCTGAAAGAACTCTATAGAAACATTTCCAGAAAACACACTCATCATTTAGTACAGAAAGGTCAAAAAAGACAGGGGAGAGGACAGGTGACATTTGTTGATTGAATACTTGATATTCCAGACTTACGAGGGGAAAATTGGAAAACGCTCACCAAGATACATAAATTCTTCTTGAGATACAGACATCAGAAGTTGAAAGGCAAAGAAAGCCAAAATTGATGTGGAGTAATTTATAGAATATATTTATGTATGTGCTGGCTCTACATTTGACAACCATATTTCTTGAAGCTAATTGGGAACTTTTATTTGTTCTATAAATCATGCAAAATAATTACATCAAATGAAACAAATGGCAGAGGCTTGTTTCTGTGTCAAGTCAATGGATCAAAGTTCCCCGCTTGAGTATTCAGATACTGATCATAGTTTCTTAAAGGTTTTTTAAATGTTATTTTATGTGAATGAGTATTTGAATGCATGCATGTCTGTGTACCGTGTGTTGGCCTAGTGCCTATGGCGGTCAAAGAGTACATCAGATCCCCTGGAGCTGGGGTTACATATGGTTGTGTTGCCGTGTGGGGGGCTGGGAGCTGAAACGCATGTCTACTGCAAGAGCAGCTGGTGACATCTCTCCAGCCTTACCCACCGATAATATTGCATGAGGTTGTTGTCTGATCAGATGAACTCATTTTTTATTATGAGGCTTAATTTTTACTCTTGTAAAATTCTAAGTAGATATTGGAGTTATAAGAATAGTTGTTATTATTCTTCTGTTAATAAAGTAGATATATATTGGCTAGGAACCAAAGGACACTGATGCCATGGAAGGAATTACAGTCCACACTGGTCTAATTTCTGTGCATGTATGAATTACCTGTGCTGTAGGTGGCAAGCTGTCCATGACTATGGAGCCAAACTAATGACATGGTTTCCTTCTTCTTTAAAGTAAGAAAACAAACAAACAAACAAACAAGCAAGCAAAAAGACAAAATGAAAACACTTAGGGCAGTTATCATGTAAGTAAGTAATACTGCTGTCTGAACCTTGTTACACATTTCGTCTTTCTCAGCAGGAAGTGAAACAAGTTAGTCACACATGTAAGTCCTGACTCTTGCCTGCAGCTTGCATGGTGGAGCAGATGGAATTATATACATTCTGTTGAAGCTGAGACACAATGGAAAGCCTGGTGACAGCTGACTCAGCAAAACATCCCAGGTGTGACCTAGACACTTCTGCACTCGCCACCATGCCATGTGTTTTCTATAGATGTTGCTTCTTTTTACTGAGTTTTTTCTTTTAAGTGTCTGTCAAATAGCCTGATACGTAATTTATTCAGAGACAAATATCTGTATTTATGTATGTATATAGGTATGTGTGGGTCTGTATGTGCTCATGCTTATGCATATATTTGCATATTTATATATAATTTCCAAGATGTCTATTTAGCATGTGTTAAAATGTTCTAAAGTCATCTTTGAGAAGTGAGAGGGTCTTGATTTGTGCTTTCTGAGTACTCTGCTGGAATATTGAGACAGAGCCAAAGTTGTATAATGTGGTTTATCATTGTCATTTTTGGTGTGCTTTGTTTAAAATGAGTTCTCAAAGGGAAAATTTGCATGACATTTATGTAAGAGGCACAAAGTGATGTCATAGGCAGTTAAACATTGTCTATATTTGTATTCTTTAGCTTGGTCAATTTTATAAGGCCATTATTACTTAGGCCATATTCTTGAATAAATCTTAGATTTTTATTACAAAAAATCACTAAGAAGTTAGAATTCTCCTTTGGTTACAAATGTTAATGCACTTATTTAGGTGAACTCCTGACATATGAGATACTAAGAATTCTTAAGTCTCACCGTTTGCATGAATTATTCAGTTTGTGAATGGCCTGTTATTCCTGTGTTAGTGTTTAGTTTAGAGTAACCTCTGAATTGATTTCAAGACATTAAAACACACCCTCTGAATGTATCTGTCACCAGAGTTTGACTGACTAATGTTAGGAATAATGCATTGTACCTCAGTGCAAAATTCAGCTTTTTAACACTCTTATAATATGGAAGTTGACAGGTTAAAGTATTGTGCTTGAGCAGATGCTGCTTGTGGCTGATTGTTCTAATTTTCTTTGCCAACACTGTATCAAGTCATTAACTATTTTCAATTTTCACCAAATGCTCCCACAGTCACTGCCTTCCTGCATTACCATATTACTCCTGATGATTTATTTCTAATCATGTTGAGAGCACATATTCAATGTGATAGCTGAATTGTATTAATTTGATGACAAACAAAACAATGCAATTTAAAATATTGATTGCAAAAGCATTTCTTTTTCATAAATAAGCCCTGTAATTCCATTGATTTTAAGTATGATTAAATTGCTTGTTTTGATTCAGAAATTATGCTCCGATCATATAAGAAAACTGAAAAGGTGGGAAACTGCAATGTTAAGTTGAAAAGTAAACCATACTGTACTATGATAAAGCAATGATTTCACCAATGTTGTATTCAGCCACAAAAGAGCTGGATCATTCTGCTATGCCTGGAGAGCCCCTAGGAAAGACAATTCTTACTGCTGCTATGTGAACATACATCGTACCATGGCAGTGCATGTAGGATGAATCCCCAGCGGGCCTGACCTTTTTATTCAGAGTATTGATTTTGTCTTTGTAAAAACACTTTGTAGACCATATGAAATGGCTAAATTTTAACAAACACTTTGGTTGTATAACCCTGGAACTTATCAGTGTGATGAATTTTTATATTTCACAAAGGGAAGCAACTCTTGGTTAAGATATTTGTGCAGGCATAATGTATAATATAGTATGTTTATTATTAAATATACAGATATTTGTATATGCACACATGTTGAACCAACATGAGCAAATAAACCTGGTGGTTATATTTCCAGAAGCTCGTGCCTTAACTGTATAAAGGGACTGAGTGAGACAGATCCACTAAACCCTAGAACATGGCCATTTAATATAGAACATGGTTGGTCATGTAGTCTAGAACTGGCTCTATGAACATAGAGCCCCTTCCTTGTAGTTTAGAGTGTAGCTACTGTTAAGAATATGTATGAAAAATACATAGAAGATTACTATATTCTAGAATATAGTTTAGCAGTCTAGAACACAAGCACACAGTCTATATCATAGTTCTGTAGTCTAGAACATGATCATGCATCTTAAAACAGAGAAAATGGTTGTGTGGTCTAGAACACATTCCTAGTGTCATGAACTTGGTCTCATAGTACAAAGTATGGCTTCACAGTCCAGAACATTGTTATGTGGTCTAGAAAACATCTGTGCATAGACACAAACTTGTTATCAAAATGTAGAACATGATTATGAAGTCTAGAACACAGCCTGTGAAGACTAGAATAAAGCTATATAATCTACAATATGGTCCAACAGGCATGAACTTATTTGCATAGTCTAGAACAAGGTTCTCTACTTTAGAACAGAGTTAAACATTTTAGAATTTTTCTTTTGGACCTGAGAAAATTCACTGATGACCCAAAATATTTTCAAGTTGTAGCATGTTCACTCCACAATGGCTTTTTCTAAAAGAATGCTTAAAGTTTCATGTTACTATCTTTTATCTTGAGTTTTCTGAGTACTCTTAGATCTCGTCATTCTCTCTCATGGGGTGTGAATGGAAGTTGTTGTGGCTCTATTCAGCAACACTGGAGAAAAGCTTACCTGAGATTCAATGTTTGATGAGAAGCTTCTAAGGGTTTTCTGATATGATGAGGGAGTTCATTCACTAATGTCTGTTTACTGTGCTTAGGATACAAAGCAAGTCTGAAAATGTCTAGTACATGTTTTTAGATACTATCTGTTGTATACAAGAGTTCAGAAAATAAAATGTACTTGTTAAGACTGAAATAACACAAAACCTTTGAGTTAAGATAGGATCAATGTTAGGATTTTTTTTATTCTGTTTTTTTCCCCAGATTTAGCATTTTTTTCTGCAGATGTTCTCTATGTAGGAGTGATTTCTTTATTTTTGTAAGAGATGGCATGAACTCAGTGGCTGGCTCTTTGATCATTACAGCCATTTTATGTTTGACTTTAAGGTATTTTTTAGAGTCTTCGTTTAGTGTGTAAATGAATCAATTGAGTTTCTGTTGGTGATTTAGTGAGCTGAATGTATTTTCAGAAGTAAATTCCCCTGACTAAGCAAATATCTTTATTTACTAGGGGTATCTTCAAGGTGAGCTTATGTTTTGCTATTTTGTCTGAAACCCTATTTTAGAAGGAGTTTTGACAGGCAGATGATACAAGAATGCTTTGTGTGTACACAGACAATGTTCATACATGTTTACAAGAAATGTAGAAACTGATATACGGATATGAGCAAAATGACCTGCTCAGGAGTGAGCCAGAGCACCCCCATCAACGTTTTGTGTCTGTACATTGCTTATACAATGTGAAATCTGAGAACTGTGTGGGCTCTATATCAAATATACACAAGGCAAGTCAGGCATTGTAGGCTTATAGTTTTTGCCAAACCTACTTTATTTAGGCTTTCCCTCCCTTTCAATACCTGACCTTAGATAGGGGATTAGTAGAAAAAGGGCTATCGACCTCTTTGTCTACTTCCTGTTGATTAAGTTCAATGGGTCTTTGGGATACCTGCAGTCCAGTCCAAAGGCCAATACTAAGCAGCAAAAAAAAAATCAGCACAAGTCAGGGAAAGCTGCAAGACTCAGTTGGATTGCCCCAAGAAGTTCTCTGGAACGTTTTCCCCTGTAAAGTCAGCTGTCTGAAGCAGGAAGATCAGCACAGCAATGTCAATCCAAAAATTGAAGCCTTACTATATATGGACCTCTATATACCTCCTCTCCTCAATGTCCACCCATGGATGTTCTCATCTGACCAGAGTAGTGCCCCTCACATGAGACAGCTCACAGCAAAACATCACATGCCCAGCTTGCAGCAAAACATCACATGACAAAACTGAGTTTTCAAAGCAACCAGAAACTTCCATTTCAAGGCATGGCACATACTTTTCATCCCACCACTCAGGAGGCAGAAGCAAGCAGGTCCCTGTGAGTTCAAAACCATGGTGGTCTACATAGTGAGTTCCAGACCAGCTAGGATTATGTAGTAAGAGCCTTTTAAAAAATCACAAGGGTAACTGCGAAGTTGACTCAATAGTTAAAGTGCTTACCTTGCAAGCTAAATCATTTAAGTTCACTGCCAGGAAACCACGTTAGAAAAAATATCATACGAGAGCCTTTGAAGCCTGTACTCATGCTCTCAGTGTTCAGGAAGCAGAGATGGGTGCCTGGGGTTTCCAGTCAATCAAGACTAATTACTGTGTTCTCAGCCAGTGAGAGACCCTCTTCAAAAACATAAAAAGTGTCAAAGAATCATGAGTGATTACATCCAAGTTTGTTTTCTGGCTTCAGTTGCATGTGCACATGTCTGCATATGTACCTCCTCATACATATGGACCTGTATACATATAAACATGTGCACACACATACAACAATTACACAAGGCAAAAAATGCAATGTCTTTCCCTTTCAGAAACTTTATAGAAAAAGGCATTTTCTTGGAGACTGGGCTGCCATGGGCTACATTTGTGCAGGGGCTCTAGATTACCACCATGCATGGTCCTTGGTTGGAGTATTAGTCTCAGAAAAGATCCCTGGGCCCAGGTATTTTTGGTTCTGTTGCTCTCCTTTTGGAGCTCCTGTCACCTCCAAGTCTTTCATCTCCCCATTCTTTTATAAAATTCCCTGCACTCTGCCCAAAGTTTGGCTATGAGTCTCAGCATGTGCTTTGATACCCTGCTTGGTGGAGACTTTCAAAGACCCTCTGTGGTAAGCTCCTGTCCTGTTTCCTGTTTTCTCCCTCTTCCAATATCTATCCCGTTTACCTTTCTGAATGAGGATTGGTAATTTAACCCAGGGTCCAGTCTCAAAGTGGATTCCCTAGTAATGGGACCAAGGACTGTCTCTGACATGCACTCAGTGGCTGGCTCTTTGATCATCTCCCCTTGACTGGGGAGCAGCCTTATCAGGCCACAGAGGAATACAATGCAGCCAGTCCTGATGAGACCTGATAGGCAGAGGGAAGGGAAGGAGGACCTCCCCTATCAGTGGACTTGGGGAGGGGCATGGGAGAATATGAGGGAGGGAGGGAGGCAGTGTTGGAAGGGGAGAAGGGAGGGTGCTACAGCTGGGATGCAAAGTGAATAAACTGTAATTAATAATAAATAAATAAATTTTAAAAAGGCATTTTCTTTAAACAGCACTTCCTCTTTTTATCTTCTGTCTTGAAGAAGGAGAAGCATACTGAGTGAATTAGCAACATGCTGTATTATACTTATGGAAATGCCCTGTTTACTCCCAAGTCAGGTTTAGATGGGGTGGATACATGTCTCTGATGGAAATATATGTGGAAGGGAGCTTTTCCTCAGACTTGAACTGCTCCTCTCTGAAGTACTGACCTAGACTACGTTTTCATCTCTCTCCCAGAAAGGAAACATAAGGGACAGCTGTGTTTATCTCGCCCATGCACAAGGAGCAGCCTGCAAACTTCAGAGAAGGAAGGAATTGGCTGCATTCTCAGCTCTGATGACACCTGTCCAGCTGTGTAGGCATTTCTGATGTACAGGTTTCACAAATGACAAGATGTGTCAACTGTTATCTGTTCTTGGCCTCCTGCTGTAATAGAAAACCATTACTTTCTCCCCATATTTATTAATAAACTGCATCGGGCAGTTGCATGGCTTATTCTAAAGCCTGTGAAAATCCCATTGAGAGAAGGAAACAATTAATTAAGGGACATCTCTCTGTCTATTTGTATTGAGGCAATTGTGCTACTAAATTCACTGTGTCTTGGAGAAAAAAAATACATCATGGCCCCTTCTTTTTCTGTTTCTTTGCAAACCTTGTTATCTTAAACCACATTCTTAAAATGATCTGCTATTGGACAGAGTGAAAGATTGCAAAGAAGTTAATAGACAAACCAACACAAATCTTCCCTAATCTGTAGCTCATGGGCCAAGGGGAATTTCAGTTAGAAAATAATTCTTTAGGTGTCACTGTTTAGAACTAAATAAGGGATGCCAGCCTGTATAAGTTTTAACTAACTAAAATGATGGAAATTGCATTTTTGCATTTAATTATTTTCTTTCAAGTTAACATTTGTAAGACTGTCTTGCTATGATACATAAAAATCCTATCTACATTCTCAGTTAATAAGGTAGCATCTTTTCAAAGTATATTCTTCAACCTTGTACAGACTGCACAAGTTATATTTATGAATTTAGGTATATATATGTATATATACACACATATATACACATAAATAGGTATGTAACATTAATTAATGAAAATCTGGCCATTAAATTGAAAGAGAGCAAGGAGGGATATGTGGGAGGGTTTGGAAGAAGAAAAGGAAAGGGGGAGATACAAATGTATTATAATCTCAAAAATATAATATAAATACATGTTTAAATTATATTCTTCAGAAACAAAATATTCACACCTCAATGATTTTATAGATTCAATATTACTTATTTTTAATGTAAGAACATATAATGCTAATAATATTAAGTACAATGAGCTAACATTGAAGGCAGCGTGAAAGAAGTTTCTTTGATCAACTCTTCATACCAAGTTTGAATTACTTCTCAATTTCACACTGAACCGGATAGATTTCAAATTCAGAGAAACTATATGGAACCCAATTCTCTTTCATATTATGCCTCAGTACTCCCGAGAGCTGAGAAATGACAAGATTGAGGAAGCTTTGGCTGTGGATGCCTCGAGAGCCTTATCTTTCTTGACTCATCTTTTACGTGTGGTTCTGAAAATGCTTTCGATCTGTGTGGCCGCATGCTTGGTAATAGTTGGATCACTGTGCCCCTCAGATTGGATCCATCCTGAGAGCGCGGTGCGTAGCCCTCGGGTAGGGTCCCGCAGGAGTCAGGACAAGTGAGTGCTCCTTCCTACCCTTGCCATTAGCACTAGTCATGCTTTACCCCACTTTAATTTCATGTCACAGCAGAGGTAGCAGTTATATCAGAAGTGACTCCGGATATATGGTCTCACTACTTTCTTTCAAATCACTTCATGTCTGTGAAGTAATTTACAGGAATCTCTTCACTACCAAGGCATCTTTACTTAGACTTTTCGGTCTCTTCAGACTCAGCTTGATAGTTACATATGCATCCTGAAAAGCTCCTCTGATCAGCTCCCATGAACACACTGGAGCCATGTATCAAATTATCTATTGAACACAAAATTATATGCATATTTTCTTTAAATCCAAAATGGAAAGGAAGAATCATATGTCTAACTTCCATTACGGGTCAGAGATGGTTGTCAAATACATTGAAGCATGCATCTGAAGGTGTTAGGTAGTGAAGCAAGAATTCACTACTTGGTTTCTTTTCTGCTATAACGTGAAAATGTGGTCAGATTGCTAATGGCTTCAGTAACTTTGCTGAAAAGACAACAGAACTGCCAAAGTTTTACCCAGTAAGAACAAATAAAGTAAACATTTTAACTTGCCTATAGAAAAATCAATTTGAGTTGTATAAGTAAATCCGTATAAATTGTAAATCTGCAAGCCACCTCCAATTATCATGTGTGCAAATGGACATGCACACTGCTTTTCAAAATTGAGTATGTCAATTATGATACTAATAATGACATTATTATTGCTGTTATTAGGGCTGAATTTTGTTCACCTATGTACATATATCAAATGTCAAAATAATACTTTAAATACATTATTCATATTATTATTAAAGTAATCGTTTGGTTTTCATTCTATTTAACAGCTCAGGAATGCTTAGTTTATATAAACATACTATATATACATTTGTGATCATGTCATGTGTATGTTATATGTGCACATATGTGATAATTGTTAACTAAGGCAATAAATGCCAGGATACACTGTTGCCACAAAAATGCCAGTTGTTATCCGTTGCAGATACAGTGCTGCATAAAGCAAATATTTGCTTATTCTGGGTGCCTGAAGTTTGTCTTATTTTGTTTGTTTAATGTTGGATTGGGCTCAACATGGGCCAAAGGTCAACTGTCAGCTTTTGTGAACACCATGGATCTTTATTATTGTGATAATAGAAAGTTAGCTGGTGATAGGGGAGGATCCCAGGACCAGTATCTCTTACCACCTATGTTGAACCAAGTATACTACTCCTTGAATGCTGATCAGCACTAATACCACAACCCATCATGTGGACATCTCAGACTTTGTCTGTCTAGGGACTGGAAAGAATACTGTTGGCTTACTGTGTGGAAAGCTGATAAATCATGTGGTAAATAGAGGAGGAGGGACAGAAAAGAATAAAAAATTTTGAATAATGGCATCATTGCTCATAAGCACAGGCTTAATTTCCTTGGTTGTATTTTGACATTTCCCATGGATTTTCTGTGCATTAGTCATTTGTTATAAAATGTCAATAGTATGCAATAGTTTGGGTATTTTATGATAAGTCCATTTACAGCTTAGGTGGTACAGCTTAAGATGATGTGGGAAGTTACCTCTGTAAGAGGATTTTTTTTTACTCTAAATATTACATAGTAATTGAAGGATAAGTAATCCAGTGTGTGTGAAGGGCACTGTCATCTTTCAGACAGCCATTTTGTTTATGGTGTTTTGACTTTTTACTATCTCCATAAAAATTCATGGAAAAAGAACTAAAGAAAATCTCATATGCCTAGAGTTGTAGATTAAATATTTGGATTTACAGTGAAATTCATGTGCCAATGAGTGAGCTCAATACAATATATTCCAATTCCATCACATCAGAAATGTGGTCAACATAAAGAGCAGCTTTGTTTTGTTCATCTTGAGAATTCAGTTTTTTACAATTTCAATATTTCATGTGTATTATCATTAGGATATAAAATGAAAATTCTTGCCTTAAATGATATTAATCTTGAACTTTTTAAAATCTATTTTTGAGATATTCATAAATGAGTATTGTATATAAATCATCTCTTTCTCTTCCAAATCTTTCCATGTTCTACTCTCAAATTTGTGATCTCTCCTTTAATTACTACAGACACACACAAACACACACACAAATGCCCTCCTGAGTCTGTGTGGCATTTAGGGCTGGTCACCTGGCAGTAAACATCTGGGTGATCTGGTCTCCCTTGCTCAGTAGCCCCTGACTACAGGTAGCTCTTTCTGGGTAGGGTTTTGTAGAATTCCTCCTATCTGCATGGGCAAGCTGTGGTATCATTATCCAGTTCTTATTTAGAAAACCATATTGCTGATATTCTGTAGGTGCAGCTTCCCTGTCATGTCTATCTAGAAGGCACTATATGCCAGTATGCATTCTGGTCCTTTGGCTCTTTTAGCCTTCACATATGACATTGACAAGTCATTCCAGAGGAATGAGGGCAGTTTGGTTTAAGCAAACTGGGGGATGTGGGTAGGGGCAAATTAGTTCAACCAGTGATTTGAGGCTTTGAGAATTTCCTTGGTCCTTGAGCTCCAGGTAAATGACTTCCTAACACAGGGCATTCCAGAATAGGGCTTCACCCTAGGGGGGAGTTATCATCTTCTCAGAACCCAGCATGACAAGTTTCAGTCTGATGACAATCATGATGTGGACCCTTTCTTAGCCCTCTTCAAACTGCTTTTTGCATTTCAAAAGGGGTTATTAGTTGTTCAGTGTGTTTTGGTATCCCACAGGTATATATGACTTCGTAGAAACTCTTACAGAAAGAGGTAGCCTGCCATTTCTTTTGTATTGCAGAATTATCAATGATGGGTCCACCCACAGTACTCAGAATTTGCATCCTACTTTCTATGTCCATTTGTCAATCAGTCTCAGATTATTCTTTAGTTGAATATTTTGTAAGTAAGATAAAGAAAAGTATCCAGCAAAAGAAGAGGCTGCCTAACAAGGCATGAGTTTACAGATCTGATCCATTCCATATTAGCTCCCATCTGTGGATAAATCTACAGTGATTTGTATGATAACATTCACATTGTGTTCTAGAAGGAATTCTCTTCTGGTTTTTCATATGAAAGATATTTGAAAGATATTAAAAATTACCAGCAGAAGGAGACAAGTTGTGGAAATTTGGATAAATTATAGCATTGTTCCTTACTAGGTCAGTTCTGTGATCTATATGCAAATTATTTTAAATAGTTTTTTTAATAAGTTTTTTGGAGCTAGTTCATAAGCATTACATAATGTAACATAGACAGTTCTTCCTCTGCTTTGGCTCTGTTTCTTCATCTCCTCTTAAATAAATGCATGTGTGAGAGAAAGGTCAAATGATTTGATCAGACAAGCAAGGCAGGAGGATAATGCAGAGGTCCTAAAGAATGCTGGCAGATGCTTCAATACAGGAGACATCTTGGTGACCAAGGGCTTAGTCACATAAATGTTAGGATAGTGTTTATCACTGTCACCATGAGAATAAAGGCACAGGTTGGCTGAATGACTTGTAACACCCAAGGACATTACACTGTATGAAATGTAACATATGGTAGATATAGTAAATAAAATTTAATATAAACAATTCTCATATATACACATACATACTATAAGAAAGAACACTATGTGCAGACATTTTTGAAACTATATCAAAAAAGATCTTAGACATTGTCTATACAAGTATGGCAGCAACATTAGGTCAGCTATCTTACCACATATAAGTGTTGTATGATCATTTAAAATAGCTGGATCCTTTAAACACTCTCTGAATTTGAGCTAGTCCCTTAAGTCTGTTTCTCATTCTACCCTACCTTCCTCAAGATGCGGCCAGTGACCTTATTGGAATATAGATATCCATTTTAAGTTCTTATTTCTTTTAATGGCTGATCCTTCCATTTTCCATGGTTTATGTTTTAGACAAGCACACTCAGGGGGAAAGATGGCTCCCTCCATGTTTGATCAAGAGCTGTGTGATGTGTTGGTAAAAAAGAATCATGTTTCATGTCAATAGATCGGGCTTTCTAGAAGAAAAAAAAACCCCTTGAAAACAGCAAAAATATTGAGAAAAGCTTATTCTTATTGATGTTAATTTTGAGAATTTCATATATGTAGGTGTTTAAAATTATATTTGCCCCAACTTCCATCTTCAACTCTCTTCATTTCCCTTCAACATGCCCCCTCCCAACTTCACCTCTTTTTCTGGAGAACTTAAGAATTCCAACTGTGGCTGCCCATGTGCATGGGTTTTGGGCCAACCCTGGAGCATAAGAAACCAGTCAGTGGTCTCATCCTCTGAAAAGAATGACTCTCCCTCCTCCAACAGCTGACGACTGCTATCGCTCTTCAGCAAGGGGTGTGACCTGTAGATCCTCTATCCCATCTACACTGGCTTGATGGCTTGATTCTGTGATGGTGACCACAGCTGCTGGGAGTTCCTGATTGCATCAGCAATGTTACCTCGAGAATGCAGCACCCCACATCATGCCTCCCCATTCTCTGCTTCTTACCTTTTTTTTCTGCCTCCTTTTCCACAGTGTTCTGTGAGCTTTGGTAGTGACAAGGTTAATAAAAGGGCCTACTTTGACTGGCCATGTATCTCTGCATTGACTGCTGCATACTATAGAAAGAAGCTCCTCTGGCAGAGGCTGAGAACAGCCCATGTGTAAACATCTACCAGGGGTTTTTTTGTTGTTGCTGCTGTTTTGATTTGTATTGTTTCATTTTTTAAAAATTTTCTGTGTATTTCAAAGTGCTGTCATAACAACCTAACATGTGGGCACCTCACAGTTTTGTGTTTTGATCAGTATTGGGTTTTTTGCTATTATGTCCCTCCTACTTTTTACTCTTCCTACTTCTTGGCTTCATTCCCATCTTGCTTACTTTTGTTTTCTACCGCTAACATAAAGGAAATTCAGAAGTCTTTTTAAAAAACATGTAAATGCAAATTTTAATCAGGACTAAGACAGACTGTGGTTTTCAGTTTATCGGGTAATATATTTTCCTGAAACATTTGCACAAAGTCAATTGATTATATATTTTAAAAGCTCCAAGCATCCCAAGTTCTAAGTCTCCATTGAGTCCATTGTTCTGTCTGTTTCCTGACTCCAGTGACTTGAGGGCCATGTTCCTAGAAACTTCACCAATTTATTTTCAATCACCCAGTCAGTTGTAGTCTGAAATTAGTGAAAATTAATTTGTTATTTATATTTTTAAAAAGCAGCATGTACTTACCCTCAAAAGATGCTTGTCTTTCCAGGAATAAATAAATCCCGGGACAAATAAGCAACTGTGAAACAGGCTCCACTCCTCCAACTTCTCTCTAGACATTCTCCCATAGGGAAGGGCACTGTGTCTCTCACAGAAATATGTTACCCCATTTTACGTATTGATGATGGCCTAAACATACGTTCTGCGTGACTGACAATTTTATTTTCGAAGACAAGTGTGGCCCAGCCACATTCTTGGTCAATTAAGACAAAATGCCATGGAATTCTGAAATCAAACCTGCAAGCCAGATATAGAATGTCACATCTAGAACACAGAGACCCCTAATGACAGCACAGTAGAGAAAAATTAAAAATCTGAAAAAGTTTCATATCAAATGGCTACCAGTAGGAAAATTAGAAACGAACCTAACTTAGGCTATCATACAATTAATTTTAAATTAAATTTAGTGGAGATAATATGACACAAGGTTTTCACAATTTGTACTGTACTAAAAATAGTCAAGTAGTAGAAGCTTCCATATATGTGAAAACAATTTTAATGCAACTACCCTACAATGGTGGCTGTGGTGTCAATGCCTGAATTAGATACCAGATGTTAGCAAACACAATCCTCAGTCCTAGGAATGTGTTTCTTCTTCATGATTTATTGTTCAGTGGGGCCCCATAGAACCATGGGAATTGCAGGCTATTGGCAATATTCTCAGTTACCCTCCAGAACTGGAGGATAAGGCCCTGTTCCTAAAGACACGGCATGTTGCACTCGAGGAGTCCATAGAAAAATCAAGCTGGTACTCACTTGGACTCTTCATTTCTGCTGGGTTGCTTTGATATGATTGGAAGAGGGAAGTAATCATTAACATCACAGAGCTATAAAACCATAGCAACAAGTGGTCTGGTACTAGATATCCAGTGGTACGACAGTGGCATGAATGTTATAGGTGTTTCTAACCACTTTCTGATTGAGTGCAGGGCCTATTCCAGGAGAGAGAGTGTATTTCGGACACTGTTAATGAAACCAAGAACCTGTGGCTAGACAGATCATACATCGGGTCTTAAGACAAAATATAAAAAAGTAAAATAAGATGCCATTATTTTGTAAATATGGCAACACAACTAAGAATCAGTTTAGCGTGCCTGTGAAGGGTCATGAGCAGACACTAGCTCAGGCTTCCTGGCTCCAGGCAGCTACCCTTCTTTCAAGTGCTTGGGGATTGATGAGATGAATAAGAAATATTCCAGGCCAATTCAATCAGTCTAATCAACATTTAGTGGAACTAGGTTGTGGATCATACTTTTTTGTCAGTCTCCACAAACTCTTCATTTCGTACGGAGGGATGAGGCACTCTTAATGCTTCAATTTGAAACATTTTAATACACCATAAGGCATAACTTTACATTAAACAATTGGAAATACATTCTTATTTTGGAACATGGCCAGACTCAGATTAATGTGTATTAACACTTTGCTCATAATAAGAAATGTTCCACTTTATACCGAGAAAAGCATTGCTTAATAGGATAGTTGAAATATGACTGAGAAATTGCTTTTCTATATGTGAATTTATTTGCACGTGTTGTGAAGGTCCCATTCATTGGAGCTGGAGGTACCCGTGAAAATGGATGTCTGGTGGCATTAGGTCCAGTGCTCAACTAAAGGAATATTCAAAAATGTGATTTGCAGATCTGAAAACATTTGACTCACTTCTTCCCATGCATTAAAATATGACATCTGAAAATACACAAATGCTGTATTCTGCATCTACTAGGGGACGTTGTATTATTTTAGGAGTTCGTGTATTTCAAATCACACCTTCTGTGAGATTTTAATATATTGGGAAACAGGTTTGAGAATATCAAAACAAGGCTTTAGAAAGAAGAAGCTGGGTTTCAGGAAGAAAAGATTAACACAAGAAATGATTCTGCATTATATCAGTAGGGCATACAGTTCTGAGAAAGGAAAGGAACTGATAGTGTGCCCTGGACATGGAGACTTGAGTGGATGGACAGCTACTGGGAACCCTTAGTCAACTGTGTGGAATGGTACACCCAAAAGTCCCCCCCCCTTTTTTTCTAAAAGTCCTATTTTCACAGTTCTGCTTTTGCTGTTCATTTTCATTTGTTATCTCCTGTGAGATGGGCCTTAGGGGAAAATTTAATCCTTCCAGGAATGCTTCTGGGATGCTTCTTGCCTCCTTCACATTCGTATAAACTTTTAGGTAATATACATGCAAACTTTTAGGGTGTCCTTTGATGCATTCATTCACTTTGCAAACATCTGCATGTTTTTGGTGAATCTGCATCCTATAAATAGGATGCAGGCTTTGCTCCAACGCATACTTAGTGACTGAGGAAGAGAGCTGCTCTACACAAAGAACCCGAGTGGCAGGACTCCTGTATCACAACAGTGTCGCCCATAGCCCAACAGTCTCATTTTCTATTCCATGTTGACTTATTCTGTGTGCTTGCGGATGTGCGTACATCTCTGTATATGTGTACACATTCCATGCCATGAATATGAAGATCAGTATACATTCTCTGGGAATTCATTTTCTTTTCCTACTACATTGGTCTTGGAGATTGAACTCAGGTTCATGGATTTGGCAGCAAGTGGTTTATCCACTGAACTGTCCCACTGGCCCCCATGCCAGTTACATAATAAGAGAGCACAGTTCTGTTATTTGCTGCCTTCAGAAAAGCAATTCCCTTAGTCTACCATTTCACCCCAGATGTTCTTCTTTCTTGCCATTTTTTGGTGTTTTTTTGTTTTGTTTTGTTTGTTGTTGTTGTTTTTTCACTGCTCACAGTTTGTTTTGGGGAATGTTCTAAACATTTCAATTGTCATATAAATTCATACATTTCTTGGTACCACATGACATTTCATCTGTGAAAACACACAGAATGTTCATATCAAATGTAAGCACATACATCTTCTCCAATATTCATCAGTTCTCCATAGTGAGAATATCCAGTCCTTTTCTGAACATTCTCTACTGTCATCTTATTGAGCCACCATGTCAGTGTTTTATTAGTTATTTGAGAACTTCATAGACTGTATTTTGATCATACTCAGCCCTCCTCAAAAGTCTTCTTAAATTCATTTTATCATCCTTACACACCATTTTGTTCTTTATTTTTTCTTTAACCACCTGAAGTCCAACACACTTTGGGTGTATGGCCACCCACTGAGGCATGTTTGACCATCAGGAGTCACACCTTTAAGGAAAACTGACTCTGTTTCTCCCAGAACCTATCAATTAGCAATAGCACCTCAGTAAGAGGTGGAATGTGGCATCCACCTTCTCTGTATTTGCTGGAATTGGCACAGTCTGTGTACCTGATGTCACAAAATGCTTCGAGTTCTTATGTATAGCAATCCTTTAGTATTCTGAAATCATTGTTATTTTCTTCAGCCTGTGACTACTACACTCTTCTGCCCTCTCTTCTGTCTTGATCTGTGAGTCTTAGGAATAGTGGTGAGATATACATGTCTCATTTACGGCTGAGAGTTCCCAAGACTTTTATTCTCTGTACCTTGGCCAGTTGTGGGTCTCTGTTTTAATTACCATCTATTGCATAAGTAATTGTCTCTGATGAGAAATGAGAAATACACCAATTTGTAGATATATCATAAGTCATTTGGAGTTTGTTTGATATTGTGTGTGCTTTTCATAATAACAGTGGTAGGTTCTGTAATCTGTCTAGCCACAGGTTCTTGTCCATGATAATGGTGCTAGGTGTAAGTTCTGTCCTTTGAAGTGAACTGTAAATCCAATCAGGAAGTAGTTGGTTACTTCCAAGATTTTCATGCCATTAGTGCACTAGTGGGCATGTGTTGCCAGGCTACTATTGCTGTAGCTCTCAGAGTCCACACCTACCTAGGTAAGACTGATGATTACCTCTCTCCTCCACTAATACATATAGCACCTTTGAGCACTGTGAACACTAGCTGGGGGAGTTGAAACTAAGAGGTGAGCGCCAGTTTGATTTCTCCATGTTCTCTGATTTGAGTATGCCTTCAGCAACTGGGACTTAGGAACCACAAGCTAATGAATAAAACTGTCAGTGCTAGGAACAGTTTACCATCCTTTTTCAGGTGCTGCTCACTGGTGTTCCATAGACTCCCAGACATTGCCAAGACTCTTGGCTGCCCTCCAGGTATTAACAGTTAGACATTTCCAGTGTTTTTAAAGGGTTATTGTGTAGCCATGAGGAATGCTGGTGAATATTTTGGGAGAGCCATGGCTTTTAGGAAGCTCAAGAAGTAGTGCAGGTCAGTGGCTGTGCATCCCACAGCCACAGGCAAACCGGCAGACAGTCACTTTTTATGACAATTGAGATATGGAATGAGGTAGATTGGTAAGAAGGGCATTTTCCTATCATAGCACCCTTTCTCTGTTAGGATTGCATTAAGAAGTCGTCCTTAGCCCATCAGACTTGCTCAAATGCATTTAAGTGTGGCTGGAGGACTGAGAGAGAGCCCTGGGGGAGTGTGTGGTGTCTATTAATCAGCTTTGAATCAGGTTCAGGCGATGGTGGCATTTATAGCTGCCTCCCCCGGGTCCTTCCTCTCATCTGTGCAGCCTCACACTTTATTCTGAAATTGAAGATGACCTGAAAACACTTGCCAGGAGAACACTGGTCCTCAAGGAGGGTGCCTTCCGGTCTAGCAAAGGGATGGATGGAAACCACAACAGGGGCCAGGCTCTCAGAAGCACTACACTTATTGTAGCACAACCTGTGAGCAGCAGCATGCACACACACACACACACACACACACACACACAGGCACACAGGCACTCGTGCACGCACCCCCCCACACACACACCTACACATGAACATCGTGAATTTAGTATCTGTGGCAGACACACCATTCCCGACTTTACGTATTTGTCACAGTGAATATGAAGCACTGGTATCAGGAAGTGTGTCTTCTTGATGAAGATTTGGTGTCAAACTGCGCAGGTTTGGCAGCTGTCTAAATTTCAGGGTGGAGAGATTTACTTCAGATGCAGTCTCTGTGATAAGGGAAAACTACTCTTAAAGTGGAAATTCACCAGGTGTGGATGCCAGGACCTGTTCAACAGCCCAAGAAGAGCACACCCATCTAGCCCATCTGTGAGGACCTTCCCTTGGATTCCCACCCCACCCCATGCCCCAGGTCCTATCTCCTGACCCTAGCCAGAGGTCTGCTCACTGTATATGGTTTGCTGCAGCCACAGAGCCCTGGCCTAGATGCCTCTGTGGCTGTTCTAGAAAATTCTGAGACTCCAGTGCACCCAAGGGGACATGGATGAGACAGCTGTGTATATTACACTGTTGCTCATTTTTCTGCTTTCCCTGTCTCCTGTTAGGCAAGGGATTGGTGATAGAATATTCTTACACTGGTCATTCTTTCCTGAAGGCCTGTCTAGGCATATGTTTTTAGGAAATTAAATTTAAAGCAATGCCCAATAAATATTTATCTCCTTTTAAAGTATACGGCTACATAAATATCTAAAAGAATACCCTTTCTATGAAAAGTCCAAAATGTTCAGCTTTATACAATTGATATAAATAGTAATTAGCATTATTTTTTTAATTTTAATTTTTATTTATTTTTAATGTAATTTATTTATTTTTATATTAATCACAGGTTAGGTACTTTGCATCCCAGGCTTTGCCCCCTCCTTCATTCCCTCCCACTCTCCCCATCCCTCCCTCATCTCCTCCCCACCCCCCTTCAAGTCCACCAACTGGGGAGGACCTCCTCCCCTTCCATCCTACCCCAGTTCATCTTGTCTCCTCAGGGCTGGCTGCAATGTCCTCCCCTGGGATCTAGCCAGGCTATTACTCCCTCGCCTGTATGGGGAAGGGTCAAAGAGCCAACCATCAAGTTTATGACAGAAACAGTCCCTGTTCCCCTTACTAGGGTCTTCAGTTGGAAACTGAGCTACCATGTGCCACATCTGAATGGAGGTTCTAGGCCATATCCATATATGGTCCTTGGTTGGAGAAACTGTCTCATAAAAGACCCCTGTGCCCTGCTCAGTTTGGTCTATGTGGAGCTCTTGTTCTCCCCAAGTCTTACTAACTTCCCTATTTCCATTATTATTCCCAGCCCTCTGCTGAAGGCTTGATTGTGAGTCTTAATATCTGCTTTGATACATTGCTATATTGATTCTTTCAGAGGCCCTCTTTGGTATGCTCCTGTCCTGTTGCTTGTTTTCTCCTCCATTCAATGCCCAT
>CM053764.1:108322626-108337667 GCA_028658305.1 Pachyuromys duprasi | reverse complement strand
CATTGAGTTTGATGTTAGCTATAGGCTTGCTGTATATTGCCTTTACTATGTTTAGGTATGTGCCTTGTGTCCCTAATCTCTCCAAGACTTTAAACATGAATGGGTGTTGGATTTTGTCAAATGCTTTTTCGGCATCTAGGGAGATGTTCATGTGATTTTTCTCCTTCAGTTTGTTTATATGGTGGATCACATTGATATATTTCTGTATATTCAATCACCCTTGCATGCCTGTGATGAAGCCTTTTTGGTCATGGTGGATGATATCTTTTATGTGTTCTTGGATTCGGTTTGCAGGTATTTTATTGAGTTTTGCGTTCAGAAGAGAGATAGGTCTGAAATTCTCTTTTTTTGTAGTTGGATCTTTGTGTGGTTTAGGTTTCAGCTAACTGTGGCTTCATAGAGAGAGTTTGCTAATTTTCCTTCTATTTCTCTTTTGTGGAACCCTTTAGAGAGAATTGGTTTTAGGACTTCTTTTAAAGTCTGGTAGAATTATTCGCTAAAACCATCTGGCCCAGGGCTTTTTTTGGTAGGAAGGCTGTTGATGACTTCTCCTATTTCCTTGGGGGATATAGGTCTATTCAATCTTCCTATCTGATCTTGGCTTAATTTAGGTAGGTGGAATCTCTCAAGAGAGACTTTTACACAAGGAGATACTAAGGAGGCACAAAACAGCATGGGTCACTAATATTTTGCTTCTCCTTGTCCTTGTAATAAGAGCTGATCATTGATGCATTTACTCACATTTTATCGTAGTGTTAAAGACTGTGGGGGAGGGTATCTGGCTTTCAGCTACCCCATGGGAACATTCAAGATGTGCCAGCAAAGAAATGGTAACACAGAGTGAAACAGCCCACCCGAACAGCAGTGTTGAGGAGAAGACTTCTTTACTGATCTGTGGGCCTCAGCTCACCCAGGGTGTGCTCATGCACAATCCCCACTTTTCTGGTGAAGCAGGACATTCCAGCACATAGAATTATACCTTTTCCCACAGCTGTTTCTGGCTGAGGCTACTTGCTGAGCTTTAGAAATGCTGTTCACATCCTAGTTTGGCTGGGAACATTTACAAATCTATGAAGAATTGGAAGGGCTGAAGTGGTTTATACCTATCTGAAGTAGAAAAGGTAGAAACAGAATGATCAGGAATTCAAGACCAGTCTTAACTACATATTAAGTTTGAGGTAAGTTGAGGTGTTACACAAGCCCCTTAATCACTCACTCACTCACTCACTCACTCACTCACTCACTCACACAATCAATCAATCAATAATAAATTCAAGGATCTGTAGAGGACTTTTATCTATACATTTGAATGGCTAAATAAATTTCATGACATGAAAATTGTACTTTCAATGGCTTTGTGCTTAGTTATAGACTGTGAGTCTTTTGTAGGACACAATTCTGTGATAATAATCATGTGTTGTCTCCCAGTGTATTTCTCCCTTGGATTCTATCCACTCACCTGTGTCCCAGCTTCAGCTCGTTTCTCTTTCTACAGCTCTATCCATAATATCTGCCACCAGCATCTATAACTATCCTGGCTCCTTGAAGTGAGTACAGATTTTGATACTTTGATAGAACCCGAGGTATGCAGTCTCTCTTGGAATCTTCTCAGCAAGATAAGACATCATAGATACCTATAGTCTGTGGTCTCCTGGACCTTCTTATGTTGTCCAGAGGAGCCAACTGAGGCAATGAGGAATGAGGAGGCAAATGAAGACATAGGAGAGGAGTCATTTTCTCCCCAGAGGGGTGTGGTTTCCACATTGGGTTCCACAGTTAGTGGGTGGAGGAGAATTTCGGACACTGATGAGAAAGGAGAAAAAGGCACCAGGACCACCCAACCGTTGCTGCTCCTTCCCATGTATTTACTTCTGCCTTCCTCATCTTCACTGGTTTTGACTCCTGATAGACCTCTGGCATGGAACATTCATCCCCTTCTCTCTTCTTTGGGGAAGCCTGGTGAGAGTACACGCCAGCAGACAGATGCATGGGAAGCGCATGTGTTATCACTGGCTGCCTCTTGATTAACAGGAAACCTGGAAAGGGGCCTCTGAGTGAACACAGGCTCTGTAAACGTGGGAATTTGACTGTGTCCCACTATTCACCCTTCAGAAAACAGAGGCAGATATCCTTGGAAGAGTTTCTGGGCTAAGTGTTAAATGAGAAAGACCAGTGCTTAGGAATATAACTAATCATTGATGTCTTTTGGAATTTCTAAGTTTAATGCTTATCTGTTTCTATTAAAAATAAAATATTTGAAAAATACAGATAATCATAGTCAAAATAGAAATATGTTATTTTTCACTTGTATGTCTCTTCTGGTCTGTGGCACCATTGTAAAAGTAAAAATGAAGAAAAAAAAAGGCTGCCCTACTTTCCTAAAACACCCTGTAATCACGAAAGGACAATGTGGGGGGAGACAATGATAAGAAAAATTTCAGATTACTCAACTAAGGCTGATGGCTGCCAGCTTCTACTGCCCCCACCAGCTGGTTCCACAGTCCATGTTTCCAACAGAGTGCTGCACCAGCCATGTGTTTTTATCCCTACACAAGCATTTTCACAAGTTTTGGAAAGAAGTAGATCATTTCACACTTGATCATCCTTCCTCAACTTTATTTAAGCAAACCACAAGGTTTTCAACGAAGAACCCTAAACGTGACAATGGCAATAGCAGTAATAATAAAAATAGCAAGTCCAACATTACAAAAGAGAATGGATCACCGTTTTCACTGGTTGCCAGTGTGTGTGTGCTTATCTGTTTGCACATGCATGTACCACAACAGACATGTGGAAGCCAAAGCATAACTTCTGGGAGTTGGTTCTCTCCTTCCTCCATGGGTTCAGGGAATGAAAGTCAAACCATCTAGTTTCTAAGAAAACATTTTTACCACATGAACCTTCTCTCTGACTCAGAACAAGCACCTTTATGATCAGTGTTTAGATATGAATTCATTTAATTCTCTCACAAACCATGACTTCCCATTTGCAGCCAGGGAAACCACAGTAGTTTGTGGTCTGTGTCATTCTCTTTCTGAATCTGGAAGTCAAAACAGAAAAGGGAGCAGAATAGAGTACCTGGTTTCCTCATAACACAGGGACCTGCTCCTTCATCTAGTGGCTTTGGACTGAATTTAGGGATGTACAGAATAGCTGCAGAGTATCCCAGGTGAACACAAAATTGGACAGAAAGGCCTTAGCTAAAGACTTTTCCCTGCCCTTGTCAACAATTTATTTAGTATGTAGCAGTGTGATGGCCTGAGACACTGAGAACATGTTAGCTATTAGAGGCTACCCTGTGTATCAGAATGGTTGTGTTTGTTGCTGTGGTCAATGACATGCATGTCTGAAAGACAAGTTGCATTTGTAGGACACTTTCCTTCAGCATCATCAGGAAAAGGCAAACACTGTTGTCTAGCACACACGGTCACCCACCCTTCACAACCTTGAATCACCTGGGAAGAGACTGTCCTCTTTTTGTGTAGACAATGCGGAGTTGTCTGGGTGGGATCCTGTCTATGGAGTGTCCTAAGATGATTGGTGTGGGGAAAAAAAAGTCTACTGCAGTCATATGATTCCTTGGTAGGAGGCCCTTAACCATGAGACAGTGCTGAGAAAAAGCAAGCAAGCATGCTTTCATTCTGATATGTTCCTAGTTGTCATGTTTCTAGCTATCTTAATCTACTGCCCTGATTCCAGGGTGTGATGGACTATAAGTTATAATAGCACACCAAATAAACACTTTCTCTTCTAAGTTGCTTTTTGTCAAGATATTTTACCACACCAACTGACACACACAAATCAGGTGTGTCTAGCATGCAGTATATCTCAGTATCCTCATACCTGAAGATTTGAAGAGTTCCATCAAAAAGTTAAATACAAAATGATTTTTAGAACATCAATCACCTATAGTAAAAGGCTGATTATGGCTACCTTGGATATTAACTTGCAGTTTGCTTTGCAAAGGTAGAAAAACTTGAAATAGTTAAGTTTGGCTTAGGCCAAAACCATTGGCCTCAGATAACTACTGTCTATAAATAACCACACCTCACTGGAATATCCTCATTTACAGAGGATATATTTAGGTTCTTCATTTCAGTAAAACCTTTAAAATAATTAAGTGTTAGTCAACTATGAAGAGGAAAGAAGTTAATCAAATGCTTTTCTATGACAAGATGTCAACAGTGGGGCCATTCATTTTCTGGAAGCAAATTGATGAGTAGGGAGTGGCCTCCAATTTGCATAATGTTTAAGAGCCCAAAGCTAGCCAGCTCTCATACTGGCCAACCACAGAAGGGCATACCACCGATTTTCAGATGGTCAGCACACGTTAGTATAGAAAACAAATGACATATGTCTAGTTAGTGTTACACAGAGCTTTAAAAAAGACATTCTAAGATAAACATTATTTCTGGGTGGTTTATGTTGAACAAATCCAAAAAGTTTAACAACTGAAGATTTTAGTGAACTGGAGATAGCAGTGAACCAGCCCAGAAGTTTCTTAACATTGAGTCATGGTTCCTAATAAGGAGTAGAAAGGACCCAAAACACAGGTGTTGTGTCCCAATGGTCAGGTTAAAAGTAACAGGAGCAGGAAAACACAAAGCAGATTTGCTGTTAGAATATAACCTCTCTGATTTTCATCCCTCATCTAATGTTCACAATGAGTTAGTGGTGAATCTGGAAGTGTAACAGAAGGTGCAGTGAAATCCACCGAACTAGGCCACTCCATGAGTGGAAAGAAAGGTTTATTTGGGGAAACTCAAAGCTGCCATGGCTATCTGGGGGTACAGAAAAACTTAGGGAAAGATGGGGAAAGTCTTCCCAGTTTAAAAGAGAAAATTAATATATAAAAAAATAAAATTTAATTGAAAAAAGAGAAAAGTTGAAAGGGAAAAAGTTTGTAAGCTGGAACAGCCTGTAGTTAGAGTAGCAATGGGTAAGGTCTGAAGATCAGAAGAGCCCAGGAGCTAGTGTGGGATATTAGATATGGGTTACAAGCAGGTGCTGATAGGGAATAAGATGCCCCTTTGGGCACAAGTAGTAAGCTGTGAGAGGAGACAAAGGAGGGGAAGTTAGGTGTTGGCTCAAAGCTCCGATTACTATAATAATAGTAATACTTTCCCCTGTGGAAAAAAAAAGCACAGCTCAGACAAATCTCCTTAATCAATGTTACCTCAGAAAAACAACTAGAAGAAAAAAAAATTCAGGAAGTTTCTCTGTAGAGATAGTGGTTGATAGTTTGATTTCATCACTTTGGGAATAAATCCCTAGAGAAACTAATTAATTCTAGGGTGTCTGCATGTGTGTGTGTGTGTGTGTGTGTGTGTGTGTGTGCTGATATGTAATATTTACACTGTGATGAAAAGTCAAGGAACGGAGAGTTTTCATGTGAATATTATTGAGCAGTGCTCTGTGACTTCTCTAGAAATCTTTCTAGCAAATTAGCACAGTGGCCACAGGCCTGCCTGCCACCCTGTGTCATAGACTTCGCTGTTTAGTAGGGCATAACTGAAGTCACTTGAAATTAGTTGTAAGGTTGGAGTAATGTTCACACAGGCACAGACCCATTACGGTGTCAAGAATGGAACCACTCAGTATGCCATAATGCCAGCCTTTAAATTTAGCTCTTGCTGTCAGGTTGCGTCTCAAGGATTCCTTTGTACATACAGTGGCAGATATTAACTTAAAAAAATCTTTTAAGAAGTGTTTTTAAAGCTAGCTGTCCTGAAAGATTAAAGATTTTCACGATAATTTTATTTTCTGTGTCGTTATTGACACTCACTAAAATTATGTGAAGGCAGTGGGCCCCTGGACTGTGCAGAAGTTGAGAGTGATAGGTCAGGTAGGGTTTCACTAGAATAGGGGGCCTTGGCTCCGTCGTTCTCAGGGTAGGGCTGTCCTCTAGCATGTTGAAGAAGCATGCATGCATTTTGCAGGTAAGCAGCATTGGGGCTGGAAAGCAGCTGTCATAGACAGCAGGGACTGCATGACACAGTGCTGAGCTTAGACCTGCAAGAGAGTGGGACCCCTGAGCAGAGTGAAGCAGTGACAGCTGCTGCTCAAAAGTGTGGTGAGGACACCCCTCCTTCCCAAGGGATGGTTACAGAAGGTCGTTACAGAAGGTCCAGCCCATTCTGTGAAGTGCAAACCACAACAGATGGAAGCTGTATACCGTAACTCAGCTATCACTTATGAGCACCAAGAAAGCAAAGTAACTGATTTCAGTTTTCTGTTTGAAGCAAGCAAATGAGATGTTTCCCTTCATTTAATCTGGGGTCATAGTTATTACTTTCATAAGATCCCTGAGCTGTCTTTTCAAAACAAAGAGCCCCTTACAGTGTTTGAGAATCATTTTGGTATGTGTTATTAAAAGGGAAAGCTCATTACTAAAATGAAAGCAGAGATGGAAGAGCATTGTTAACTTTGAAGCTATGATGGAAACTTTGCTCACAAAAAAACATTGTATTTGCAGAAGCTGAATACAAATCAAATCATGTTTTGAAATTTCTTACCAGTGATGCCTGGCAATGAGAGTAGATGGTTAATGTAAAATTTATAGATAGTACAATAATAAAATATATTTCAAAAAATGGCAAGATAAATATATTTCTAACCCTTGCCTTTTCTTATTTCGAAGTATCATTCCTGAATTCGGTATACTCAACTTTTAGCTTTATACATGTGTATATGTGTGTCTATGTATGTATTATTCAAAGTGATAAAGTGGTTGTCATGGTAGAAGCAATCCGGGATTTTTTTGTGAACACATCTATGTAATGAAATAAGTCTGAAAAAAAATCAATTTAATAAAAATTTAAGGTAAAGTTACAATGTATAGACACCCTCTATAGACGCACCACCATTTCATATATGACCCAGCAATAGGATGAATTGATGGCTGAAGAAATAATAAAGCTACTAATCTGATGTGAGAGAAGATTACCAAATATAGATACGCATTGGGTCAAGTGTAAGTCACATTTGAATAATGCATTCATATCTATTTTAGTCTCTTTTTTTGAAAGTCACATCTCACTTACTCTGGCTTTATTTTAATTTATAACAGTTTAGAAAGGCAGTTTAAATAAAAAAAAGAGTTTCTGAGCACAAATTTTGCTTGACTAATCTGCAAATTCAATTTGATTTTCATATAAAGAATAAAAAATAGGAAGCAGTTGATTTCCATCAGGCATTAAAGTCCACGTGGGTGTCCATGGTCTGTGCTGCATCTTGAAGCCGCGTCCATGTCTGTGGGCTGTGCTGCTGCGGGGGGCCATACTGACCTGAGTGGCCTGTGCTGCCACTTGGGCCAGGCTGCCTCTGAGGGCCTTGTCTAGGTATGGGGGTCCCACTGCAGCTGAAAGCTGTGTTTGCCATTGGAGCTGTCACCAGAAATATCGATGACTTCAGATTCACAGTTGAGAGGCAGGGGCATGAAAAGGTGACAGTCCCTATCCCCACCTCACCGCTCCCCACCAAAAAGAGAGGAAAAAAAATAGTAAAAGCTCAGGGAGTCTTATCAAAGAGCAGGGGATAGAAGGACTTGGAGGGGACAAGAGCTCCACAACAAAACCAACAGAGCCAACAAATCTGGGCCCAGGGAGGCATTCAGAGACTGATGCATCAACTGAAGACCATGAAGAAGACCTAGGCCCCCTATTTGGATGTAGTTAACAGGCAGCTCAGGCTCTGTGGAGGTTTCCTAGTAAGGGGAACAGGGGCTGTCTCTGACATGGACTCTGCTGCATGGTCTTTGATCACTTTCCCCTGGCCGTGCAGCCTTGTCAGGCCACAGAGGAACAGGATTCGGGCAGACCTAAAGAGAATTGACAACATAGGGTCAGATAGTAGGGGAGGAGGACTCTCCCTTCTCAGTGTACTAGGGGAAGGGGGTGAGGAAACAGGGAGGGAGGGAGGGATGGGGAAGAGATAAGGGAGGGGAATACAATCTGGATGTAAAACAAATTACATTTAAAAAATACATTTAAAAACGGGTGTTGCCAAGATTCTAAAGTGTGGATCTGGACAATCAATGGTCCCCTGGCAGAGTGCCAGGCAGGGTGGAAGGGCTCATGTCTGTTTAAGGGGCAGGCCAATGAGAGAGTGGGCATACTCCACTCACTAGATATATAACACAAATCGGACTTTTTGGAAATTCTTATTATTTTTTTACTGGGTTTTGTTTTGGGGGAGGGGTGGAGGTCACAAGGGCAGGAGGACATACATGGAAGGACTGGGAAGTGAGTATGATTGGTATGCCTGATGTGAAATTCCCAGGGAATCAATGCAAATGTTATGTTAAAAAACACAAAACCACACATTTCTCAAAAAAATATAAGCTATATTGACTCTATCAAACTGAACATTCATTTATAATGAAAAGATGTTAAGGCTTCTTGTGTTGATTAAGTAAAGGCATATATTTAAACCCAAACCCAAGCTCTGCAGTCTCCTGTTAGCATCGGACTGGAGCGGTGCTCCCGTGAGACTGTGAAAATGTCATAGGCAGCTTCTCCTAAAATAAATTCAAGAATGAGTACCAGGTGAAAAATAGCAGCAGCCACCCTTTTCACTCAAATATCCAGCACTGAACTGAACATTACTCGAATATATACATAGTTTAACAGCTCTTGATCTTGTGTCTGGACGGCTCTGTTGGTTCTCATGGACTGGGGACAAACTTTTCCTCACTTCGGTCTTGTAGTCATATCAAGGCTGCTCACTGACTCCAGTGACATCAGCCTACCAACAAGCTAATCGCTGCGACCGCTTGAACAGGGAATAACAGTTCATTTTCTGGGTTTTGCTCTTAATAAACTTTTGTTTCTCAGTCTTCTGAACAAGCGACAACACTACATTTCTTTCCATATTTGGAGATTTACAAAAACTAAGGCAATGAAAGTTTATTACCTGCCGACTACATAAACTCAACATCTGTTTCTTTTCTATCACATTCCATGTCCATAGGCCTTCAGTGGCGGTGTCTCATGCATTCCCGCCGTGATCCATCCATGAGAGGCCCGGGTAGCTCTTCCTCAGCATTCTGAGTTTGGTGCTGCCCCTGTTCCGAGTTTCAATCCAAACTTTGCAACCCAGGGTGACTTTCAATTCCTCCCCTTGTCCCCCAACCCCTGTTTCTGACTTCTCAATGGCCTAAGTCCCTGGAATGAGACCAGGGTGTAATCTATTGTCTGGTTCTGCTGCAACCAGTGTGTTATAGATCTCCAGCTTCGGGCACCTTCTGAGATGTCAGCCACAGGTTTCTACTTCCCTGAGCTCTGTTCTCCGTAAACTACTCTCCCAGTGTTCTTTCTTATGTCTGTTAGTGGCAATCCTGGATGTTAATTAAAAAACAAAAAGGAGCAAACATCAGAGTCTCACTATTACTCTCTCTCTGTGTCACACACACACACACACACACACACACACACACACACACTTCCATCACTACTTACAACCCATCTCCTAACTAACATCACCTTTAGTAAGTCCACTGTAGACTTTCAACACAAGGCATCTTATTTTAAGTTTTGATCCACACACTTCTGTGTTTATGTGTGGCTTCTTAGCCATTTTGGAGCTAATGTGGTTCTTTGAAAGAACTGGCTCAGACTGCCTTTCCTCTGTTCAAAACCTAGATATTTAATAACTTTCTTAGAGAAATACACAAGTTTCTGACACTGGCTGCCTATATTACTAACAACAGGTTCCTAGTGCTTCAGACTACCCCTGTCCACCTCATTACTCTTCTCAGGTGCTGAGGGCCCCTAGTCATCAGCACCTGTAAATCCTGTTCCATCTCAGCTCTGCATACGCCCTGGCTCTTCTTCATGGGAACATCCACTCCCATGGATGTTCGCTTCTCTTCCCCTTCCTACTGACCAGAAGGAGCATTCTATATTTGATGGCTTCACTTCTCAGTGTCCACACAGGCCCACTCTCTTCTCTCCTAATGTACATGGCAGGGTATTTTAAATCATTATTTTCTTTTTGTTTCTTCTTTTGTCCACTTGTGAAGTATAAATATAATAGCACACACACTTTGTCTCTCCCTCCCTCCCTCTCTACCTTCCCTTCCCATAGGCTTTCCTAATGTCACAAACTCTGTATTTATATTATAAACGAGATTAAAAAAAACACTTCAATGACTCTTGAGGAAAAGAAACTATAGAACTTTAT
Organism: Pachyuromys duprasi; assembly: GCA_028658305.1. NCBI lineage: Eukaryota > Metazoa > Chordata > Mammalia > Rodentia > Muridae > Pachyuromys > Pachyuromys duprasi. The sequence continues at coordinate 108,327,485 of CM053764.1, read as the reverse complement.
ACTTTAAATATATTTAATACAAAATGTATACCCAGATGTCTTCTCTAACTTTAGCAAGTTGGTCTATTGTTTGGAATTGCAGTGTGGTTATGTGTTAGGTAAAGCATAGAGTTTAGGTGGCTATGAAAACTCCCCGTGCTTCCTATTCAGGGAATTTTGACTGGCGAAGCTGAACTGCCTCTGTCTTTTCTTTTATGATCATCAGAAATTTTCAATTTTCTATGATTCTCATCACAAACACATACTGAGAGGATTTCCTAATTCCATGCAACTTCAAGAGCCTCTTCTTTAGTGTGCATGAGTGAGTACATGTATGTGCCTGTGTTTGCCTGTGTGTGTGTGTGTGGGTGGTGGGTGTGGGCGCGCATGTATGTTTATGTATGTGAGGAAGGAGCTTCTGGCACTTTCAGCCAGGCATATTAATTAACCTTTATCTGCTGCTTGGATATATATGTAAGTTTACAGATACATACTATGTACTGAACATTTTGTCTTTTTTGATGGACAGTTGCAGTGGGGTATCAGCATAAATAAAATTAATAAATTAAACTTGGAAAAAACCTTTGAAATAAAAGGAATGTAAGATTAACTTCATTTATATCTTTGTTCAACAAACACTTTCTAAGGATGGTAAGTGTAAAGAGGCTCGCTCACACTGGTGGGCTAGGTTGTGTCACCAAGCAGCTCTCAAGGAAACGCAGGTGCCTAAGCCCCAGGGTGTATGTCCAAAAGTAACAGACATCTTCTTGGCGGGAGCACAGCTTCTCTTTCTGAATTTGCTCCAGAGGTGGAGTCGGAAGGCCCGCGATATCACACCAGAAATAGGGTAAGGACAGTGCATAGGGACAAAGGCAGCTAGCAGCCTTCTGCTATCACCAGGGGCATGTTGACACATGAGTCTGGGAGGCACAGTTACATAACGAGTATCAGACGGCGGCATGCAGGTCTTTGCCTTCCTCCTGGGGGGAATGAGGGGTGTTTGGACACCTTGAGTACATGAGTGGTCTGGCCATACCATCTACATAAGCAGTGTTTCTAGCAAAGGCATGTTGAAGAAAACGATATATAGTGCTTGCAGTGGACAAGAGATGGCCCTGGTAAAGGTCGGGGAGGGCTTGGTGTAAGAAAAGGATTGATGACATAACTTCAGAGTAGAACAAGTTTGGACTTAGGGAGAGATTAAATGACAGGGAGAGAGGAGGCCTTACAGGAGAATATCTATTTCTAGTTAGAGGGTTGCTGGGTAGGGATGGAGTTTTGGAAGGGTGGGAGAGTGAGGGTCAGGGTTCAGTATTGTGGTTAAATTAACACTATGGTCTAATAATTTTTTGTTGTTAGCCTTATCCTTATTGCAGTGGCACATCTAACCTGCTATCATGATCAATAAAAAACACAGACACCGTAAAAAACACAGAATTTCCTTATCTTACCTGGGGCAGGGCAGACATTAACCCTCTAAACTACCTTTACCTCCCAGCCCCATCCCAGGCTACGTCCCATCCATAGTTCCATAAATACTTGCTTATTCCTCATCTGGGCCACTTCCTCCATCCATGCCTGCCATGTGCGTATCCCATACTAACTCCTGGTAGCTCTCTTCTTCCTTCCACTCCCTCTTCTGATTTCTCTCTCTTGTGATTTTTCTGTCCCCAAAGCTCTTAGCCACACCCACCTCCTTCTGCCCTGCCTAGGTGTAGGCCTTTTAACCAGCCAATCAGAGATAACTTGGGAACATTACTTCTCATTGCATGATTACAGGGGATAATTCAACATTTTCTAACATTGCTCATGGCAGGACAGTAACCAGCTGTCAAGGCACTGAAGTCAGCATTTGAAAACACAGTTCAACCATCCTCCAAAAGTTTAGGGTCAGAGTGGAAGGTTGCAGGAAAAGGAGGCAGCTTTCTTTGTGAGATGGCGAAATGTTATAGTTTGCATCATGGTCATCAAGTTGCACATAATACAACAAACAGCAACAAAACAACAAATCATCTAACTATATGTGATAACATGAGGAATAACAAAATACATTTATCTCAATAGAACTGCCTTACTCACAAAACCTGTGCACTGAGTGACAGCTGGCATCATTTACTGCTGTCCCAGCCCAGGAAAAGAAGGAAAGGGCACCTTGGGAGCTAAGCAGTCCTGGGTGATTTTGAAGAGTTTCAGTACCACTGGCCTTGCCTCTTGTTTATTTCTGAATGATGTTATTTTTTTTATTTTGCTTTCTTTTTTAATTTATTTATTTTTATATCAATCACAGGTTAGGTACTTTGCATCCCAGGCGTAGCCCCCTCCCTCATCTCCCTCCTCCCCGCCCCCTCCAAGTCCACCAACAGGGGAGGACCTCCTCCCCTTCCTGAATGATGTTATTTTAAGTCCCCATCTTATATGTGATCTATTGCCCCTGTCAATGTAGGATTAAGTCTTAGACTAATAATATATTCTCTCTCCTCACCTGCTCACCTGTAATCTGCCTTTTCGAGGTTGACTATATCAATTTGGGACACATAAACTTAATTAAAACCATGCTGTTTAATAATATTGCCCATGGGTATTCCTATGTTTCTTAGTATCCAAAATTTTAATGTCGGTAATTTGTTATGTAAGCCAGACAGCACTTTGTTAGTGGGTTTGTCTGTGGAAGTGGTCATTCTATGACCAAGGTGATTTTTTTGTTTTTGTTTTTGTTTCTTTTTGTTATTTTGTCTTTTTCTTCCCAGAGCTGAGGACTGAACCCAGGGCCTTGTGCTTGCTAGGCAAGCACTCTACCACTGAGCTAAATCCCCAACCCCGACCAAGATGATTTTTAAGTAGTACTAAGAATTTGTAGTGTTCTGATTGGTTCTTTATTCTCTAGGAAAATAATGAATAAATTCAATTTATTTTTATTTCTTTTTCGGTCATTAAAAGGGGAACTTCTGTGTAGACTGTTTAGCGGGAGGCTTATTAAGTAGCAAACTAGGAAGAACAGTCTGAAGCCATTCAATTTCACACACACACACACACACACACACACACACACACACACACACACACACTCCTTATGGCTGCTTATTGAATTGCAAGACCCTCTCTGCAGGCAGTCCTGACCTTGAGGCAGCAATGAGTGCTGATTGAGGCTATTATGGGCAAAAGAAGGCATTATGCTGAGTAAATAAGAATCCAAAATAAAAAGAATGGGTGGGACACAGCATCCACACTGGATCAGTTAATTTCCTTGGGGAAGGCTTCAGTCCTTTCCTGTGATCTTTTCTGCAAAAATGATTCAATCCAGGGCCAATCCTCTGGTACTTGTGGACATTCAAGTAAACACAAATACATGTCCAAAATGCCACAGTAAGTAGAAAGACAACCTTAGGCTACTACTTGAAATTATGAGGTGGCTGCAATTAGCATCTCCCCAAGCTTCTTGTCCTCTACAGAGTAAAACACTGTTCAGATTTGGTTGAAAAATATGATTTGTAAAATCCAACCATGCTGTATATTATATAAACTGCCAGGTAAACCAACTACCTTTCTCTAAAGGATGGGCATCTAAAGAGGTTAGTATCTATGCAGAGAGCATGGTTTTCATGCAAAGACCAAAGGCAGTGTAAACATAAGTGATGGCTAGTCCCTGAGATCTTGTGTAAGAGTCAGTATAGCAACATCTTCCAGTATAATTCCAATTTCCTGGAACTTTTCTGTGAGCACAGAGGACAGCTGGCTTCATGTGGGAGTCCTGCTACAGCTGTGTCAAATCACAGGTGGTTCCATGCAAGCACCACGCCTCCAGACTGTCCATGAGCCTACTTCATACATTATCAATGTGATCTTTTGAGGAGGCCTGAGACTTTCCATGCAAGCTCAGGAAACTGAGGCGGGTGCTGTAGACACAGAGTTATTTGTTAGAGGAGTAAATCAGATGTGTCAATAAGTGCAGGGTGTGATGTACTCTGCAGTGACCGTACATCACACATGGAAGGTTCTGTGGGGACCATGAGAAGGTTGGAGACTGGCACATTTTTCCTGCAAATGACAACCCTTCAAAGCATAAATGCAGGAATTGGTAGGAGACCTTTGTTCTTCCATTTGTGTCCATAGCTCCTCTTTCTTGTTCAGATTTCTTAAAAGCACTGGATGGGAGGAAGCAGAATAATTCTTAAATCTGATTGTTCCCAAAGTCCAGATTATAGTAACCCTTTAGTTTCTAAACCTCAGAAGCAATTCTAATGGCAGTGCCTGCACAAGTCATAGGCCATAAATGAGGTATGTTTGCTTAGGGAGACTATTTCATCATCCCAAGAGTCAAAAGGCTTTTCCATATATCATCAGTAATGTGGCACGGGGTTGTCTGTAGCCAAAAGCAGACTAGTAGTGCTACCCATTCCTCTCAGCTCACATCTACCCTTAGGACATGATGTGGTCATGTGTAGTGTTAGGATAGTGAATTTGTGTCTTCTGCCTTGATTCACTTCATAGTGGGTTCCCATTGCAGCACTCAACAGCTTCTTCTGTATACACGGTAACTGTTAATCCTGCCGATTCTCACATCTACTCCAACGTTGCCTCCATGATTATCTAAGCTCACCACCAAGCCTTGTGTTCTCCTGGTGGTAGAGAAGCTTTGAGCAAGGAGTGACTCAGCTTTACTTGAGTAGGTTAAGTTTCCATTGATCATACACAAGTGCAACTTCTACCTTTCAATCATATCGCTATAAACATTGTAGTGGCAACAAACAATTCCATATAAAAGTAGTTTCAGCCATGTAACTATTAGGGAATACTTGATATTATAGTAATTTTTTCTAAGTTTCATGTGATAAAATGCAAAAGGATAATGAAAAAGTAATTCAGGAGATTAAAAATTTTTT
>CM053764.1:108306365-108322126 GCA_028658305.1 Pachyuromys duprasi | reverse complement strand
GCCTTGAAAAAACTCTCCCTAGCAGTGTATCAAAGCAAATAATAAGAAACATAACCAACCCTTTGGCAGAGTGCAGGGAATCATATGAAAGAAGGGGGAGTTAGTATGACCTGGAGAGGTCAGGAGCTCCGCAAGAACCAAATATCAGGGCACAGGGGTCTTTTATGAGACTGTCTCTCCAACCAAGGACCATGTATGTTTATAACCTAGAACCCCTGCTTGTATGTAGCAAATGGTAGCTCAATACCCAAGTGGATATACTAGTAAGGGGAACAGGAACTATTTTGGACATGAACTCAATGGCTGGCTCTTCGACCTCCCTGTTCCCCGAGGGAGGAGCAGCCTTGCTAGGCCACAGAAGAGGACATTTGCAGCCATTCCTGAAGAGACCTGATAATCTAGAGTTATATGGAAGGGAGGAGGTCCTCCCCTATCAGTGGACTTAGAAAGGGGCAGGGAGGAGATGAGGGAGGGAAGGGGGGGATAGGGAGGGAATGTGGGAGGGGGCTACGGCTGGGATACAAAGTACATAACCGATGATTAATATAAAATAAAAATGAAAAAAAGAAGGCTTCACTAGGATCTGGAAGCAGCTCAGCATTTAGGAGGAGCACTGACTGTTCTCGCAGAGGACCTGGGTTTAGTTCCCAGCACTTACTTACTTTGTGGATCACAACCATCTGTAACTCTAATTCCAGGGGATTCAATAAATAAAGAAAAGAAAACTCTATTAAATCTTTTAAATAATAAAAAGAAGCTTTACTGCCTACTGGAGACAGAGAATAAAAGTAGTCACACTCACACCAGGGACAGTACAGGATTAGTTCCATTGCTGCTGTAGGTTCGGGGCTACATTAGCCATGAACGGACAAACCCTTACAGAAATCCCAGTTTAGAGACCTTAAAAAAGCAGCTGAGAGATGAGATGAAATTATTGCTTCAAACTAGGCAAGACAGACATGCTGCCATCTCAGTGCAGAGGATGATGCCATATTCTAAGGAAAAAATCTCCAAATTTTGAACGTATCTTGAAGATGATGCATCAATCATTTTATTAGTGTTATTTTCCAAGTTCTGTATACTGAGGCATGATTATCTAGGGTGTTATCACTGCAGGAAGCTAGATGAGGAGGCTGGCTGGAGGCTGTGTGTCTGGCAACCATTCATAAGCTGTTTTTGTTTTAAATGAAAGAAAAATGACAGCCTTCAGGGTCTGGCAGAGAAGGGGACTTGCAAATAATATTAGGAGGGAAAAGGAGGTGTAGAGGGAAGGAACAAGAAAGAGAAGCAGCCTTCCCTTTTTCAGACATACTGGACACAGTCAGTACTTCATGTGTCAGGATCTGGTGCCTGTAGTAGTGCAAACGGGATCAGAACACCAGTGACCAGAGCTGCTTGGAGATCACACAGCAAGCAGGGTGCAGTCCCCGCAGCAGTACGTGGACCCAGCATGGAAATCTCACTGAATCTCAGAAGACTCTTGTTGCCACACCCTCATACATACTGGCTTTGTAAGTAATTACTAGAAGACCTTGAGGTTGCTAAAAACCCAAACATGAATGTGATTTTAAAAAAAGTATCTACAGCAATTTCATGAATCAGAAACTAGTTTTGAGGAACAAAATGGTCACTTTATAATCAACATTTCCCTGTAACATTTAATTAAGGAAATTATCCGTATTTGTGTCAAGAACCTTTCATGTATGTTCATGGCCTCCAACACTGAGCTGGTTAGTACACCAGGCCTGCTTTCCTCTCAGGTGGCTTATGTTTTGTTTTTGTTTTTTGCATATTATATTTTGACACCTTTGCATGTGTGCATAATGTATTGTGGTCATGTTCACCTCTGTTACCCTCTTTTATGTCCTTACCAATCCTGTGCATCCACTTTTTCCAAGTAGCCATGATTGCTACCTCACCTATCACTGACCTCTGACTCACACTTCTTTCCTTCCTTCCTTCCTTCCTTCCTTCCTTCCTTCCTTCCTTCCTTCCTTCTTTCTTTCTTTCACTTTTTTCTTTTCTTTTTTCTTTCTTTACTTCTTTCCTTTTTTCAAGTATGTTTTTCTGAGATTATAATATAATTACTTTACTCCTTCTTCCCTTTCTTCCCTGCAAGCCCTCTCATCTCTCACTCCTTGCTCCCTTTCAAATTCATGACCTCCTTTTATTAATTTTCATTATAACATGATCAAAATGCACAGTTGTAGAGTCCAGTCCTGACTGATACATCTAAACATAACTCTTGTACCTAAGGCTCAGGGATTACTGCAGAAGAGGGGACAGAAGGATTGTAAGATCAGAGGAGCAGAGAGTTTGCTGTGAGACTGTGTCTCCTAGAAATGTCAGAAACTACACCCATGAAGTTTCACCAACATGTCTGCCTAAATATGACATGAACAGGATGATAACAATATACGTGCTTACATTAAAGGGGGGAGGCTTGTATGGTCTCAACAGTAGATAAAGAACTCCAGGCAACTAAAGAATGTTCAGAGTGGGAGAAATAAGCCTTTCCCAAGGAAAAAGACATCAACTGGTTATTCAATAACAAATGGTCAGCCCTGAAATCATACACGCACATGGACACTGCAGGCTGCATTTTGGTGTTTAGGAAGGCTTGTGCTTTGGAATGAAAGAAGTGTGGCAAGAGCCTTGTAGTGAAAGGAGGGATGACAGGTGTCTATGAGTAGAGGGAGGAGACAGCTCAGGTACACAGAACATGGAGTCATCAGTCACAGGGCTGGACAGGCAGAGTATGCCTGCTCTGTCCCTCCAGCTCTGTCTGTCCTCTGGCTCTTCCAAGGGTAATGTTCTCCTCAGTATCAGTGAGATGAGCTTCTATTTTGGAGCACACCATATTGACTTCTAGAAGACCTTGTGTGCCATGGCCCCAGCTTCTTTCCTACCTCCAGTACCATTGCAGGCACAGAATAATGACTGACGGCAAAGGAGTTCAGGATGGCCTTTCTCTGTGTTTGGCCCGATACTAAGAAAAAAAGTAATAAATGAACACATAGAGAAAAGCAAATGGCTGTGCCCAGCAGAATGCACAGTAAGAGACTAGCAGGAGACATGCATAGATGCTCAGCAGACTTCTCTCGATACAAACCCTTACTCCATCTGAGGAAACGTCTCTTTCAATCTGTGACATTCTGAAAAGAAGCCTGTGATCTAAATATGTGACAATTACATTTCATTATAATAGTCATATGAAGGTAATTTCTATATTCAAAACCACAACTCTGATAAATAATACAAATCTCAGCAAGCTCACAACTGTAGCCTTATTTAGGAGACAGAGACTGATTGAGATAGATCTACCTCAGAGAGTTTTACTCCTTGAATAAGCTAACATTGCTTACATTACCAAGCTGGACTTTCAATGATGTAACGCATCTTATGTACATGAACGGTACTAGATTTTAAAGATTTTCTTTTTGTAATTTAAAGTTTGTAATTAAAGTAATGCATTACTAAAAATGCTTTTCTGTGGGGAGTTTGTCTTCACAGCCACAGCGTCTTCTGATTTTAAATATCTTTTAGGAACTGTCTTAAGCACATTTTCAAATGTTTCATTAGAAGCTGCTGAAACAGATTTCTTAAATTTGGAAGCATGATACAGCTCTCCTTCAGGGCTTGTATCAATGCACACAAATCACTTTAATAGTTTTCAAAGAAACACCAAGTTGTTTCCTGGTGCTCCCTTGTTATTTTAGTCAAGCAATTAATTAGCAGGCGTGAAGACTGCCTTAATTAAATGCATTTACATTGTTTGTTTAGACACCACCTTGTTCAGCCACTGATTGCAGCCGTTGACATCCACTCCTTTGTCTCCTGTTTTAGCAAACAAACAGATGGTGTATTATTGAGGATGGGAGTTACAAGAAGAAGGCCTTTAGAGACATGTATGCTGAAAGGGGTGGGGGACCAAAATAGCTGCTACCACCGAAGCCGGCACTCCCCACCGCCATATGTGTGTCAACAGTCTGTGACTCAGTGGAAGTGCAGCAGGGATGAGCACAGACCTCTCCCTTCCTCCCTTCCTGTCACGTGTGGGCCCATTTTTTCTTGCCACCTAACAAAGTTGCTTCATTTAGATACATGGCATGACTTTCCAAGATCTCTGTGAAGCATTAAAATATGGTTTCTATTAAAGAAATCTCTTCTAAAACCGAAGAGGACATCTGCTTATGGGACTGCCTCTATTTTAATAAGATACCAAGCGTACACGCTGGCATTTGACTCTGCCTTCATTTTGTAATGAAATGCCCAGGAACTAAGATAGTGCAAGCACAAGGCTTAGCACAACCTATTTCCTGCTCCTGAAAACAAGGTTAGAAATACCATCTAGAGGTCCATGTGTCTTATATTCCTAACTTCATAACATAACCAATGTTTTCAAGGCCACCAGGACTATATTACATCACTAATATTTGTTAAAGGGTTAGGGAATATTAGCCTTCAGGACACAGTGTCAGTAGAGGAATAAATAAGGGACAATCAGGCAATGTATTTGAACCCACTGGTCAGCCCTAGTAGCCAGGTCCCACTGACTAGCCCCCACTGATCCCTTACTAACAACCCCTGAATGACTAACTGCACTGACAACCCCTACTAACCAGACCTCACTGACCACTCCTACTGACCAGCCTCTCTGACTACCGACTATCCAACTGTCACTGACCATCCTTAAAGACCAGCCCTCATTAATCAATCCCTCTGGTCATCCCTACTGACCAGCCCTCACTGACTAGTCCCCTCAGACCACCTCGAGGAACTATCCTTGCTCCTTTCACACTAATTCACTCTAGTGTGCTCTCCTTTGGCCTTATTGCTTCTTTGCCTTTACACTGATATTTTGCCTATTTTTGACCTACGGCTTTCCCTACTTTTAAATTTGACTCCTGTCCTATTTTATTCCTTAATGTCACTCAGTAAAAGTGTGGGGTGGGGTTGCTCAGTCAGCGAGAGAAAGGGCTGTAGTCCAACTGTCAGTTCTCCTGAGCTGATGCTCTTCCCTTTGCTCCATGAAGTGCTGCATCTGCTTTTGAAGGTGTGACATGACATCAGTACTTTGAGTTTGCAGATATGGATAGACAGGCCTCCAAGAATTTATGGTTTGTTGTAGTTTGGGGGCATTTTGGTTGTTGTTTTCATTTATATTTGTTTTCCTTTTTATTGTTGTTTTGTTCTGTTTTTTTTTCTTTTAAGGAGGAAAGAAAGAACAATAGCGGGAGGGTATGGAAGTGGGGAGCATCTGGAATGAACTGGGGGGGGAAATGCTCAAAATATATTATACAAAAAATTTTTTAAAGAAATAAATGAACATACTGCCAATTGCTCCGTCTTCTTCAGCAATGGGTATTCTTCCTGTCTCTACTATGCGATATCTAGAAGTGGCACATTATTCCTACTTCTCTTCGTTTCATATTTTTAAAATTTTTAATCAACTCTATTAAACAAGTAAATAATTGTAATGGTATTTATACTTCCACTTCATCTTTAGTCTTGCATTACCATATTTTTATAACTGTTTGTAGCCTATTTTCCCAAGGGGTTTATAAACTTTTTACCTATGTATTCCAAAGTATAATGCTCTACTATGTGTTCTTAATTTATCCTCCCAATTGTTTTTAATTGTATGTTTTCAGGATAAAATCTGTACCAATATTTGAGTTGCCTGGGATGCACTGGAGTGCTTTTCTTGAACCCAGGATCATCATCTCCCCAAACGTTATAAAAACATACACTTATGTTCTCTCATTGATTAGTAAGTTTGCCATTCTCTAAGGGGCAGCACACAGGTGACAATCACGCTGCGAATATTCTCATGTTTGTTGGCATGCCGACTCTTTCTACAGGGCTTTCCATAAAGAGGGAAGCTGCCTTCTTCCAGCAGCTTCCACTGTCTGCATCTTAGGGTACTCTATGCAGGTGTGATTCTGTTCAGCTGCTCATCTCACCATGCATCTGCTCCTTTCAGAGACAGTGTCATAGGGTTCAAATCCTGGTGTTATTTTAATACCAACTGGAGTCTGCAGTCCACCTTCATATTTTCATACTTTCCCCCTAATGCCAAGACAAGGTTATTTAATAACGTCAAACATGCTATTTTTAGTGTCATTGACCTCTGTGTCACATTTTACCTTTTTTTCTCGTGAATATTTTCTCTCTTATTTGTGTTAATTATGTTTTTTAGAGATTCATCTATTTCATGTAGCTTACCGGGTTTCTTTGCATAAACCCTACACAGTATTGTATACATTAAGAAATAATATTTTTACAATAATATTATCGTGAATATTTTCATTGCTTTTTGGTAGAAATAGATCTGTCTCCATCTCACCATCTTCACTGACTTTTCAGAATATTAAAGTATATTTCTGAATGTGTGAAATATAATCCTTAGCTTTCACCTGTTAATTTAATTTTTAGGTTCTTTTCCCATTTAATTTTATTTTTAAAGGACCATTTCAGTGTTACTGGCATTCTGCCTTTTTGCCCTGATTGCTGTATGTGGATTCAGATGTGCTGGTCACTGATGTCACACTCCTTCTGTCTGTGGTATTGTCCTGTCCTGGGCTTCATATTTGGATTACAAATGGCATCTTGAACACCACATATGAAATAACAGAGCAACCACTAATTATCATACTTTTTGCAGTGCTGACAAAGTGTTCTGAACATAGAGTTCTGTACATGCTAGGCAGACATAGGACCACTAGGCAGCATCCCAAGCATGGACATGGATTGTAATGTCTGCTTGCACTCTCGGTTCAATCCACTATTGATTATGATGGTGGTGGAGGAGCTGATGATGATGTGATGATGGTGGTGATGATGACATGGATGGTGATGGTGAAGCTGAAGATGATAGCGTGTGTGTGTGTGTGTGTGTGTGTGTGCATGCATGTGCATGTTCACTATGTGCAGGCACACATAAAATTAAAACAATATCTTTGCCAATTGATTTTCTTTGTATTCCATCACAGATAACCCAACCTATGCAAATTTGCAGTTGACTTGTATTAAGATTCTATCATGACCTTTCAGGTTATTGGCCATGAATTGCTGCTGAAGACACACATTTCCAAGACAATAGAATAGGAATACAGGATCGGGGGTCACAGTGCACAGGGCATCTTCCCCCACTGACTTTTCCCCTGTACCTCAGCAAGCTGCTGTACAACCCCTGACCTTTGCTTTGCCTGGAAAACGTATTTAGCTTAGCACTGAATACAAAATGTCCAGTGTGGCTCACCTCTCATGAACTGATTCCTGAAGGACCTTCACTTAAAATAAATTTGATTTATTTGACAATTGTTAGAAGAGTCAACAATCACAGAAGAGACTCTGTGTCTATACACAGTTAAGATAAATACCAGCCTATATTATTATCTGGGAACGTTCCACCAGAACTCATGACCTACCACTTCCAATACTGAGTGTAGTGTGCTGGCTCTGAGGTGAGGTTCCAAGGATTGGAGTTTAAGTCCGGTCATCCATCAGAAGAGCCCAGAGCCCCACTTTAAACATTCCAGATACATTTTGTAATTAACAGTTATTACTCTCATCAATGACAAACACAATGTTCCCACTGAATCTCAATTTTAAATTCTATGCAATCTTTCAAGGAAGAGATATGGTCGCTATAACATATCAGGTCTTTGCATATCTATGTGGCTTTAATTTTTCCCCAATTTCAGCTGCTGGGGCAAGATGGCTCACACACATGTTGACAGTTTCCTCACTGAAAGGCCCAGAGAAACAGGCTGTCCATATGTGAGATCAGCATCCCACAGCCTTGCTATTGGAGGTGTTTGTGTAGCCTGCTGCCTTCCTCCATCTTCCATTCTTTTACAGTAATTTTAGTGTTTTTAATAGCACATATTAATTGCACAGGATAAGTTTTAATGTGCCCTTTTCATACAGGTACATAAAGTATGTCAAATACCCATACCCCATAATACTCTTACCCCAGAGACCTCATCCTCTTCCCTCTCCCAATTAGTCCCCTTGTACATTAATGGGTTTTTCTCCCAACTAGCCCCCTTCATGATCCCTTTCTCTGTCCACTGAGTTTTATTATGGCTTCTTTGAGAATCAAGGATAAGGGTTATGGACAGAAGCATAGACACCTTAGCATAGACACTCTCCTTCACATTCAACTGTATCCATTAACAGTTCATCCTCCCTCCCATAGAAAACATATCCCCCCCCCTTGCTTAAACATCAGGAGCTATCCACAAGGGACTGATTGATCTAATGAAAGAGGCAAGTCCAAAAGTGGGATGGTGAGACCCTCACATGCTGTAGGCCATAAACCTACCCAAGATTCTACAGTAGGGAAGGTGCCTAAGAGTGGACTATTAACGAGACTACCATGAGAATCTCAGGAAGCACCTGGACCAAGTCAGAGAAGAGTATAAAGATATTTTTGGTATGATCTGGAGAGGACAGGAGTTCTGCAAGGATGAAATATATCAGGGAACAGGGGTCTTTTATGAGACTGTCTCTCCAACCAAAGACCATGTATGGATATAACCTAGAACCCCTGTTTGTATGTAGCAAATGGTAGCTCAATATCCAAGAGGGAACACTAGTAAGGGGAACAGGGACTATTTTGGACATGAACTCAATGGCTGGCTCTTCAACCTCCCCACTCCCCGAGGGAGGAGCAGTCTTGCTAGGCCACAGAAGAGGACATTGCAGCCATTCCTGAAGAAACCTGATAATCTAGAGTTATATGGAAGAGGAGGAGGTCCTCCCCTATCAGTGGACTTAGAAAGGGGCAGGGAGGAGATGAGGGAGGGAAGGGGGGGATAGGGAGGGAATGCGGGAGGGGGCTACGGCTGGGATACAAAGTACATAACCTGTGATTAATATAAAATAAAAGTGTTTAAAAAAAGATATTTTTGGATTGTGTATGCTTCCCTCTCTTCGGCCTTGGAGCTCAAGACATGACTGTATCCTCTTACCTCTTCTCCTGAACTTCGATTCCTAACTTTGCACAATCTGATCCATCTATTGGCATGACTGTTTGATCGAGTTTAGAAGTTAGATATGGCAAAATCCTAGCTGGCTTTGCGTCTTTCATGAACTGTAAGCCCAGTGTTAAAACTACATCTTGCTATCCATGCAGTGAAGAGAAAGCTGCAGAGTCAGCAGAGGTTGAGGAAAGCCAGGCCCTGTTTCCACTGTGCCCAGTTCTCTTTTGATTATATCAAGTACACTATTAAGTATTCATTTAGGAAATATAAAGGGAACAGGAAAGAAGATAAGGTAAGGAGCCTCTTGCCAAGCATGCTAATGCACTCTGTTTGTATAGACCATGATCGAGGGAGATAGTGATCGAATCAGTTTGAACAAGGGAAATTCACAATGAATGAGACCTGCTGAGAAAATAAACGGCTCCTTTCCACTCACTGACAAGAAAACCTTTAAGAACTGCTGTGGGATATTGTTGATTCCACTTTTCCGTCTAATATCCTTACTCACCAAATTGTTTACTTGGTGATGTTGACAAGAGTACACTTGTTACTGGAGCACAGAACTCCTTAGTCACAAGTACAGTGAAAAGCTCCTGTTCACAGTAATCATATGGCTTTGCTGGCAGAATGACTTTTACATTTTACTTTTCAATATTGACCTGCACATAAAAAAATAATAACAAATTGCTACTTAAGTCTTGCTTATACTTTGTGTTATTTTATTTTGGGAATTAAAATTAGAGGGAGAGAGGGGTTACAAGAAGAAAGAAAAATAGGGGAAAGGAAGAGTGAGACAGAACAAAAATTTTATATTTTTGCAGTCAGTGATGTTAAAAACAAGGACCTGAGCTCTCACGGTACTCACCTCTCACCTAACCTCCCACCCCTGCCCCTCACCAGCATTGTCACTGAGACCCTCAAGAAGCAATGATTAGATGGAATTAAAAAAAAAAAACAACTATGAACATTGTAGTTCTTGGCACTACTCTGTGTACTCTGTACCTCTGCTCTGCTTCCCTTTCTTCTTTTTGCAGGGTTGGGAACATGGCCAGAGATAGAGCACAGAGCTTGCTGTGTGAAGTCTTGCATCTCATTCCAAGGAAAGAAACCGGGTTTTGCTTTTGCCTTGTTTTGGAACAACTGCCCCAGTATTAGAAGAAAGCATTTAAGTGGGTAATTTAATGTTTAGGGGATATTCAGGAATGCACTAATTATGACACAAAAGGTAAATAATATTATATGCATGTGTATTTGTACATTTTTTGCCTACTGAGTTGGGAAACACATGGCTCTCTAATGCTTATGGAAAGCAGGTAATGCTTGCGCATGCTGAAAGACAATGAGGTGTGTGGAGGACACTGTTTTCTTCTCAAGAAGCAAAATTTCCATCTCTCAGTTCTCAGAGAGAACGTATAAGCTTGGCAGCATCTGATGGATTTACAATTTTTAGTTATGATTTGTCTGCCATGCCTGACATCTCTGCATTCCAGTGTGGGGATGCAGGGTCCATGGTGACTGCACAGAAGTTCCCTGTAGGCCTGAGGTGTTGACAGCAGCCCTGACAAAGACAGGACCTGTTTTGTCCCAATGCAGGGTAGCAATACATGGCATCATGCGTCTCCCCTTTTGACTCCTGAGTTAACCAGGGCTCACAAAATTGTATCAGACTGCTTGGAGTAGCTAATAAACATGGGGTGTAAGATTAAATTTTTTAAATGAAAAGTTTTATGAAAGTTGTCAAATGATACAGGCAGGTGAGCCTGAGGAAAGTGAAATGGAATCGATTTTATGAAGTTCTTCAGAAAATCCCTTTGAAAGAAATGCTAATTCAGTACACTGACAGAGGATGGTGGTCACCTACCAAATAAAATTGAATAGTAAGTGCATATTTTATATAAATTAAAAGTTTGGGCAGAAAACGGATTACAGTGTCCCGTTAAAAGTTTAAGTGGAGCAGAAGATATTTAACGTATGATTTGATGATATTACATTTAGAAATAATGCATTTCACTCTAACATTATGCCATTAACAATCTTTAATCATGGAATGAACCATGTCTTCTGAAACTTGAATACTCATAGTTTTATGCTCAAGGCAACTCTTCTTGGGGAGAGCTTGGCTGGGTAACTCTTGGTGCTACCTGATTAAAGCAGCTTTGTCAGTACATATCTGTTCTAATAGGTTGGCTGATACACACTACTGATAAGTTGTACAGGATAAAAGTTTTCTCTCATCTACCTCCATTATATATGTGTAGACATGTCTATGTGGATGTGCACATTGGGAATAACTGCCACTTCAAGTGAATGCTTCACTCAGGAAACTTTCTTGAGGGTACGAGAGGCTGCCATTCACAGATAAACATCGAAAACATTAACCTAGGGGGAAAATATTATTTTTTAATCTGCTTCTAAAACAAGGGGGGATGTTAGCAGCCTACGCATCGGCTATTCCAAGAAGAAATGATAGACATTGTGGAGTTTATTTGAAGATTATAAAACCATTTATCCCAAGAGGAAATTTTCTAAGTGGAAAACAAATTGAGATATGCACCTACAGACAACATGCAGAACAGTAGCTTTTAGTTTTCCATTATCTTTTGAGATGGTTGCTTACTTCTGTCACTGCCACTGTGGTTTCTGAGACAGCCTCCTATGTATCTGAAGCCACCTTGAGCCTGCAATCCACATCAGTGCGATTGCAGAGTGATCCCACATCTGGTTCAGCCACCTCTCTTGCTGTGATTGCCTGAGCATTGCAATGTACTTATTCCCTACATCAGTCGCCTCTGGGCCTGTGATGCATGCTGCCTTCTTTGCGAGATAGCCTCAACGTGAATGGATTCTCGTTCGAAACCATGATTTTTATTATTGCTCTCACAGCTGTCTCCGCCGAGGTAAGAACAGACATGTGCACGTTATAGTTTGTCATATGAGAGGATTCAAGGAGAAAAAAGGTAGCCAGACACATGTGTAAATTAATGTAATATTGGCAATGCCTTCCTCCCTATGAATTTGGGGAATCTCGCCCACCAGTGTGTACCTAATGTCAGGGTCCTGAGCATCGTAGATCCTCAGGAGATTGTCATAAGGGAAAAACATAAGATATGCTTTCTCTTCTTTCAGTATTTTTTTAAATTTGTTTTTAAATTTATTACAATTTATTCACTTTGTATTCCAACTGTAGACCCCTTCCTTTTACCATCCCAATCCTGCCTTCCCTCTATCTTCTCCTCCCATGCCCCTCCCCTAGTCCACTGATAAGGAAGTTCCTCCTCTCCTTCCATATTACCCTAGCCTATCAGGTCTCATCAGGACTGGCTGCATTGTCTTCCTTCGTGGCCTAGTAAGGATGTCCCTGACCCATGGGGGCGGAGGAAAGAGGTGATCAGAGAGCCAGGCACTGGGTTCATGTCAGAGACAGTCCCTGTTGCATTACTGGGGAACCCATTTGGACATTGAGCTGCCATGGGCTACATCTGAGCAGAGGTTCTAGGTCTTCTCCATGCATGGAACTTGGTTGGAGTATCAGTCTCAGAAAAGACCCCTGGGCCCAAATATTTTGTTTCTGTTACTCTCCTTGTGGAGCTCCTATTCCCTCCAGGTCTTTCTATCTCCCCCTTCTTTTATAAGATTCCCTGCACTCTGCCCAAAGTTTGGTTATGAGTCTCAGCATCTTCTTTAATATCCTGCTGGGTAGAGTCTTTCATAGGCCCTCTGAGGTAGGCTCCTGTCCTGTTCCCATGTGTTTTCTATGGAGCCCTACTCTCCCCTTAAAATGCCCTCTCCTCTTCAGAGGCCATCTGTCTGTCTGCAGCACATCCCTGAGTGTCCTCTGCTTCTGTGCCCACTGTAAGGTTTCTTCTCATCATCTTTTCTTTCAGTCATATGTCACCGTGACCAGGCATCCCATTTACCCACATAAAGACAATGATGTGTGTTTCCCATGCCAGCGCCATCTAAGTTACACCTGCCAATCAGCAACCTCCTCTGGACATGTTAACATACTGGGAAGCAGACCTTTCAATTCCCAGCCCATGACTCCACATAGTCACATCACTTGCCAGTGTGAGAAATGTGAGCTCAACCAGTGGTCTTTTCTTCTACAGCTTCTTTGTTGTATCCATCACCAGCTCCTAAAGGCTTCCTCCCTCAGTAGTACTCTTGTTTCTTGTCCTCTTTTCCTACCCTAATACCCTAGTCACGGATGGTCCTGGCTGCTGAGCTCAGACAGTAATCCACATACTCCCGACACTCACCAGTACTCACTTGTCTAGACAATCACAAATCAGAAAATACAGTGAAACACCTTTAGGAGCAATGCATCTTTCTAGTTTCAGATCAGAAGCCACATTCCTTGACCAGCATCATTTTCTCTGTTGATACCACATTATGACAGGAAAACGGGTATGTGTCTTATTCCCTCTGATTGGTGGATGCACAGTTTCTTCAATAGAACCCAAGCCAGCCAGCAGGGCAGGTACCATCCAGCCATCACCCACCCTCCCTTCCAGGATTCCCCATAGGAAAAGATGGAAAAGCATCACTTATTTCTTCACCTTCCTGGAAAGTTCCAAGAGCTTATTCTCTAGTGTTGTAATTCAGAATGAGCATGGTCTCAGAGCTCCTACCTAAGGCTGCACTGCGTGCACTGGCAGCCATGATTTAATGAGGACAGCAGGTGGATGACAAGAGGAACGAACTCTCCTTCCCTTCCCCCACCCTGTGAAGTGGAGTTGACTCCATATTCCCAAAGAAATCAGAACAATTTGTTTGGGTACTGCACACACTTCTCACTACCTGAGGGAACACTTGCATTTTGCCTGAATGTATCAAAAGCTTCGTCGGCCAAACATGGATCTTCTTAACAAATGCAGGTGAAAACAAGGCCACAATTTCAACTTCAGACATGATTTCAGGGGCATGTGCCCAGAAACCAAGATGGGACATGGAGATATTCCAGCTGTGGCCACAGGGACCTTCATCCAGAAGACAGATCCATTTGACTGTATTTGTACTGATTTGCATAATACTGGACATTATATTTTGGATTGTATTATAAGGTGATCTCTTGACCTCTAGCATAAATAGCAGCTCACCATGGAGCTGCATATGAGTCCACCTTTCGAGTGAGTGCTAGCATATCTTTAGTACCACCTTTGTACCTTGCTGGGTTCCTAGTCCCTTTTGCTTCTTTCTTGCCTTATGTTTACATTATTTAACTCGGGAATAGGCAGGATGTGTACATGATACGAAAGTCATCATATTGTAAAATACAAATGAATGTTATGTCCATCTCAGAATTCTGTAGCTTTCCTGGACAGACAGTGACTCACCCTCTGTTTCCTCTATAGAGTAGGCATAAATGTGCAATATTTTAATTATCACTTATATTTTAAATTTTAGGCATATACAAACAGACATCCATCTCATGCAAGCAACAGACTAGAGTAAACAGACTCAGCATGTTTCACTTTACATTTAACCACAAAGTTTGAGGATTCTTCTTAACGAGATATAGGAGCATACAGAACACGATTGGCAGGCATCTAGCTTAGCTTTCTTGATGAATAGGAGTTTTGCTTTCCACTGTTTGTGTGCTTTCGTATCATGTATATGTGTGGAAAATGAGCCCGTGTTTACGTTTGCATGTGCACTTTGTGTCCATGCAGATCCAGGGGAAAGTGCTTGCTCCTGCTTGATTACCCTCTATCTTATGACCTGGAGATAGAACCCTCACTTAAACTAAGCTGTCATGCAGAGAGCCCCGAAATCCCGAAATCCCCACTGCCAAGAATGCTGGAGTGACAGATAACACAGGACATGCCAAGCTTTTTGCATGGGTTCTGAGACATTGAATTGAGTTCCTCATGCTTGCACAACAAGCGCTCTTCTGTGCTGGCCCTTCCACCCATTTTTCAGCTGTACTACTTTCTGAGGGCAATAAACATACAGCTATTTGATTACTTGACTATGTGAGTACTCGAGGAAGTACATGATTCAATTTTTTTGTTGATACGACAGCCACTAACTAAGTTACACAGAAAACTTAGAAACAGTAAATATAAATTCCACAAATGTAGATTTCATTAAAGGGATATTGCTGCAATGTAGACACAGAGGGGGAAAAATCAACGAAGAAGAAGAGCTGGGATACAGAGAAAAAACAGTGTCTTAGCACTTGCACTAGAGTGAATAATAAAGATAATCACAATTGTTTTGATCTTGTATATTGTTAGAGAAAATAGATTTAAGCATGTCATTAGTTACAGGTTTACATGGCGAGAAGAGTTCTACATCAACAGCTTTTCAATAGCATTTAGTGGTTATAATGCACATTCAAATTTTACTGTGAATTATACGAATTAAAACACATGCCTGGGTGCAACCTAGCCAAACAATTTCCTCTACCTAAGAGAAGCATTAAATAGGCTCTAAACCAAAAAGTTATTTTACCATGTCCAAAAGCTTGCCAATTGAAACAAATTTTTTTTCTCTTTTTTTTAAAATGTATTTATTTTTATATCAATCACAGGTTAGGTATTTTGCATCCCAGGCATAGCCCCCTTCCTCATTCCCTCCCACCTTCCCACTCCCTCCCTCATCTCCCTCCTCCCTGCCCCCTCCAAGTCCACCAACAGGGGAGGACCTCCTCCCCTTCCATCCAACCCCAGCTCATCCTGTCTCCTCAGGGCTGGCTGCAATGTCCTCCCCTGGGATCTAGCCAGTCTGTCACTCCCTGGCTTGTATGGGGGAGGGTCAAAGAGT
>CM053764.1:108279289-108305865 GCA_028658305.1 Pachyuromys duprasi | reverse complement strand
CATTGCTGGTGGGAATGCAAACTTGTACAACCACTCTGGAAATCAATTTGGCGCTTTCTTAGACAATTAGGAATAGTGAAACAAAATATTAATGAACAATGTAGCTATCAAAATTTACCTGTAGAATTCCATCTTAATCTGTATAAATTCCATAACATGTGTTTTTGTTTTCATGGAAATTATCTCAAATGATGTAATTGTGTTGAATTTTACAGTTAATTAAACTGTGCTTTGATTGTAACTATACAGTGCTTATTTCCTTCTATTTAATTTCAGTTTTAAGACAGGGTCTCAGGCATCTTTGAACTTGTAATGTAGGTGAGGTTAGCCTTGAACTTCTGATCCTCTTGCCCCTACTCTAGAGTGCTGAAATTTTAGCCCATTGTCACCAAACCCAGCTGGAACATAGATAGATGATAGATAGATAGATAGATAGATAGATAGATAGATAGATAGATAGATAGATAGATAGATAGATAGCATAGATAGATATAGAGATATAGATGTATGTACATGTATATATACCAAAACTTGCAAATTGAAATCAAAGTTCTAATGCTATCTCAAAAGAAAACTAAAACCCAGAATGTCAACATTAACCATGGTCACTAGTGCATTAGGATTTATATCTCACTAAACAGAAAGATTTTTAAAAGATGCAATGGTGTTATATATATTTCAACAATTTATTCACATTAGTGAATCTAACTAAGAAAACTGTAAAACAATTGTTCTCAAACTGTGGGCTGTGAACTGTTTGAGGGGTGGAATGACCCTTTTCACAGGGGTAGCCTAAACCATCAAAAAGCACACCGATATTTACATTATAATTCATAACAACTGCAAAGTTACAGTTATGAAGTAGTAATAAATAATTGTATTGTAGGGGATCACCACAAGATAAGGAACTGTCTCAGAGGGGGCTGCAGCATTAGGAATGCTGAGAACCACTGCTCCAAAGGACGCTTATTTCCTGGAAAAAATCCAAATTCCTGTCTTCAAAACACCACCTTCCCCATCCCATAGCACCTGCAGCCTAGCTTAGTTGGTAACTCGGTCCCTGCAGAGAATCACAGCTGACCTTTTTGATTTCCATTTAGCTATTGCTTTACAGCTAAAATAACTGTCTTTCCTACTTAGCTCTTAAGTGCACATCTGTGGTTCCAGTTCCTGAAGCTTTGTGTTTTAGGTCTGTAGAGTCTGATGTTGCCTTCCCTCTAGAGAATGATAAAGATCTAAAGCACACAAGCAATTGTGGAGATGGATGCCCTTAATTATTTATGAACCATTTTGTTTAGTACTACTTAAATACAAATACCCCAACAGGAGATACATGTAGAAGCCCATAGTCTACTCTGTGGCATATAAAATGCTGGCACACCTCAGGTTGTCAAAGGATGTCACATTATGAGGCAACCTTTGACGACAAATTATTTTTGAAGAAGTTTTAGAGGATTAAATATTTAGTTGAAATGGGCCAATTTTTCCCTGCATTCCCTAAGGAACATGCATCGAGAACAAACAGATAAACAGGAGAAGGAATTGGAGCCTCAGCAGTGGGATCTTGGATCAAGTGGGCTGTCTGGATCCAAGATGGAGAAAGTCCCCTCAGCCCTTCGCTGACCCCCTCCCCTGTGTCAATGCTTGATAAGGGACTCTCTAGTCTATGAATTTCCATTAAAAACTAAACTATAGTTCCAGAAATAATAAAACCACATGGCTTCAGTGTTTGATGCCTTATTCTGTGACAAATCCCAAAGGACTGGCAGGATCGTAAGACAGGGAAAGAGACTTCACAAGAGAAAGAGCTGTGAGAATCAGCCCTAATTTGATGTGAAATACACTTCAATTGTTTGTGGGGTAATCTCCATACACTCCGAGTCTCTAATTCTAGCCAAATGACAATTAGCAGTCAATTAAACTTAGGCAGGGTACCAAGCACCAATCCCAAAGGCTTCAGAGTCTTTAGTTTTAGAGGCACTGAAAGTACAGAAAATACTTCCCACAAAATCCTAACAATAGCTTGTTATAACCACAGAGACACAGTGACATGCAGAAAATCTTTTGCTCTGTAGTTTTATCCCTGATCCAACTCTACACAGAGGTAGAGCCAGCATTTCATGTACATGATTTCGATTATTTGAAGCAGAGAGACCCCAAAGTTGGAGATATGAGAGACCCCATGGAGGTTTCCTGGGCAGAGAGTGATACCTGTCTTGACACCATACCGCATCCCTAGGGGTCTATGAGGACCCTGTAAACATCTGCAAACACGGAAAAGAGTAAGCAACTGAATGGCCATGTGGCCATCCACACATGCAGTAGGTAGACACCCAAGGTGAAGTGCTACAGAAGTAAAGAGCATTTCTAGAAAAAATAAAGTTTTATGCATAAAGTCCACAATAGCTGTTATGAATGGTTTTAGCTTCGTGGAGCAGTCTGGCAGGAAGGTCCGTATCAGTATCACACGTCTAATTTCTTTACTGATGACATACGTTCTCCCCAGGACAAGGATCCCCTAGGCCAGGGCTTTTTACTACCCCTTCAACCAACACCAGGGAAAGTGCGAAGGAATCACTCCTTCTGTGTTAGTGAGAGAGGAACATTAAAAGTAGTAAGGACCTTTGAAGCTCTCAATTTTCTGCCATGATACGATTATTCCTGTGTGTATTTTTGATACCATCTACACTCAGCTTGTAAATGCCACAGGCAATGATATCTTGTGAGGACTAGCCCAATGCATACTCCAAAGGAAAGTCCTATTTGATATCTCCCCTGTGCCTGTGAGTCAGGCCTTATTAGAAAAGTACTATTATCTAGATGTTGTGGACATTTGCTAAAGTTTAGGATAGCCCTGTGTGCCAAAGGTGGTGTGGTGAGTGTTCAACCCACCAAGCTTCCTGCCTTTGGTTCCCATAGCCTCTGAAACAATTCAAGGTAGTCAGCTTATAAAAATATTCAGAAAATTGTAAAATCCACGAAGGCTGTGTCTTTTTCTTATTATGTTACAACTGTGTTGGTCCATAGACGGAGAGGAATGTGAGGGGGGTAGGGGCTGAGGCAGAGAGTGGGTAGAGAGGGATAAAAATAAAGACTCTTATGTCAAGAGATCCCACCTTTTGATTCAGACATCCCACAGGAGGTTCAGGTTGTTCCCACATACTCTTCAGCCTCAGGGACTCTACAGAGAAAGCCTCCCCCACCCTCTTTATTGTTCCTGGCTACTT
Source organism: Pachyuromys duprasi (assembly GCA_028658305.1). Lineage (NCBI taxonomy): Eukaryota > Metazoa > Chordata > Mammalia > Rodentia > Muridae > Pachyuromys > Pachyuromys duprasi. The sequence continues at coordinate 108,302,638 of CM053764.1, read as the reverse complement.
CTAGCATCCTCCCTCAGATCCTACTCTGCTTCTCCAATTATTCCATCTCAGAGTTTCAGGACAAACAACTACAACAACACTTGTTTAAGTGAGGTCTTACTTGCAAATGAAAACACTCTAATATTTAAAACCCATCCTGGGGAAATACTAAGGTAGTTCCTCAGAGCTTTACTTACAAGCAAACAGTGGCAGTTTGTGGAAGAGATTTCTAGATTCAGTCCACACTGAGCTATTGGGTAAAAATTTCCCACAGAATTCTCCATGTCTAAAGGATGACACAGTAGTATGTACCACAGGTAGCTCATGCTAACTTTCAGCTATGTTTTCAGGTGAATGCTGTTGGAAAAAAGTAGCTCTTATCAAATGAATGCTTGTCATTTTTGTTTGTTTGATTATTTTAATTGGAAATACGTTCTTCCTAGTATTGTGGTTGTTGAGGCTGGCCTTATTATTTAACTGTCAGTGAACTAAGAGAGGTAAAGTGGGCTCAGAGGCTTAGAGCCAAGACCCCTGTCTTGTAGTGTGTGTGTGTGTGTGTGTGTGTGTGTGTGTGTGTGTGTGTGTCTAGACCTCAGACATTGGTGTCTTCCTCTACCTCTCCATTTTTTTCTCAGAATGGTCTCTCACTGAATCTGCAGTTCTATGACCAAAAGGGACTAGGTAGCCAGCAATCTCTAGAGACACCCTGACAGTGCCACCTCAGTGCTGGGGAGTGCATGTGTGTTCCACTATGCCAGGCATTGTGGGTGTGTGGCTGAGGATCTGAACTCAAGTCTCAGGCTGGATGGTCAGCTACTTTATCCTCTGAGCTATTTCCCCAGCCAAGAATAATGTCTATTAACATATTAACAAGAAGGATCCTCTCATACGGTTTCTTGTATTTCCTGTTATTTTTTCTCTTGCATATATTGCAAATCCTGTCATTTTAGAAAAATTATTCCACTTAAGGTTTCATTGTTGAGTCCACTTTCAGGTCCACAGGTAAGTTAATGTGAAACTGATTTTTATCAGCAGGCATTTTCCTATCTGTCTTTCCTAGCTGATTTTGGGACTAAATAAAGAAATAATTGCATTTATTCAAGATTTCAGTGATCTACACGCCTCTCCTGATCGCTAGATTTAGCTTGACAGTTGGATAATGTCATGTTTGAGGTTTAGTATATAACACACTGCTGTTGAAATCCAACTGTCTCTCCCTTTGTGGAAGGTGTGAGCACACAATGGCAAGGTACACCTCCCTAGGATGTGCCAAGGACCACTTCCCTAGGATGCTGGCTTTGTCCCACACCACTGCTTTGAAATCTTTCTAGTAATTTTTTTTAACAATAGGTTATTATCCACTTCCTGATGTGACTCTGGTGTTGACTTCTACAAAAGTCAGACAGGAAAGTCCCTGCCCCCTACTGTTAACATGCAGGCAAAATGATTGAACTCTTTGTTGTTTTAAATTGGAAGGTTTCAAGTTCTAATCCCTCTTGGATACAATTACTGCATATACGGAGTAAACAAGGTATATAATGACTCTGTGTCTCAGTATCCTCATGTGTGCGATGAAAATTAGAACAGTTCTACCTTCCTGGTCGGCTTTTGCAACACTGAGCGCATCAGTGTTTTTATTATTATTCTACCTGTAGCTAACAAAAAACAATGATTTTTTTTCAAAAAAAAATTGAGTTAAAAATATTTGCTAAAAAATCAAAGTAAAGTACACCCCAGGTGATGTATGCATATATTTGTCCAAGAGATTAGGAAAGCAATGGCATGCTGTTTGGGAACTGTCATATTTGAAAGACTTTTTTCCTTTGTGAACAGCAACCTATAACCTAAGATAAAGGTATGTGGTTTTCAGGTATGTGAACTCTATGTGACCTCTTGGCTGTGAACTTCATTCTCTAGGAATTAATCTTTTCACTCATTGAATATACGATCAAATAATACATTTTTCTTTGACAAACCTGGAATAGACATCAAAGTGTCTTATGGAAAAGGTATCCCTAACATACATCTTCAAACTGAGTTTCAAATCTCAGGAGTCAAAATTCAAGGTCACATTGAGTGAGGGGATGAATGAATCCCTGCAATCCTTTTCTTCAGTTCAGTTTTGATGAATCCTATGCTACAGCAGGGAGGGACACATGCCCATGCCTATTCACACATACTATGTAACAGCTATCCATGTTAGTCCACTGTAGGCAGTATCCTTTCAACTCAAATGAGAAGCCATGGTTCATTTTCAAAACTCAGTGAGATTATTTTTCTTTTATTAATACTAACATAAATGTTAAATTTTATGGTTAAGAATGGAAGGTTGCATATTCAATATTCATGAGAGGCCTAGGGAGACTGTCTTTGTATGTTTCATGTGTGAGTGTTACTATTTTAAACCTTTCAAATAATGGCCCATGAAGTCCACTTTATCAGATCTTGCTGGCATAGACTAGTGCAGTGCCTGTGTGATGGCAACAGTGATTCCTTGCATGTCCGATATTGGCCAATCCTTCCCCTCTTTTTCATTAGCCTCACTAGAGTTTTACCATTTTTAAATCCTTCCTCACAGATTCTACTTTGGGTTTCATAGATTCCCACAATGCTTTCACTGTTTCCGGCATCAGTGGTTTCTGCTCTGCTCATGACCACTTCTGTTCTTCTTGGTTGAGTTGCAGGTGTTGTTCTCTGGATTCAAAAGTACAGGGATCAGATACAGATTTAGATTGCTCTTATTACAGGTAATGTATATGTTTCTCTGTAAATATTTTCTCTGCACCTTACAAATGTTTGTTTGGTTTCGTTTTCAATTATCTCAGTGTTTTCTCACCTAATCTCTATGGAGACATATTTCCCCCATGGGACGCTTAGACTTTTTCTTCCTAAGTTCAATGTTTCAGAGGATTTGGTGTGTGTGTGTGGTTCTTTGTTTCTTTGTTTTATTTGTTCATTTTGAAGCTGCCCTTTCATCATTAGTCTTATAGCCTAGTTGGGATTCATTCCCTGATGAATATTCCACATGAACTTAGGTGACTGAGTTCCCTGGCCATGACAATGACAGTCCACAAGAGAGAGGAGCGCAGAAGGCACAGAGAGCTGATGCTGCCCACAGACTCTAGCCTTGAGGACTTTAATGACCTACCAGTTACCAACACTGTCAACGTCTCTGTTTTCCAGTGCCTGTATCTATCACCCATTTCACATAATTAGTTGCTTTGTGGTTCACACACACATATATTAACAGCTGTTACATTTTCTCCAAGTATCAGTGCCTTCATGGCCAAGCCCTACTTATCTTCACAGGTTTCTTTAAACACCGGAGGCATACTGAATCCCGGTTTGCTTGCCTTCACCCTCAATATTGACCCTAAAGGCTGGATTGCTGTGTACATTGCATTCTTAGAGTCTGTTCTCTTTATTTCTTTGAAAATCTCTGCCTTGTGCTTGGTTCATTTCTGATCTTGACAAAGAACTGCTTATTTAGGTGGATTCTTAACCACTAGACTTGTAATTATTTTGAATTCATTTAATCTATTTTTCCTTGACTTTTCTGACCTCTGCTTTTAGTTGAGCATGCAATGTCACTCAATTTTTCTTCATTCTACATCAGTTATGATTCATTTTTTGAGTTATTTTGTTTGTTTGGTGGGTTGGTTGGATTGGTTTGGTTTCAGGGATGGTAGTTGCTTGGTTTTTTTTTTCCCTCACTTTTTATTCTTTTGTATTTCTGCTTGGATATTTCCGGCAAATAGCTGCCAGGTCCTTTTCTTCATATACACCCATGTCCAATCTACTGGTTAGTCCCCATAAATGTGTATTTTATTTCACTTGCAACACTTTAATTGTAGCGTGCCATTTGATAATTTTTGTAAAGTGTCCATCACGCTGCTTATGGCAGTCCGTCTACTACACTGTCTACCTTTCACATATACACTGTTAATACATCAACCCTAACTACTTTACGTGTCCTGTCTAGTAAATTAGTCATTCTAAAGTCTCAATTCAGCAGCACCAGCATATGCTAGATTGGGATGTACTGTTACATTTTTTTCCTTTGGTTTTTGTTGTTTCATATTGTTTATTTTATTGTGTTTTTCCTTTAGTTTGGCTGTAACGGTTAATAGGAACTGATGTAAGTAGGACCTGCGTCTAGAGATTTTTGTTCATCTGGCTAGGGATGGGGCTATGTTTGAAAGTTTCTATAATCATATGTGTCAACGTTTTGATGCCATCCTCAGAGAGAAAGCCATCTTGTTAGATTTTCATCTGAGATCCACACACACTGCACAGGGGCTCCTTGATGTGGGGTGAACCATTGCAGAGATTTTATATGTCACTCAAGAATTAATATTAAATACCGAATTCCCAACGTCCCATACTTCAATGTTAGTTGTAATATTATGGGGCATTACGTTTATATAAATATCTCCATATTATATTGGACAAAGTTTTGATTGTTTTTGAAAATATGAATATTTTAAATTGCATTTCACTGTATGGACTAACTGCCAGCAGTTAGAAATCATCATTTGTAACATGATTTATAATACATTAAGAGGTTTATAAGTTATTATTTATCTTAGTCTGTGTACATTATTATTTTTAAAACACACCATTGACTACCAGGTCACTTAAACATAGCACAGCTATATCTCAGTTCCAGAAGCTGTAAGTCCAAGCTCAGGATTCTGGGAGATCTGTGCCTGAGGGAAACCATTTCCTGGTTTATACACAACCTCTTCTCTCTACACCCTCACACTGTGAATGGGTCAAATGAGGCTTTCAGATGTCTCTCTGTGGATGTGTTTCCCATGCATGAAGGTTGCACCCTAATGGCTTTCCAGTATTCTGCTAAAATTTGTCAGATTGGAATCTATATTTCAACATGTGGATTTGGGGAAGAAAAGAACATTCATTTAGGGTTTCCTGGAGATGTATTTGAAATGTAACATTATAGATGTTAATAAATTCATACTTTATAAAATAGGAAAATCTAACTGATTGATAATGCATGTTAAAGGTACTTGGTTACCCTCAAGCTCTGCCTTTACATCATTTCCAACTGCCCCTGTCAACCCGCCTCTGTTTATGTCTGGATGAGGTGCTGGGGAGTGACCACATAGACCTGCCTGTGGATAGCAGCTATTCCTGAAAGTCACCAGGGAGACTCCTACTGGCTGCTCTGCAGGTTTTTTAGATAATTTGATGACTTCAGAGAGAGCATCAGTGTCTGTTTCCCAGAAATAGTCCTCTATGATTTTACAAGATTAATATTTAAGCCTATGTCACTGTTACCAGCAATCCATAGTAATTTTCCTTAACATCAAGGCAGTAAAAATCTATGACCAACACCTGCCCTGAGCTGCCTCTGGGGATGGCAGAGGCCTCCTGACAGAAGCATTTTTAAGCTCCTGTTGGAAAGTGATTATATAATTTTTAGAATAAATAACTTCTTCAAACCCTCCAGAAGTGGGTTGAGCTGGCAAATCCCCAAACCACTTTGAAGCTGAGTCAACCCTGGAGTGGGGGAGGTGATTTTTAATCAAGTCTTGATTCAACTCTTCTATAGAGAAAAAATGTATGTATGAATATCTGTATAGGTTGACAGTGACATGTGGATAGAAATCATTTTTTTAAGAAGCACATTACCAACATCTGCTCTCAGCCAACACTGTTGTGGAAGGTACTTCTGAAAGCAGTTGTTTGGAAAGCAGTGACTATAGGGTATCTACATGCATGAATTCTAGTCCAATTTGAGAACTAGGAAGACTAATTTATAGTTCATGACTCCGCTTTTTAATTCAGCTATTTCTGTAAAAAAATGTTTTGCAGTATTTTGAGCATGATAGATATTTCAACTTTGTGTAAAAATACCAAGAGATCAAGACAAGTGATGACTATTCCATATATATATACTATATAAAAGTAGATATATATTGTATATTATATGTTATATACAAGATGTAATAAATATTATAATGATGTATATAATGCCCCTTAATGGTATGTTTGTGACATTATTGGTATTTATCTTAAATGCATGAATAAGCCTTATTGGCCAAGTGATTACATATTAAGGCAATTAACTGCGACAGGTACTTGGTGATTGTCTTTGCATGAGCTGCATAAGTTAGAACAATAGCACCTTAATCTATAATGCGCATGAGAAAGAGGCAATGATCCCCTTGGCCAGTAGGAACAAGTGATGCTACTTTTGTACTTCTATAGTGTTCTAGGCCCTCCATTTAGCAACACCATCTGAGATCTCTAGTTCCCATGCAGTAGGCAAAAATAGTTTAATCTCTGCAGTTTCTAGATGAGGAAATCGAGCTTTCTAAAAGTTAATGAAGCTTGCCAAAAATGAGCTAATTAGTAAAAGAAGACTGAATCTCAGCACTGTACCATCACAAAGCCCATGCTTTTCTAGTACGTAACACAGCCTCAGAGAATAAAAAGAGAGAGTACCTAAAATTGGCATGTTCTCTCACCAAGAAAGGGGGTGGTCTGTTTTCCAAGCTGACACTGACATCTCTGAGGAACACATGTGGAGCCAGCTGACTAAACTAAAATGACATTAGGACTCAAGTTAAAGGGAGGAAGACCATTAACTTGGAGTTAATGCCAAGGTAAAAGATAGTCATAGGGAAGGTGGTGAGAAGACGATTGTTATCCAATGAGCTCAGCATCACAATGGTCAGATGAAAGAGCTCTTGTCAGCCCCATCATCCCCACCCCAAGCCTGCACTTCCCCAGCCACTCATGCTGCATAACTCTCCTTTGCTCCCTGCAGAATGCTAACAGTGTTTAGGCCTAGTACCATACTTCTCTTGATTTTTTTTCCCCTGTTTTCCTTCAAGATAAGCAAAATACCACCAGATTTCAAGCAGTTGCAAAATTTTGCAGGCCTAAGATTTATACACCAGCTTCTGTAGAAGTGTGGAAGAGAAGAAAAGAACTGGATGTTCAAAGGACTTTGGCAGTGGGTTTTGTAGAGCGTGTTCTTATGAGGATCATCTCCAGCCACTTCCTTGTTTCTGGGTTCACAATTTGAAGACCTATGTGTTGTGGATATACATGTTTTTTGTTTTGATCCCAGGTGTGGGATGTGGGGCTGATTCAGAAGATTCACAGCAGTAGACCATTTGCCTCATACAAGCTCTGAGAGGAGCTCTTGCCAGAATCTTAGGACTCTGGAGAGAGAATAAATGCCAGAGCCCAGAGAGTGTGGGGCTCCGAGGAAGAACAAGGAAGCTGCTGCTTCCTTCTGCCTTGCTATTTCTAGTTGCTGTTGTGAAACAAAAATTGGAGATTTCCTGAAGTGAGGATTGGACTGGCTCCAAGGAACCTGATGACTCTAATCTGCAGGAAGCAGTGAAGAAAGAACTGTGCCCCTCTCCCACTAACCCTTTATCTCTCCTAACTAGTGTTGGGGTGTTGGAAGGAATTGGGGTGGAGAAGGGAGAAAAAGATATAAGGAACACGAATAAAAGAGTTGTTTTTTTTAAATATGCCTACACCCATTAGCTCTGTGGCTGTGCCTGACACAAAGCACTGAAGTCACCACCAGAATTTACTTCAACCCAGCTCTTTTTACTATACACTGCTCCGTGGGTCTGAGTGCCTCCTCATTTACTTATTCTCCTGAACCCTACACAGGTTTGTTTCTGTCTTCATCAGTGAGGACTAGAATGACTAGAGAATGCCCATCACCCACCAGCATGACTAGAGAATGACAATTCCCAAAGCTTCAGTTCAAATAGCAATCGATATTATCAGAGGACACTACAGGATCAAATCTCCAACACCTGTCTATGGATCATTTCATTATGCTCTACCCACATGGTTTCAGTGCCCAGAAAAAAGTTCATTCTCACCAGATGCATGCTGTAGCTTAGAATTCCATTCTGAGAATTTTCCTGACTATAATTAATCTTAGGAAGAACCATTGACAAACCAGAAAGCAAGGGAATTGTCCACATGTTCCCAGAATCGTGTGCACAGTGCCAAATCACACACCAACCCTTCCACCATATTCTTCAGGGCACTGTAATGAGGAAGGCATCTCCAGCTAGCAGCTGCCGGAGATATTACTGTTTAGACAGAACCCAGTTATGGTGCATCCTTCTTAATTAATGTAATTATCAAAGGAATCTAAAAATAAAGCTCTAATTAATTGTATCCAATTAAGATTTAAAAATATAAATCCAGTGATTATATTTTCATGTAATAGGTATGATATTGCAATTCCTAAGAAATAGTTTTGTGGAAGGCAAACGCAATTTGTCACTTGAATAGCAGAAAGAAAGATTTTGAACATATGGATATTAAATTAGTTCTTAAAAACCATGGCTGGCCAATGAAGGTCATGGGTTCTGAAACCTCACTATCATACATATGAGAATTATTTTAAAATATGTAAATGTATAACATATACATATGTATATCTACATATATGCACGTATAAATAAATACTTATATTTAACCCATTGAACTTCAAGTTCATTTATGAGAATGGTTTCTCCTTCAAAACATGGTTGAAAGAAAAAGAGAAAACTATAACATTGTGAGACTTACTAATATGAAAAGAAAGGGGCAAGGAACTTTATGCAAGTCAGGTAAGCAAACTGTAGAGGGTGCAAAGGCACTTTATTCTCACACATTGGAAAATAAAAATGGCAGACTTTCTTGCATCTGCACCATTCCCAGCAGATCTCCTGCTAGGCTCCAATTCATACCAATAAGCCTGGAGAGGCAGAATGTAATAAAAAATTAGCTGTTCTCCTCTTCATGAGCACTGTGGATTTTCTCAGCTTATATAACAAGCTAAAAAAGTTTATGTGCAAGAGGAGCATAAGAGAAATTCTACAAGGTAGACCTATGGACATTCATAACTTGGACCTCTGTTATTCTATCCACCTAGACTGACATCACAAAAAAGACGAGGGATATTCCCCCAGACAGATGGAAGGTACCTTGTGCAAGGAGGTAGGATGCTTTCTCTCTAATGTCAAAATGCTGGGCAGGAGCCACTGTAATTCATTTTCAGAAACATCCTAAAGGCTATTTAGCTCCTTGTGTCTAATAAGGTCACGCTAAATTAGGTCTTACAGATTGTGGCTGCCAAATGAAGGGCATGGGATCAAAAAGCTCACTACCAACTATCATACATATGAGAATTATTTATATACATATAGATATATAATATATACACACAAGTACATACACATATATCTATATTATATATGCATATACATTTATATTTAATACATATGCACACATAAAAGAAAATGCAACACAAATACTGCTATTCATTAACATACTCCACTCACACCCTAGTAACAGAGTTTCCTCCACGGACTTATTATGTTTGTGTAAAGTTATGTGTCTTAGCGAAACATTTACATGTAGACTCACAAGCACAGATTCTAATATACATTTAGACACTGAAGTGTTTGGACTGAAACATTGAATTTGGGAGAATCTGCATCTTATCTTTCTTGCCCATGCGTGCTCCCAGCATGTGTTGTCTTCCTAGAGTTTCCATGAACCAGCACATGCAGAGGAGACAGCATTGAGGTTTCCTGGGCTGTCTGTAGCAGAAGGAGAAGCAGAAAGCAGGGATGACTGCATCAATTTAACTCTCAATTATAAGCTCCCAAACCTCCTGAGCAGACCCGAGGGAGGGGAGAATTAGAGCCTTGGGCTGTGGGCTTGGGAAGATCATGGAGCCTCACACACCCTCTCCAGGTCTGGAGACAGACATCCATTTGGATATGACTGGCAGAGGCTCAAACTTTCCGCAGAGACACTTGATGCATAGAAGACTTGGCACTGTGGCCACATGGAGACCCATCTGTCACAGTGGCATCCTGCCGATTTCAAAGTTGCTTGAATCTTTTCAGCAAATTCTAGGTACCCTGTGGGAGTGGATCGTCCCAGGGAGCCAGTGTTGAACATCGAGTGGCACCCCTTCCATGTGTGGCTCCTCTCTCCTGCCACCCATGCCTGTCCCAGCGTCTCAAATAAAGCACACCTGTGGCCACTCATGCACAGAATGAGCTCCGTTTGCCCTGGAAAGGCGACTCCAGCACTTCAAAGGATGTACCGATGCCAAAAAGGCAGGTGGTGTTCAGCAGGCATCTGATGAAGTCAGGAAGATAACTCAGGGCATAAAAATGTTTTTATAAAAGAAAGTAGAGTACTCTCCACAGGAACACTTTGAGGGCATTCTGTCTATGGCCACAATTATGGAGCTAAATCGAATGTTAGCACATTTGGGTTGCAAGAACATGGGCTAATTCTGAATTAAGGACTTGTTCTCAGCATCAGCAGATATTGTTGGCAGTGCTCAGGGGTGACTTAAAAACAAGGCACAGTCCTTCATAAACCATGTCCTGGTGACAGAACTTCGTGCATTGGAATTTCAAATGCACTGTCCTGTCTTCAAGTCAATTGTGTCCCATGAGGATGGTTTTGTTCAACCACAAAGTTCATGTTTCTGTTTTTGCACTGAAATCCAAAGGCTGAAGGCAGTTGTCTAGGAATAGAAAATGCACATGCTCTCCGAAAGCTTCATAAATTCATTTTCCCTAACAGCTGACTTAAATCCCATCCTGTATATAGGCCATGCTTCCGTCATACTCACTTTTCTGTTGGCAGACATCTAGGCTGGTTCCATTATGAACAGCATAGCAATGAACAAGAGTGCTGAGCGTGTCTCTGAGGTGGGACACAGAGAGGGGCTGCAGTCTCGGCAGAGCCAGGCACATGTTTTCTCTCGTGTGTGGATCCTGCTTCTGACATTTGTGTGTGTGTGTGTGTGTGTGTGTGTGTGTGTGTAAAGAAGGCTATAGTGTGTCAACTTAAAGAGGAGACTACCCGAGGAGAGAAAGAGGTAGAAAGGAGAGTAAAGGGCTGAAGTCACACATGAGACGAAAGTCAATGGAAGGATACTGGAGAGGAGAAGGCAGGATGGGGAGGGGAGTGGGGAAAAGGGGGAAAATGACAAAAAGAAATTCTGTGTTAAAAAAGGCAATAATTGAAAAGTTTTTGTAAGTCGGTACTTTCTTAATACATGTGGTAGCCAATGCTTTCCTTCACCACAAAATAGGACAGAAACAGGAGAAGCTGATCTAACAGGTTCTCCCACTTTGAAACTCTTCAGTCATAACCTCCACTGTAAATAATTTGCATAAAAAAGTCTGAGAATTGTCTTTAAGGGTGAATTTATTTAAGCACACCTTCTATGTTAGTGTGGCTGTTTGGGACATTTCGTGAAACAAAAGGCTTTCCTGAACCTGGGTTGTAATGAATTTCTAGGGCAGTGGTTCTCAACCTTACTATCAGTGAAACCCTTTAATATAGTTCCTCATGTTGTGGTGACCCCAACCATAAAACTATTCTGTTGCCACATAACTGTAATTCATAACTGGAATTTCCCCACTGTTATGAAGCATAATGTAAATATGTGATATGCAGGGTATCTGATATGTGACCCCTGTGAAAGGGTCATTTGACGCTCCCCCCCACACACACACAAGCGTTGTAACCCAGAGGTTGACAACCATACCTCTAAACTAATATTAAAGTGGAACAGATATTCTCCAGAACTCTGGGGGCATCTTCCTCTTGTACACCTTCATCTACCATTGTCAACACCACACCTCTAGATTATACAGTGTCTCTATCTCCCTAGTCTGGACGTTACAGACACAGGACTCCATTCCTGCGGTGCTGGGGATCCAAACTCACGGCTTCAGGCTTGTGGGCCAAGAACTTTCCTGGATGAGCCCTTTCTCCAACCCTTTAATGCATCCTGCAAATAAAATATACAGTAAAGGAAATGGAAGGGGATAATAAATCAGAACCTGTTGAACTCAGTGAAGGCCATTCACCATGCAGCCAGCCACACATACCTGCAGCATTTGTAAGGTAGGATGGATATTTCCCGAGAGGCTTATGTTGATGAGGCACAACCTTTTAGACAAAATATTTATGCCTTTCTTTAATAAATATTGTAAATAATTATTCTCTTGGGTGTTCCAACCAAGTGATAGATTTTGTCCTTCTTCACTGAGAAAATTGGAGTATGAACGATGAAGTCATAAAGAGGAAATGAAAAGCACACTGGAAAAAACTAAGCTACACATCTATAAAACATACTGAGTCTTAAAATTAATTCTGATGAAATTATTTTTCCATGGAGAAGTAGCACACTTCCATGAGATCATTTTACTTGATGGGCATGGATAGAGTTACTTACAACTGCTTCTCACACACTGGTTTGTGGCTGAGGCTGAAAGCCTTCTATCTTCCAAGGAACCTATCCAGTTCCGTGTCATGTATACATAAAATTTCTGAGACTGGCCAAAAGAACTGTGCTGTCTGACCCACCACACAATGGGAAAAACTGTGGCCTGCTGTGTGGAAATACTGGGAAAAGTAATTATTCCCTAAGATCTATTTCAGTCTTCCAAAACTACCTCAAAAGTAATGATTATTTTGCATAAAATTGTGATGCAGAATGTGGTTTTATAATACTTTTATCGTCTTTAATCTCATTCTTAAAAAAACAGATATTCTTATACTGTCCCCTAAATATACAGTATTTTGTATAAATGTGTATGCATGCATGGGGAGTGACCTCTTTGCTCCCATTTTGCAGAGTACAGGGATCATCATCCCAGAAAAATGCTGCAAACCCTTATATACCACTTATATATAGCAGCAAAGCCTAGACTACTTCTAGAAGGCTGCCAAACTCCATCGAGGCCTCTCCAGAAAGAGTTTCTCATCATCATTGCTGCAACTTGAGCTGTTAGCTGCTCATGTCCTTCTTGCAGCTAAAGTGTCCATTCTTTTGATGATCCTCTTATTCCAAGTATCCCTGTGTGGGGCAACAAGCATCTTCTGTAACCAAAGTACAGTCAAGTCTATAACTCTCCTTATCCTTGCCCAAATTAAATGTAGAGCTTCTGTGGAGACACAGCTGTAAGAGATCTGGAGCTCGGGAGAATAGCTGAAATGGAACTGAATTAGGAAATGTCAACTGAGTTGGCATGGATTGAAATTAGTGTTTCAAAGTGGGTTTTAACTGAGTGGAAACTTTTTACATTGTTCCTCCGCCTCTTTCTCCTCTTCGTCATCATCATCTTCATTGTCATCACCATCCTTTTCCTCCTTACCATTTGTTCCTCCCTTTCTCTTCTTCTACATCTCATTCCTCTCTTTCCATTACCACCCCCACCTTTTCTGTTTAGCAACAAACTATTTTAAGTGACCACATATTTTTGTCTTGCAGTACTCACGCTTGTGGATTAAAAAGATATGCACAGTGCAGAACAATTAGATGTCACCTATTAACAAATGAGCTTCCTTACATACTTAGTAAAAGAAGGCCTGCCAGTAAGAATGAAGTCTCTTTTAATGTAGGTGTGGACAGGATAAGGCTGTGAACTCTGGGCTTTCATCCTAAAAGGCTCCTGCACCCAGGCATCTGCCAAAGAAAAGCACTCACAAGGGCCATCAGTGATTGGAGTTCAGACCATCGCAGGGGTGCAGGTGGCTGCCCTAGGGGAGAAGCCATTCTACAGCACTCAGGCTCCATTCTCTGAGGCTGTAAGGACGAAGACAGTAACTAGCGCAGTGGACTTTTGTAACGATCATTTGAATGGAACAACAGTGCCTGGCGAGAACCCTGTAGCATACACATGTTCCTTGCACAGGTACATAAGGTTTTGAACTCCAGCACCTAGCAAACCATATTGAAGCTTAAAGACAGTGATAATATCAGAGAGGTCTGTAATGTACTTTGTTTCTTTCTGCTCCTACATCACAGTTCACTTGAAATGGATATCACTGTGGGAGGTGTGTCATATTGCTGACAGGAGCTACTTTTGCCCAGGTGCTTCTGAGCTAAGTTAGTAACCATTCTCATAAAGGATAAAGTATGCAACAGTTTCTATGCATAGCAGGGATTGGACATGCACTGTTAATGCAAATATGGGACATATTTTCTGATTTATGTGTTTTATTTATCTTTATATGACTAAGATAATTGCAAACATTTTATGAGGTAATTTAATCAAAATATCTCATATATAAAAACCTTATCTTATGTGAACAGGGTTTGCCTGTTAAAAATTTGAAACGTTTCCATGGCATTTTTGTTTTGTTAAACATCAATTTATATGGAGTTTTGAATAACAGATTTCTCATCTGACACGTTAAACAGGAAATCCACAGAGAACTTCTATAAAAGGGTATTATTTGAGAATCACTCATTTTCTATGTTCGCCAGGTTTCATATCTTAGGATTTGGATGTATGCTGTATATGTGTTTATGTATTCACATATGTGTACACATGAGAACATATGGAAGTCAGAAGTCAGTGGCATCATGAATCTGCCCCTACCACTCTCCTCCTTATTTTTCAAGATATTCACTGAACAGAGAGCTCATCCATGCAGGTAGGATGGCTGTTTAGTGAGCTGCTGGATATACTTGTTTCTACCTCCTGGGAGCTGGGATTACAGGTGCAGGCCTCCATTTCTGACTTTTCAGGTGGGTGTTGGGAATGTGATCTCAAGTTCTCAAATGTATGACAAGCATTTTATTGACTGAACCATCTTCTCAACAGCAGAGTTCTTAAAGATAGGAAAGAAGGTAATTTGTCCCATGTTCTCACACATAGCAACACAGAGAACAGAGAAATGAACCCAGCTCTTCTCTAAAATATCCCACCTTCTCTGCCATGGATTTCAATGATCTTTGTACCCACCATATGGTGAATGTTGGACAAATTGCTTAAATATGTTTTTGTAATGATGACATGAGTGGCTATTGTAGAATATTGGCTATATCTACTATTAACCATAAATGAACCAATTATTTTCTAACCTGCTACCATATCAACAAAAGACACAGAAACCTGTTAGATTTTAATATGCCTTTGACTCTGGGGCTGGGCAGAAACTAACTCTCTAAGCTATTATTTACATCCTATGCCAATTGCTCTAATAATTCCTGGTTGGACTACTTCCCATTACCCAAAATACTTGCACATTTTTCATCTGCCTCTCTCCATCACTGATTCTCACAGCAGGCTCCTCCTGGCCACATGCTGTTGGTTAAGCCTAAGCATCACCATTCTCCTCTCTTCTCCCCTGTCTCTGTCCTTCCTGTCATCTGTGTCTCCCATGATCCTTCTGTCCTCTCAGTCCCCGCCTACCTCGCTTCTGTCCTTTCCAGGTTAGGACATTTTATTTAGCCAATCAGGAATGATTTTGAAGGCAATTTTCACAAATGTCATTTTGGGTATGTGATAATCTGCTCATAAAAGACAACAAGCAGACTTCAGGGAGCAAAATAATTAACAATCAAATACAAAGCTGTAGCAAGTGGCTATATATAAGAAGTACACTGACTGATTATAAAATGTTGTGGAATACCTCAAGTTTTTAAAACAAAATCATGAGTTTGGACTTGAGCAGGACAGAGCACACTAATTTGCCAGTTTGCAATTATTTAATCTCTGAGTTTGGGTTGTACGAAAGAGCTACCAGATGACTGTATCAGATATTAAAAACATATGATCACTAACAGTTTAAGATGTGTGATTTACTTTTTGTTTGTTTTGTTGTTGTTGTTTTGTTTTGTTGTGAGAATGGTTCATGTCAAAGTAACCCTTATTTTTCAGTTGGGAGTACACCATGTATGAGTTGGTCAGATATACTCATAAGAATCCGGTTTATTATATTACATTTGTAACTGAAGTAATACTTAGCCTGAGTTATAAACATCTAAAGTATATTCTTCTGGGCTACAGATGTATCTCAGTTGGGAAAGTGCTTGTCTAAGGTACAGAAATCCTTGGGCATGATACTGAGAACCACATAAAGCAGGAATGGCAGTGTTTGCCTATAACTCTGGCATGTGAAAGGTAGAATTAGGAGCATCATCAGGAGCTCAGGGTTATCCTACACACACACACACACACACACACACACTCACACACACACACTATAGACACAGAACAGAGAGATAGATAAAGATACACATATGTATATGTACATATTTCATAGAATTTAATTTTAATAATTTAAAAGTCAACTACAATGTTAGTGTAATCAGTGGTGCCTGGTCTTGTGCTCTTTCGGACATTCTGTATATGGAGAAGGGAGACCTGTTATACCCAATAAATAATCATATACCTTATCTCTTTGTATTTATGTACTGACTGTCAAAGTTTCATATTTGTGTGCTAGTACACTTTCAGCTGCTTATTATTTCCAGATGAGCAATCTCAAGCACACACAAAAAAGAGAGAGCTCACAGATGCAGCTAAATGAATGAATAAATAAATAAATAAATAAATAAATAAATAAATAAATAAATAAATAAATGCATACTTGAGAAGGGAGTTTCAGCTCATGAGTTTTCCTTAAATGATGCTTTATGACATTAATGCTGATATTCATGAGACTGTCATGTCATAACTCCAACAGATGCCCCAGCGCATCAAGTTTGAAATATTTAAATTGCAGGCTAAGAAAACAAACTGCTATCATGTTCATTTTTTTCTTGTGGAAAAAATGAATAAATGGATGTATCAGATGTAAACATGAATGCTTTATGGTCCTGAGTAGAGAGGTAATAAAACACCCATCATTTGCTGTAATAGCCTTTCCTCTGACTCTGTCATAAGCTCCTTTTCTCTACTGTATTTTTTCTATTTGCAAAATCTGCACATTTGACTAGGCAATGCTCTCACCATAATGCCTCAGCCACATCTCCTAGGAATGTGGGAATCTCAACACTGCATATAATATTCAACGCATCAACGCTAGTCACCTTCTTTGTTTTTCCTTAAATGTTCTATCTTGGCAAAGAATTGATAGCCAGGCTATTGTGAGGTTAAAAGACCCAAGAGTTCAAGCCCCAGCACCCTGGTTGTGAAGATCACAACCACCTCTAACTCCAGACACAGAGCATAGGGACCGTGCACCTTTCTTTTTACCCCTCTGAACACTGTACATACACTCGCACTTGATTGCTCTCACACACAGATACAAACACACACAGTAAAAATAAAACAAAATTTGATAAAAAGAAGTGGTGAGGATGTTAGAGGAAAACATCAAAATTTAAAATTAGGAATGTATTTGTTTCTGAAATCTTAAATCCCTTGTGAAATCACATATTTGGAGGAATTCTGGGGCTTTTGTTTTGTTTTATTTTGGTTTTGTTTTTTTTTTTAGCTCCAACAACCAATGGGGATTTTCCAGGCTACAGGGAGCCTTGTTTTATTCCTGATGTATTTATCCCCCCATCTGTGCTGTCTACTTTTTACTAGCCCCTGTTCTTGCCTAGTGTTGCTCTCTAGAAAGGTCTACAAATCTGTTTAAATATTTTGTTATCCGTAGATTTTTAGCTTTTTCTCCCCATTTTTGACATACAGAACAAATAATCTCATTTAAGTTGACTTATAAACCATTGGCTTAGACCCTACACACAGGTTTGAAAACAAAGAAAATATTCAGCAACAGAACATGCTGTTTTCTTCTCACAGGACCAGGAAACCCACATCCTACCCCTAAGTATGCCTATTGGTGAGGCTCCAAATAGAACTGTACCATTTTCTTTAAATGCAGTACTTAGTTCAGCCTAACATGAGCGCAGAAGCCTATAGTATAGACTATAGATATGTGCCTCAATATCTGAGCTACTGGAATCAAGTCTGTTCAGATGCTCACCCACATCTGATGCTAGTCCTTTATCCAAATGGCAAGTTAAGCACTGAACACTGTGGGTGTTGCTGGGCATGGTGGTACACACCTATAATCCCAGCACTCAGGGAGGCAGAGGCAGGCAGATCACTACGATTTCAAGGCCAGGCTGATCTACAAAGTAAGTCCAGGAGAATCGAGGCTACACAGAGAAACCTTGTCTCAAAAAAAAATAAAATGGTGTGGGTGACACATAGAGATACACTTTAGAAAATGATCCTGAAGCTGCATCAGGTTGTCCTGAGTAGGGAGAAGCAACAAGCAAGTCCCACTGTTAGTTTAGTCAGATAAAGAGCAGTGAGGATGTGGGCCAAAGGCATGAAATTGAAAGTGCAAGTAGTGTCAGAGGAGACATAATTGGCAGACAGCTAGCAGCAATGTGTCTCCTTGAACATTCCTAAGCACCATGAGTTCCTACTTAGTTCTTGCTTTCAGCATGCTCACCATCAAGTCCACTGACCACTAATCTCAGGGTGTCCCTAGAAGCAGGCTGAAACTTCCCAGAAGCTGCAGCCCATTTCAGTCCATCAATTTCTCACTAGAATGAAGACTCTCTGCTAGACGTGATCCAGATAACTTCCACAGTTCCTCCAAATTAACTATTCTAGAAAATCCAGAGTCAGTCACTAAGTCTGTGCAAATAATACTCAACTTGGCTCTGCCTCCGGCACCCCCTACAGGGCTTATCTCAAATATTTCCCAAAGGTCCTAGTTGAAGGTTTAGTCACCAACCTGCCATACACTTGAGTAATAGAACTTTCTGTAGTGAAGACAGTGGCAGTTAAGATTTTGGGAGTACAGCCTTTAAGAGGATCCCAAGACTCTGACTTCTGCTTCTTTCTTATAATTTCTTCCTCCCAGGCACCATGAGGTGATGATCTCTGCTGTCATGTGATCTTATCTATAATGTTTTTGTATCCAAACAGGCCTGAACTAAAAATGGTCTGACTTACATGGCACTGTAAGCCAAAGCAACGCTACCCCTCTCTTTCGTTGTGGGGACAGGCAGCTGGACTTCCTTCCTGGAATCCCCTCCTCAGCTGTACCTCTACAGTTGTGCTGAGACCGCAGATCTGCAGAGCACACCCCACAGCTTCTGCCATCTGCATGTCCTTGATGTCTTCCTCCCACAGCCCACCAGACCCCTCACTCCATGGCCCCCTGGGTCTCCACACACATATACACATGGTTTCCGGGTACCCTCTCACACCCACTCACACTCAAAAGCCCTTGGCACAGGTCTACCCATGCAGACATTTACTATCATCTCCATAGACTTCCATGATCATTTCATTCCTAAGCACTCTGATCAAGGAGAAAGGAGTCTATCTCTGCCACACATGAATCTGTGATTACTGGAATTGGTGCACAGCAGGGTCTCAGAAATATTTGTTCACTGAGTATGGGAACTTGAGAAGACTCCATGAGACACATATGCTAACGTGGAGGAAAGAGCTGATGAAGAGAAACTTGAAATTCTTCTAATTTATGTGTTTACTCTGCACAGCTGAGCAGAAACTCAGAGACACTGCCTTGGTGTGTGTATCTGAGGGTGTCAACAACTCACACCAGCACATGTTCTAGCTGGTTTAGTACCTTGTTCTATGACTGGAAAGGAAGGGAACACAACTACATTTATCACCTGTCTTCCCACTGACTAGTTCCTGCCAAATCCCAAAACATTAATTTTCCCTAGCCCAGGTATCACTTTTTAGGTCATTTACATTGCAGATAATAGCTTTAAAAAAATCTGAAATAAAGGAAGATTACCAGGCTGCAATATACTGCGTGAATATACATGTAAAAAGCAGAAATTTAAACCTAATTTTTTAAAAATGTATTTGCCTTATCACCTTAGAACACAGAGGGGGCCACTTTGCATCCTGAACACTTGTCTTTTCTACCATTGAATACAGTTCAACATTACACTGAACTTCAGCCTTACAGATGCTAATGGGATTTGAGCTAAAATAAAAAACGCAGGAAATGTATATTTTTTTGCTTTTGATGGGAGGTCATACAAAGGTAAATTTACAGCTGAGCATGCCTGGCACATATGGCTCCCTCTAGATGGGTTTGAGCCCAGTGCTTGTACAAATACACAGATTTTCTATTGGAGTAGTATGATTGATTGTAGCAGTTTAATGTTCACTTTTATGTTAAATGTAGTGAGGTTATTTGGGGTAGCAACAGAAGATTGACATATAGCTCACTTCCTTTCTTGAAATAGTGTTTTTGCTTTCCATTTTAAATGTGCTTGTGGTAGAAATACTTTCGATGGGGCGTGTAGCTCTTTTATTCCTTGATGTGTGGGATAACCCTGCCTTCCCTTGGCTGGTAGGCACAGCATGTGCTTTACCCTTGAACATCATATCAGGGAAGCTGGCAATGTTATTCATTGCTTCTTGGTGCACTTATTTGCCAGTGTCAAGTTCACAGGCTGCTCCTCCATTCCACCCTGATGGAGACACACCCTGGTAAATGGCCTCCCATGCTGACTCAATCTACTGGGACCAGTGGCCAAAGAGAACTGCCCAGCCTGCTGCTGACTCCACCAGGAAAACTGAGGATCATTTTAGCAGCTTCACTATAAGCTAAGTTTATCAGGCAGGATGAAAACAGCAATCCCTCAAATCTCCTCTCACTTGGACAAAGGAATTCAATGCATGTTTCTGTTTAAGACTGTGTAAAGCAAAACTAGGTGGTGTGCAGCTATTAAGCTCTTTCCAAAGTGCTCTGATAATACAAGTGATGGTTAGAGTGTGGTTATTGTGTGAGGTAAGGTGAGGCCCAGAAACCCATTCACAGGCTCCTCCTTGCTGAATAAGTTAGGATGTTGTACCATTGTTATTTGTTTTTAAGCCTTGGATTCATTGGTTGGTATACAGGCATTTATATGTCATAAATGCCTTTTGGACACTAGAATGTTTATGGAACAGATATTTATGTAAGATGTGTCTGGAACACAAATCCAAGGTAGAAATGAAAGACTATGAGGCTGGAGAAAAGTCTTAGTGGTTAAAAACTCTTGCTGTTCTTGCGGAAGATGGCAGTTTGATTCCTAGGGCATAAATTAGCAGCATAGAGCTGCCTAAAACTTCAGCAACAAGGGATGTGATGGCTGTTCCTAACCCCAGACTCTGTGGACACCTACACTAACATGGCATACACGTACTGACATCAAAACACAAAATAGAGATAAATCTTTAAAATATTACAGATTAGGTGGAGAGATGGCTCAGAGGTTAAGAACACTGGTTTCTCTTTCAGAGGTCCTGAGTTCAATTCTCAGCAACCACATGGTGACTCACAGCCATCTATATTGGGATCTGGTGCCCTCTTCTGGAGTTCATGTGTACATGCAGATAGAATATTGTATACATACAAAATAAATCTTAAAAAAAAATTAGAGATTGCCGCTAACTTGGGGAAAATAGTATCAGTATTAATGAATAAAATACAAGCTTCCAAGATCCACACATTGAGATTCAAACAATGGCAGAGTTGTGCTCATCAAAGCCAGTTACACTTGGGCTGGTTCAGTCTTCAATTTCAAAACCACTGCTCCCACACAGATGGGTTCAGCCAATTGTGGGATCTCTGCCATGTTTAAAACTGTAAACTGAATTTATTCCCTTCTTTTCAGAGGCTTCTGAGATATAACTTGTCTCTTGTTAAAAGACTAGCTTTTATATAAAATTGTTTTAAAAAAGCAACATTTGGTATCAAGTAACTACCCACTTGACGTATTTCTAGAAAAGAAACACTTCTGAAACTCTGATTTCAGAACAGAGAATATTTGTGTGCCCAGTTTGTTCCTTCTGAGGACTCATGACACAGTCTTCCAAAACCTCTTTGGCAGTTTGACTTTAAAACAAAACAAAACAAAAAAATGTACTATGTCATTAGGGCCTTTGTCAATTAACATAAAATATAAATGAAAGGATTTAGCTGGATTCTAATTGAAAATGAAGCTCTCAGTGTACCATGTGCCACCTTGGGAATGTGGTACTTCTCCACTTTGGCAGAGAAGAGCATCGTTTGTGAGGGCTGGCATGTTTTTATGAGCTTTCAGGATTCTTACCCCATTGATCCCAGTGAAGGCTTTTGGACTCAACATGAACAGGGTTGCATTTCCTCTTTAAAATAACAAGCTTGACACCATTTCAACCTCACATTTCAAATATTTACGAGAGGCTTTCACCTTGCCCTCTTGTCATAAGTCCTGACCCTTGCCTATGTGTCTTCCTGTCTCCAAAATACCAATATCTGTTTCAGTAAGACACTAAGTCACTTCCCTAGAGTCTCATCCTTGATAGGACACCAGTAATATACAAGAACTAAGGTAGAGATTACAAACCACATGAAAAACAAAAATATTCTTGTGTGCTGATGAAGGAAGGGATATTTTTTCCTTTTATCTTTTACCGTAGGGAAGCACCTAGTTAATGGCTTTGCTGGGACCTTCAGCAGTTTAAAATCATGTGTGGACAACATGAGGGCCAGTGTGGCTTTCCCTCTCTCCCTTCCTCCTTTCATTTCAAATTCTTTCATCTCTCTCCACTTTTCCCTTCTTCATCACCTACTTACTCCTCTCCCTGCTTACTCCTTCCTCCCCCATTTCTCCTTATTTCCTTTCCCCTTTTTGCCACCCCCCATTTCTTTCCTATGTGCTTCCTCTCCCTTTTTTTCTCTCCCCCACCACATTCCTCCTACCCTTTCTTCTCTGCCTCCTTTCCTGCTCTTCCTTGCCTGCATACTCTGAGCTACATTTTCTTACTTTGCATGCTCAATGGCTCTAGTGAGTTTGAGCAGAGCAGCAGCGTTCACTGGGAGGAACACAGCCTGCCCAGCTGTATCATGGTGTATTAATATGCTGTTTAAATATAGTATCCCCCTTTTGGTAAATTGTAAGTGCCTCTGCCTCCTCACCGCCTGTTCCTGTAGGAACAAAAAAAAAGTCATATTTTGGGTCTTTGTGTCAAGATAACGAAAATTAATTTCAAAACCAACAAGGAGAGGACTGTTGGCCCAGAAGGTGAGTAAATGCCAGCTTTCACTCTTAGCTACAAGACAAGAATGGAAATTCATTTGGAGGGTTACAGCCCAGGTGGCTGTATGCAGATATTCCTGCATCCCAGAGTGTTGGATGCATTCCTGTGAAAGGAGAGCAAGCGTGCTGGGACACAGGAGCCCACAGCAAGTCCCAGCCTTCCCCTTGCCTCTTTCCTCCAGGGACATCTGGATAGGGCAGGTCCAACATCTACAGGGAAGAAACTTTGCAGTCAGCATTCACATGACAGATTGGGGCAGGGAACAGACTATCTCAACTAGGGTTTTTATAGGTCAGTATAACCACCAGAATTCGGGTCCCTTCATTTTGTCCAAAAAGTCAAGTTACCATAACAGGTGTTTATGTTCTTTGTTCTGACTCTGGGCTGTAAGTCTTGGCTCATTTTGCTGGCTTGAATGACTATAAATTATTAGAAATAAGAAACTATAACAATTAAATCTGAGGCCAATAAATTAAACAGCAAAACAGTATCTGTTCTATATTAAGTATCTAAATATGTGCGG
>CM053764.1:108137438-108279189 GCA_028658305.1 Pachyuromys duprasi | reverse complement strand
GACTGTTTCAGTCTTGAACTTGATGGCTGACTCTTTGACCCTCCCCCATACAAGCCGGGGAGTGACACACTGGCTGGATCCCAGTGGAGGACATTGCAGCCAGCCCTGAGGAGACAGGATGAGCTGGGGTTGGATGGAAGGGGAGGAGGTCCTCCCCCGCTGGTGGACTTGGAGTGGGCGGGGAGGAGATGAGGGAGGGATGGGGAGGGTGGGAGGGAGTGGGCAGGCTGGGCATGGGATGCAAAGTACCTAACCTGTGATTGATAACAAAAAATAAAAAAATTAAAAATAAATAAATAAATATGTGCTGAATAAAAGAATGACTATGACTCTACGTGGTAAAAAGTTTTACTTTATTTCAATATTTGAAGCAATAAAGCTATAAGCCTCTTCTCATTGGCTCTAAAATTCAAATACGGAAAGTCAATATTTCCACATGATATCTTCAGTAAAATTAAAGAAGTAAGTCTCACTGGTTTTCATGTCTTGGTTAAATAAGATTGAAAATGAACCGTAGGTAATTTAGTAGAAGAAAATAAAGTTGAGCTATGTGATCGAGAAGAAAGAGGAACAGCAGAGGACACTGAGTGGGTGTCCTGCTCAGGGCTGACCAATGACAAGACCACAGGTGAAAAGAAGTACTGGGCTGAGGTGTCCTCTCCTGCTCCCAGGATGGAGCCCTGGATGTCAAAGGGCTCCTGTAAAGGCATTTACACTGCCTTTGTAGAAACTGCATGGATGAATCTGCAGAATTTTGAGGAATAATGGGAGCCCACAGCACAATGCATTGGGGAGAGGAAGTTTAATCAAAGGAACAGTGGAGGGAAATTGAAATAATCATGAGCAGGCAGGAGGGGTAATTACAATTTTAAAAATGGCTTTTCCACTGTTGTACAAGATCTTCCTGGTTCTGTCCTGACCCCGAAGTACCCAGAAGTCAGAGATGGAGATCCATTAGGATTCGTGTGGCAGAAATCAGCTACAGTGTACTCATGGGTTTTACATCCTGAGAGACCAGACTTTATACTGTGATTTTAGTTCTTAAGCTTAAATTGTGATTTTTAGGAATGCAAATAAATGAATAGGGACAGGAAGATCTGAAATAGTGTATTAGTCTTCTCAAGGCTGATGAAATACTCAACAACAACAAAAAGACATTTAAAAGCCAAAGACATGTTCAAATTAATAAAAAAAATCAAGTAATAAAGAAAATGAATACAATAGTTTTCTTTTCTTTTTTAATTTTAATATTTTTAATATTAATTACAGTTTATTCACTTTGTATCCCAGCTGTAGCCCGGTCCCTCATCCCCTCCCAATCTCACCCTTGCTCCCTCATCTCCTCCCATGCCCCGTCCCCAATCCACTGATAGGGGAGGTCCTCCTCCCCTTCCATCTGACCCAAGCCTATCAGGTCTCATCAGAACTGGCTGCATTGTCTTCCTCTGTGGCCTGGTAAGGCTGCTTTTCCCTCAGGGGAAGGTAATCAAAGAGCAGAAGTTCATGTTGAAGTTTTTGTTTGTTTGTTTGTTTGTTTGTTTGTTTTTATAATCCACTATAAGATCACTGTAAGACTCAACTTGTTTTCACCATCCTCAAGTACCAGCTATTTGTTATAATTATACTTTCCCAAACCCATCTTTGAAGACGGGAATTTTAAATATTTTAAGTGGAACTACCTGTGGAACATTTAATATTTGTGTCAACAGTTTAAATTACCTAAGATTTGGCAGGTGACTTTAGTCCTGTTTGTTTATTGAAATTATTAACCTTAAGTTCTGGCTACTAAATAAATTTGCTTGATTAAAACAAAGACACAAATGCACATGAAGATGCAGCATGAATCTGTTGCCTTTTGTGCACAAAAAGAGCACTCTCTTTTATACTTTACCAGTCTTCTTTTAAATGCCATAGAGAAAATCTGGTGATATCAGCCTATGTTTGTTCTTCCTGTTCATGGGATCTTGGAACTACTGCTCAATGATATTTTAGCAGTTAAATGGATGTCTGTTTGGTCCTGATACAGAGACTTTCTGAAGGAAAATTGTACAGGTGGCAGCACTCATAGGAAAGATTTTATTTTTCTACGATGAGTGACAGTAGGGACAAACGTGTTCAGATGAGCTGGATAAAGACGATTTACAAGGCACAAAAGAACTGCAGAGATGGTGGTTAGTTGCCAACTGTACCAAATTCCTCTGTGTGCCAGTGTGATCAAGAATAAGAAGAGAAACTCCTCTGTTTCCAGACAGTGGCCATGTCTGTGAAGGAAGTATAAAATAAAACTCAGGTATTTCTGCCCCTCTCAAACAGAACCCTGGCCCTTGAAAGTATGGATGGTGTCGTGACTTCTCAACTTGCAGCAAGTGTGATATTCCCTAGAAGAAGATGTTTGTTATACACACACGCACATGCACACACACGCACATCACATGCAGAGAGAGAGAGAGAGAGAGAGAGAGAGAGAGAGAGAGAGAGAGAGAGAGAGAGAGAGAGAGAGAACTACAAAGATCCAGAATGTGAATTAGAGATAAAAAAACAGAGCCATAGCACAAAGGCAGTCTTAGTACCCAGCTACTCTGTGCTGACTTTCTTTTCTTTTCAAAGGCTAGCTATCTCCTCTTCAAATTTCTGTTTTTATTTATCTCACCACATTCTTTTAAGTTATTCTTCTGGCATCTATGATTCATCCTACCCAGGGCTGTTTTTATAATAAAGTACTCAAAATATTATTCAAACAAAAAAGTATACATTTTCAAATAATTAAACTTTCATGACTGTTAGTAGCAACAGGTAATTTAGGATAACAATAGAAAAATAACATTCAAAGCATCAGAACAAGAGTGTCAAGGGAATGTAAAATCAAGCAGAATTATTATTATGTTTTTTGGCTACTAATAGAGTTTGTGAATATTGGACTATAAAAGAGTTTTTGGTGACTTTTAAAACCGATTCTGCTAGTCTTCAAGGGTTGAGAGATTAGGGGATGGGGAGAAAGGTACAACATTCTCATGAATTATATATGTTAATAACTCCACAATGTTGCTTTATACAATTATCATAAAATCACTGAAAAAAATTATGAAATGCTCCTATTTTCCAGGAGCATGGGATACTTGCAAAATGACTTTACTTTCTGGTAAATCATGAATTTGAAAATACCCAGAAAAGTAGTTTATTCTACAGACGGCTTGGTGCTTCCCCAGGTGTGTTTAATAACACAGACTTTCGTGGCCCTCACAGGAAGTTTTCCAGTGCTTGTGTATATGTATGTGGGCAGGAGTAGGCGCAGGTGCCTCTCCAATGATAAAGCTGTAACAAGGGCTGGATTCCAGGGCATCAGATAAATGCCAGTGGCCTGAGAGGGAGAGAGAGAGAGAGAGAGAGAGAGAGAGAGAGAGAGAGAGAGAGAGAGAGAGAGTTGAAAAGAGAGAGAGAACAAGACTGGGGTCAAGTGGGTAGGATGAGTCCAATATAGAGAAAACCAGAACAAAAGATTGGTCTCCCTTTTCATAACAGCCACTGGGCAGGGCAGTGTATGTGGTTTGTCTGTGCATGTTCATGTGTTGGGATGGGGTGGTGGATGTGCATATGCGATGTGGAACAGAGGTCAAAATTAAATTCGGTGCCTCTCTTAGTCTCTCTCCATTTGATTTTGTTTGGACAAGGTCTCTTACTGAACTTGGAGCTTGACATTTTCTCTAGTATGGCTGGCCAGTGAGCTCCAGGGATCTGCCTGACTCTGCCTACCCTCACTAGGATTAAAAACCACACCGCCACACCCATCTTTTCTACAGGTGCTCAGGATCCCAACCTGTGTTGCTCACAAGCACTTTAGTGGCTGAGTTACCTCTCCAGTGCCCATACCATACACTCTAGAGGTGACAAAACACTATATCCCACTGTGTTTTTTGACAATTAAAATAGCATCTCATACAGCCACTGGCCACTAATATGCTTTCTGTGGCTAAATATGCACAAATTTGTCCATTTTAATTAGATTCTGCTTTCTTCATATCACACTGTTCTATTCTTTACATACTTCAATTATAAATATCATCTTGCAGGAGAGTCTATAAGTGCCTCTTCCTCAAGGACTGTTTAAGCCCTGTGGACTGGTATCTTAGCCACACAGAAGTTTCTTTGTTTGATTAAGCACCTGTTTAAACCTCTGCTTTTTGTGAAAAGGGGGTCATTGTGCATTTCTAATGGGAAGCTTCCATTGGAAGAGCCATTATCATGTCAGAATGGCAGTTCCATGGAAAATGAAAAATAGAACAACCAGGCTATCCAGGCACCTCAGTATAGCCAGACACAATGAAGACCCCCGTGCAAAATCTGCACTCGCCCTCTGATATGCTCTGTAGCTCATCTTTCAAAGTGCAGAAGGTGTGTAATCAAGGTAGGAATCCATCGTGGGTGGATAGATGAGAAAACATGAGATAAACTTATATAATGGGATACTAGTCAGTATTCAAAAAGAAAGAAATCCTGCAGCTCATGCCAAAGTAGATTAAGGTGAAGGAAATTAGATTAGATGAAATGAGCCTGGCATGGAAGGCAAATATTGTGTCGTTAGTAGGTGGATTAAATAGCTGTACTCATAGAAGCAAGAAAGAGAGGTGATGGCTTGGCTTGGCTGGGAGGGAATGTCAAGATTCCATCCAAGTTACAATTACCCAACAAGAATAAGTTCCTGTATCTATTGTGTTGTGCGTTGATTGTGTTGGCCCAGAATATAAAATGTATAGATAGATAGATGTTAAGTGTTCTCCCACGTGTTCAGAACCTGAGGAAATTCCCCTGTTGATTATTTGTAGATGAAAAATGAATGACTCATGGAGTCTGGAAAATCTCAGAAGTTTTCAAAGTTGGGGTAGCAGAGAGTTGACAAAGATAAAACCTCTGAGTGCATCCCAAGATGGAGGGGGATGGTACAAGAAAGGAAGCAGGAGAAGGGAAACTCAAGGAGGGGTTTCTTATCACAGAAGCTCTTGGGTCCAAGGTAGAAGATGGGGTTCAACCATGACAGCATGCACAGCTCAGTGGGTGTCTGAAGCTCCGGCTTGGAAGAGCCACTTTCTTTCACGTTAAGATGGTCGTGGCTGACACATTAAGAGGATATTCGAGGGGGAATAAGTAAAGACGGTGAACAACTTTGAGTGGTAACTCCAAGGGCCTCTCAGTTGACTTTTAATCAGCTTATATTCGATTATACTCTAAAGCTCGTGAAATAAGTGGGAAACTGCAGCTGTGTCGAACGGGCTAAGTTGTTCCAGTTGTGTGAGAAGTAGGTGTTTCTGAGTCCAATAACGGGAGAGCATATCTTGTCAGCCAATCCCAGGAGGAGGCAGAGCACCTTGCTGGTAGGCCCCTCCTCCTAATCTTAGCTCTGCGGCCTTGGAATGGATCTAGAGTCAGCTGACTCCCAAATGTTAGAACTGTCTGTTGGTGCTTCTGTCCTAGCCTTCAGGAATAAATTCTCACTTAGATTTCAAAGGTGTCCAAGTGTTGGAGAACAGGCAAGATAGCAAACACATGGCAAGGTCAATCAACGAGGCAAAATTTACACAAGTCCTGCTCAGAAATTTTCCAGGGTAGTGATGCCTGGTAAGATCAGGAAAATGCCATCAGGCCAGGAGAGAACTCCAAATTCTACCTCATAACCCTTCCTTTTGGGTCACAGGTCTCCTACCAAAGTATGACACTCCTTGGGGAAGAGGGTTGTAGATTCTGTTGCTGCCATTTTTAGTCTACAAGTCTGCAGCTTGATAAGACAGATGTAGTGTCTCTTTTTAATTTTTTTTTGAAATTCTAATATATCTATACACGGACTTTTAGTCATTTCACATCTCATTACGCCCCTCACATTGAAACTATTCTTTCCCCAAAAAATCTCCCCCTCCTACTTTCATGTCTTGATTTTTTGTGTGACCCATCAAGTTTATTTAGCTTCTTGCTGGAGCAGGAGTGGGAGGTTATTTATGATGGTAAAGGCAATTTATCCATAGTCACCCCATTGAAGAAAATGACCCTTTGTCTGCCAAATCTCTTTATCAACTGTACTTTTTTTTTGCTGTTTCATTTTTTAAAGTAATTTATTTATTTTTATATTAATCACAGGTTATGTACTTTGTATCCCAGCCATAGCCCCCTCCCTCGTTCCCTCCCACTCTCCCCAACCCTCTCTCATCTTTTCCCTGCCCCCCTCAAAGTCCACTGATAGGGAAGGACCTCCCCTCCTTCCATCTGACCCTAGCTTATCATGTCTCTTCAGGGCTGGCTACAATGTCCTCTTCTGGGATCTAGCTAGGCTGCTCCTCCCTTGGGAGGGTGGGGGGAGGGTCGAAGAGCCAGCCATTGAGTTCATGACCTAATAGTCCCTGTTCCCCTTACTAGGTCAACTGTACTTTTTAAAGGCATTTTTAAAGCAATATCAGAGAATGCTATTAATCTGAGAAAGAAAACATTATTTTTCACTTGAATGATTAAGTTTTTTTTTTAACTTTGTGTATGTGGTGGTGGGAGGGGTATGTGCCCTTGAGTGCAGGTACCTACCAAGGCTGGACCACTGCACCCCTGAACTACTGTTACAGGCAGTGATGAGCCACCATGTGGGTACTGGGAAACCAGTTCTGTCCTCTGTAAAACAAGCATGTAGCTTAGCTGTGGGGTTATCTCTCCACAGCTCACCTAATATATGTATTATATATTACAATCTAGTATAATACGACTCCAGACATTATTATTTTGAAATTCAAAGTTTATCTTTGTGCCATGTTTATGGTTAGTTACTTTTACAATCATCTCAACCATTTCAGCCAACATGTACCAAAGTCAAAAGCAACCAAAATATTTATTAGGAATCCCAGCTCTATTGTTTTGCTGTTTCCATTCATTCCATGCAAAGAGTTTTGCCTTTGGAAAGTACAGGCTTTGAAAGAAACACTTGTGGATTCCAAACCCTATATTCAAGATGACAACTGTGTGTTCGTGTGTTTGTGTGTATGTGTGTACATCCACCACTGTACCCATTTCTCTCTGCCTTCCCTTTTTCTGAGATGAGCACTTTCAACTCTATAGGAGTCAACATGGTTCCCCTGCTGAGCCTTGCCTCAACCTCCCCAGAGAGAACCTCTCTGCTTTTTCTGTGTCTTTGACATTGCCTGATGGCTTGTAGACAAGACTCCCTGTGAGATTGTCCACCAACATACATGCACAGTGGTCTTCATACTGGAAGGCATATACAGTATTTCTATGTTTTGATATTTTATCCTATATCAAGCCCATCATTAAAACTACTGCCCCCCCCCCGACGTTTAGTATGCAGATTGGCAGTTCTCACACATTGAAAAGTATGACTGTGGTCTGAAGAGATGGTTCAGTTATAAGAGCTCATACAGCAATTCCTACTACACACCTAGGGTGTCGCACCCGCACCTGTAACTCACTTTCAGAGGAACTGGTGCCATCTCCTGGCCTCTGCACACAATTACACTCATGTGCACACAGACTTACACAAGTAACAAGGTAAATCTTTCAAAGTATAACTCCACTCTAAAAAACAAGTTGTCCATAATTAACACATTCACAGCGTACCCAGCAAGCATATATAAGGCAGTGAAGGTAACATAAGGGAAATTAGCATAGGGCCTATTATGACATCAATAAGCAGGGTGAGCTCTAGCAAATAGTGCAGAGCTAGAAAACAACGATCCACAGCAGAAATAAATTGGGAATATATATGTGTGAGTGTATGTGCATGTGTGTGTGTGTGCTACTTTTTCTAGTAGCCACATTAAAACAAAAGAAATTAAATTTATTGATATATATTATAAACAGTATATTAAAAATATCAACTAGGAAGATGATTCAGCTAATAAAGGGCCTGCTGGGAAAGCATGGATACATGACCTCAACCTCCGCAACCATGTAAAATCTTGTATTGGGTGTGCACCTATAATCCCAGTATTGAGTTAACAGGGCCAAAAGAATGTGTGTACACATACGTGTGTGCATGCAACATGCATGCCTGGGACCTCTGTGGTAGTGGTGGTGGTGGTATGTGTGTGAATGTAAAGGAATCTGGGGATGCTGAAAGTGTTTATATCTGAGGTGTGGTCTGAGGGAGCTCAGCAAAGGTCTGAACACTGAGCTCGCACTTGGGCCACTGTGCTGGTGATCTTGGATTCAGGGTCAGGCGCACGTATGAAAGGAAATTTCTCCAGCAAGCCTGGCTTCTCCTCTCCAGGCTCCAGGTTGACTTCCCTTTGTCCAAATCAAAGGCACTAGGTAAACCAGCATAGCAGTGACTGTGCAGAGAAGATGCGAACTTGGAGGCATCCCAGAGCCACAGTTTGAAAGAAGGTTAATTTTATTTCTGGGAAGTTAGTAAGATCTTAATCATATAGAACTTCCTCACAAGAGATAAAATTAACACACAAGAAATAAATAGAAAAATGAATTTAAAATACATGTGATACTGGCCAGTATGTGCATGAGCAGATGCTCTGTGCCCAAAGCTCATCTGCATTTGTTTGAAAATTACCATTTCTCTGTAACCAGTGGCAGTTATAAATACTTGTGCTGGTCATGGATGCATATTCCAAGTCTCAAGCAAAATTTGCCTACGTAATTTCCATAACTCCATCCAAGTTTTCCTCTCTGGACCTCATAGACCACTACAAATAAGATCCATTCTTAATTGTTTAACATGAAAAGATATACCTTCACATCACAGCAAAGAGCTCTGTAGCTGCTTTTCAAAAAAAAAAAGCTATATGATAAAAATAGTTTTTTATAGAGAAAGATTTGGCAGCATCTGTATTCAGAGCAAACAAGAGCCAAGTTAGAACAGAAAGAGGTGAAACAGAATCTCAATGCCAGGCAGAACTTGGGTTATAGAGAAATGGACTAGAATATTGATTGTGGGGAGAGAAAATGCACTGAGGAAGGGAAGTTGATGAGAGTTGTTGGCTGTTTCACTTCAGAAGTTACAAAAAAAGATAAGGAGTCAAAATAAGGTCAAACATCTAGAGAGCCTTGGAGGTGGGTCTTGCCTCTTGAGATCTGAGACTGTTGCCAACGTGCATTTGTTGAAATGACTCTCTTCTTGCCATCATCTCTGAATCCCTGTGTGTGAATCACCTCATGTGCCATGGTGCTTTGGGTTATCTCTGCCTTGACAAAGTTTTCTCTTCATCACTATATCTTTACTTATTTTTATTGTATGAACATGAGGGGTTTGCTTGCATGTATGAGTGTACTATATGTGTGCCATGCCAATGGAGGCCAGAGAAGGGTGTTGAATCCCCTAATCTTGAGTTACAGACGGTTGAGAACTGCCATGTAGGTGCTGGCAGCTGAACCTGGATCTTCTGCAGAAGCACCCAGTGGTTCCAACTGCTGAATCATCTCTTCATCTCCTTCTGAAACATCATAGTAACTAGTTTACCTAAGTCTGTTCTCTTTGTGCTTCTTCCTTATCTTGAATACTGCTGACATATTTATTCTTCCAAAATGATCTTAAATCAGTCTCCAGTAGAAACTCTTGCTGTTATTTTTTGCAGTAGCATTTAACCCATACATGGATTGGGAAACTTAGGAAATGGTTTGTTTGGAAACAAGGTCTCACTTGTTTCCAATAGGCTGGCCTCAAATTTCCAATACTCTGGCCTCAGCCTCCTGATTACTGGGATTACAGAAATGGGTTACCCTGTCCAGCTAGGGGACTGACAAATTTCCAAAATTGAATGTTCATACTAAAAGCTTGTCTTTGTTCAAACTAAAATTTTTGCAACTCTTATTTCTTTTTTTTTCATATTCTCCATAACATGAGCTTTATGGTGGTAGAGATGGCAGAAAGAAATTGGCAGATACCCACAATGCATCACTACCAATTGAAATGTAAGGAATCTACTGCTTGTGAAATTACTCGAACCAGATCTCATAAGAGCTCAGGGGATGGGGCTCTTCTTACAGCAGACACTGTGTAGAGTGGGATTGGAATGCAGTCCTGTTAGATGGGACACTAAGGGATGTGGGATATGGAGGCAGTGGAGGGTCTGTGGGATCCAGGTGCCACGTTTGCACAGACTGATATGCCCCAGAAAAGCCGGTTACATTTCTGCTGTATAAGATCTTCCAAGACTTTAGAGTAAGACAGCAGCTGAGAGAGAGGAAGGTGATCCATCTTCTCTTTACAGTTTAAAAGGCGTGTGCTGTGGAATCCGGTAAAGGATGCTTGGTGGGGCTGCAGAAGACAGGAGGCAAAAGCATCAGCCCCAAGCAGAGGGTCACGCTGCCCATCAGTCTGTGCAACTCTTATTTCTATACTTTTATTTATTCTGAATTTTCAACGTTTTTCATCAATAATATTTTGAATCTCACATATAAGCTTTAAATAGTGTTCCTATAAATATATTATAAAATATAATCTAGTAACTTTAGATTCTACAGCCACTTGAAATAGTGACTTTATAATTTAGTTTTTAAGATATGCTCAGCTGTAAAATAGCAGCTTAGTGTTGTGGGTGAGTAACCAACTATATTCTGAATGGATACAAAGCCTATTTCAGAGAGGTGAGGGCTCTGATGCCTGGTACTATAACCCAGCTCTGGGGAGGGAGTGGGCCCCAAACTGACACAGCAGCAAATTCTCTTCTAAATATTATTCTTATTATCATAGCAAAGCAGTTCCCAGATGAAATCACAGATGCCTCCCTACAGTGATCAGGGGAATGTAGACTCAAGGCTATCCAATATAGAGAGAATAAATAACAGCTGGGGGGGGGGGGCATCCCTAAACAAGTTAGTTAAACCAACAGCCTTTGAGCTCAAGAACACTATAGAAGAGGGGATTAGAACTATGCAAGAGCTGGAAGATAGGATAAAGCTGAAAAATATTACTCTGTAGCTAGACTCAATATGTCCACCGCAGTTTTCAACTCACATCAATTGTAAAGTGACCTCCACTGGGCACACACAGGATCAGCCTTACCAACAATAAGTCAAGGAAAGGGGATGGCTCAGAGGGCTTAACTTTCATATCTGAATGACAGGCTAATGAAGATTCTGGAAGAGGGGGAACCAATGGCTTTAACTCTGTCCGTGAGTCAATGGATGGGCTCAAATGGATAGCTTCAAATGCACATCACACAGATGGCCCTGGTTAAACTCAGTGGGTCACACAGCAAAAACAAACAAAAAATGAAGGAATGTGAGAGAGGCATTTGTGTGGGTGGACAGGGCTGGCAGAGTAGCAAGGTCAGAATGCAAGGCATGCATGTGTTAAATTGTAAAAATTGAAATAATAATTAGCACTGAAGAAGTGAATTACAAATATGTGATCCTTGCAAGGCTGATAATCTCTCATTTTATTGATTGGTGTAGATACACTTTAGAATATTTCTATGCAGATAATAATGACCATAGTTTTGTTTACTCCTTCATGACTCTAAGACTTTCTATAGACTATATAGCATCTCTGATGGCCCTAAAACAAAACCTAATGCACAGTTTATTTGAAAAGGTAATGGTAAGAATCATTCCAATTCTGACTTTTAAATAGGACCATGTGTTTCCATTAAGAATAATGCTTCCTGTAGATTTTGGGTAGAGGTAATTTTTAGGTACCCTTTATATAGCAAGGCTGATATAATTTATCACTTTGGGGAAGCTTCCTTCTGTTCCTAGTTTGCAAATGTCTCGATTCTAAACAAGTGTAAAATTGTGATCACACAATTTCCTGCTCCTCCTGGATCTGTCAGCTGACTTTTCTCTTTTACTTTATTCAGTAAATGTGGCAAATGCAAGAGTCTCCTCATGGTACACTTCCTTTGCATTCTTGGTAAAATCCACCTGGTGTGCGTTACATTCCATTACAAATAGCTGGTAGTGTTTCTGTAATTTCTTTTTTTTTTTTTTTACAACTGTGTTGATGAATGAGGGTAGCCCAGAGGGTCCCTTTGCTCCGTACTAACTACATTTACTTTTAAGTCGAAGTTCACTTGGTCCTATACCTTAGTATTCTTTCTTTCTCATTTATAAAATCATTTGTACAAATGATAGTCATCGGGGCTTTTGTCCTGTGGTATTTTTCTGAGAAACCACCTGAATTTTTTGCAGCCTCAGTAGCACAGTCTCCATTCTCTGCTCATCTTTATACAGAGTCTCTCAGCCAGGGACCATTTTGCCTCATGGGACTCATAAAGCAAGATGTAAGATATTTTTATTTGCCAAGTGTTTTAACTTTTGCCTAGTGGTACCACTAAGTATTGTAAGTTTCTGGCCAGTTCTTCAGCATACCCCCACCAAGGAGAGCCACCCTCAAGATTCAACAGAACCACTAAAGAGAATCAAATGGGGTCTTAGAATTTCTTGGAAATGAATCCATATTATCTTAATTTTCAAATAAATTGATGTAAACCTTCATGGTTTTAGTCAATACTGAGCAAGTTTGAAGGACTTTACCCATTCTTATAACAACAGGACTTTTAAATTTATTTTGTATAATTCACTTACTTTACATCCCAATTGTAGCCCCCTCCCTTGTCTCCTCTGGGTCCCAACCTCCCCTAGTCCACAGAAAGGAAGAACCCTCTGACCATCTGACCCTACCCTATTAAGTCTCATCAGAACTACTTGGAACCTCTTTTTTCTGTGGCCCAGCAAGGGCCCCCGACCAGGGGGAAAGCGATCAAAAAGCAGTCAACAGAGTCCATGTCAGAGACAACCCCTGCTCCCCTTACATGGGAACCCAAGGAGACTGAGCTGCCCATCAGCTACCTCTGAGCCTGGATTCTAGGTCCTTGCCATGCATGGTCATTGTTTGGTGCATCAGTCTCTGGAGGCCCCTATGGGCCCAGATTTGTTGGCTCTGTTGGTCTCCTTTTGGAACTTCTGTCCTTCTATTCCCCTGCCCTTTCCAATGATTCCCTGTGCCCCCTCCCCCCCCAAGTTTGGCTGTGAGTCTCTGCATCTGCTTCTATCCCCTGCTGGGTCTAGATCCAATTCATGACAACTGTCCTTTAGAATTAAAACAAAATGGTTTGGCGAGCTGAGTCATACTCCAGGGGATACATGAAAGTGAAGTTTCACAGTCCAAACCACAACTGCATGATCGTTCATATACTTGGGTTTCTAGAATGCAGTATAAAAAGCCCTACATGGAAAAAAATGAGAGCTCAAGAATCAAGAGCACTTGCTGTTCTTTTAGAAGACCTAACTTCAGTTCCCAGAGCCCACATAGGGCAATTCACAACCACCTTTACTTTCAGTTCAGAGGATTGGCTACCCTCTTCTGGACTCATATATACATAATCAGACACTGATGCACAGACATGAAACTATAAAACCAATAGCTACACTAAGCAAACATCTTCAGTCCTTTATGGTGAGACTGAGTAGGAAGAGGATCACTGTTCTGCAGAACACTTATACAGTTGTCTACAAAAGCATGAGTTCTCTTAAAATTTAAGCAGAAATGTGGTTAACTCAAAAGATAATATTTAAAAGT
The DNA here is from genome assembly GCA_028658305.1 of Pachyuromys duprasi. Classification (NCBI taxonomy): domain Eukaryota; kingdom Metazoa; phylum Chordata; class Mammalia; order Rodentia; family Muridae; genus Pachyuromys; species Pachyuromys duprasi. Next base: position 108,265,673 of record CM053764.1, on the reverse strand, counting down.
AGAGTTGAAGATGCTGACATTTTAGGGACCGTGATTGGATTGTATAAAGGTAGTTCAATAGAGAAAATGATGTGTATTAGACTCAGTCTACAAAGTACACGATTTTGGTTACAAAACAATGGGAATGTCATTAGCAAAGTCCTGTTAACTTAACACATTAAATAAATTAAGGGCAAAGTGAAGCCATTCTGTCTCCGCATTTCACATTTGCTGATAACATGAGGGAACATAGAACTCGCCTTCACAACACTGACACTGAAACTATCTGGCCTCCCAACGCTATGCTCTTTCAAATGGCAAACCAGCCTCTGTGTTGAGTATTGCTGCCGTTATTTCTACCCACCTCTGTGAAACAACCCAGAATCACCAGGCAAGAATGAAAAGAGAATCCCCCATGGGATTGTCTAGATCAGTGTGCCTGTGGGTATACATGAAGGGGATTGTCTGGATTGTGTGTTAATTGATGTGGAAAGCCCCAGCCCACATTGGGTGGCATCATTCCCTAGGGAGAAGACCCTGTGGTGTCGAAGTGCAGAGAATGAGCTGAGCATGGGTAAGCATGCAGACATTATTCGTCTCTGCCCTTGACTGTGAGATTGATGCAAGCAGTTCTCTGCCTCAGGCTTCTGCTGATATGACTTCCTGGCAAAGAGGGGAGCTTTTCCTGGACTTGAGAGTTGAAACGCACCCTTCTTCTGTTCTGAGTTGCTTATTGCAGGGTCAGTTTGTCCTAGCAACAGAAGTGAAACTAAAGCAAGCCCCATGCTCATGTCACTTAGTGTCTTCTGGACTGAGTCAGTCATACCTGCTCCACCCGTCCAACCTGCAGATGAGCACCAGATTTGCAAGCAAAGGTTAAAACCTCAAGTACCACTCATCTCAGAAACTGAAGTGCTTGTTGAACTTGAAGCTTTCTAACAAAAGGAAAACATTGACAGGGGATGGGACAAGAAAGAATTTCAAGCCTAAAAATAGCTGACTTCAACACATATAAATAAAACAGCAAGGGGAGAAAAACTGTTGAACAATGACTTTCAATGGCACAAGCCTACTTTGTTCAAGATGCTGGTGAACTATGAAGCCAGACCACACAAGGAGAAAAGAGGTCTTTTCTGATTAAACTTCTCCTCCTAGGGTCCCTGATTCTATATCAGACACTGATCCAGGCTCTGGGGTCTCTGTGGGCTCTCACCTTCCATACTGGCCCATCTTCAATGTTAACGCAGGAGTGGTGCATCCCTCTCTTTGCTGGTGACCAAGGAGAAAGTAATGTAAGCTCTTCAGTGTGGTGTTCTAGAGCATTCTCCACATGTTACTCATATGTTATTTATAGTCGTTTCTTGAAGGTGTTTCCACCACGCTGTCTTCTTCTCAGCTGGCAGTGTGATGATTGTCAGAGTTCATTAACTGTGTGAGGGCTCTGAGTTTTACTACCTGCTATAAAATACTCACATTCCCTTCATTTATAGATTCAAAAAGAGGAAGAAAGAAAGAGGGATGCTTTCCTAGATCCCTGATATGTCAACTCTGAACAGTATTTACCTTAGAAGGGTTGACGTGTATGTGACAAATAGAAAACACATGCAAATAAAATGTATTCTGCAGAATGTTCTTAGAAAATTAATAGGTTTGAATATCATCAATTTCATTAGGTATTTTGAATAAACATCTAGTAAAATTAATACTATCTAAACCAATTTATTCATAATATAAATTAAGAAGTCATGCTTGTTATTTGGATGATGTCATTTCTGTAAGAAAAAAGTAACTGATTATGGGTGGCCACAGGTGTGACAACAGGAATTTAATTTCTAAAACTGTTAATGAGCTAAACCTTCTCTTAAGTGGGAGGAAACATTCCAGTTAAAGAGTAACGTTGACAAATGTATGTGTGGATTCAAGAAGGCACACATTCTCTTATTTAAAAACTACAGAAAGAGGAAGATTGAATTGGTAAGTCATTTGTTTTGGATTCTAATGGATATGCAAGGTTTTAATGGCATCGAGACTCACTTTTTTCTCAATTATTGAAATTCTCAATTACAGAAATTCAATAAAAAATGTGAAACTTTAATTATAAAAGTATGTGTTATATAGATCTGTGTTCCATTTACACTTGGACATTGATATGATAGCACTATTCAAATAGAAATTTAAATGTGAATTTCAAAATATGTCTGAAGCAAAACCAGAAAAAGAATCATTCCAATGAGTATTCACTGGGAAAATGGCAACTCTTGAGACTTTCCTGTATTTTCTTCTGAACTGTCATATTGGGATGTAGTAAAGGGGTGAAATGCTTAACTGTCAGAGACAGAGGTCTGAGTATGATCCCCAGAATCACAACAAAGGGATTCAAAACAAAAATTAGCTTAAATGCTTAAGGAACTGTAAAACTTTACACAGTATTCACTTCTTCCTGAAACCCACTGGATCATCAGAAAACTAATAAAGAAAGGCTGAACGTGGACGAGGAGCTAGTTAGAACCAACAGGAACAGGAAGGGAGCAGGAGAGGGTGATGGGGTGAGCATGATGAAACACATGTATGGATGGACCCTTATAGACCAATTATTATGTATAATCAACATGAAATAGAATAAATAATAATTAAACAGTGAGTATTCGCATGTAAGATCATACGGAGTGGATGGTAATGGAACAGACATTCTAGAACATATAAAAGAACTGAGTCATTGTCATGCATTAACAGACAAGACAGTTGTTAATAAGCAACACAAGGTTGACTTGCCATAGCTATGTCTTCATATCTACACTTACCTTTTTCCACTAACAAGGGAAGAGTGGCCAGTAATATAGAAACAGACATCAAGGAAAAAAAAGATACATCTTTTTATTTTAATTTTTTATATTAATTACAGTTTATTCACTTTGTATCCCAGCTGTAGCCCCCTCCCTCATCTCCTCCCAATCTCACTTTCTCTCTCTCATCTCCTCCCATGTCCCTCTCCAGGTCCACTGATAGGGGAGGTCCTCCTCCCCCTCTGACCCTAGTCTATCAGGTCTGGCTGTATTGTCTTCCTCTGTGGCCTGGTAAAGCTGCTCCCCTTTCAGGGGTTGGTGATCAAAGAGCCAGCTCCTGAGTTCATGTCAGAGACAGTCCCCTTACTAGGGAACCATCTTGGACACTGTCCTGCCATGGGCTACATTTGTGCAGGGGTTCTAGGTTATCTCTTGCATGGTCTTTGATTGGAGTATCAATCTCAGAAAAGACCCCTGTGCCCAGATGTTTGGGTTAGGTTGCTGTTTGCTCTCCTTGTGGAGCTCCTGTTCCCTCCAGGTCTTCCTATCTCCCCATTTTTTCATAAGATTCCCTGCACTCTGCCCAAAGTTTGGTTATGAAAAAAATATTCATCCTATTGTCTAGAAAAGAAAGGAAACTTTTAACATTCCCATGAAGAATGAATAAATGAATGTGTATTTTGGGAAAACATGAAATGACTCTCAAACTAGAAGAAGTCCTGAAGACACAAGACATACTTGATAATGAGATTTTCAGAAGCCTCCTGCTCCATCATGAATGTGTGTTTCCAAATGACTTGAAGTAATTAATATTCAGTCATTATGAAAGTGCATGCCTGCTTGAAATCAAACTGACTGAAATTATCTATCAGCATATACCAACTAAACAGAGAAGTGCCTTTTAGGTCAGACCTGTGTCATCAGTGCTGGTGACAAGTCAATATGTAATGATGATGCCATGGTTATAATGACTCCATTATTAGATGGACCACCTGGGAACCACAGTATTGTCCTGGCTGTAGCTAAGCAACCTGATGTTTGCCCTTATACAGCTTTGGCTCAACTTATCAGTGACACATAACTGCTAACTACCGCCCAAAATTAAATAACTGGCTATGCCAAGACATGCATTGAAGTTGTCAGAATTAAGCATTAAACTTGTTTTCAAGAGAATTATAAATATCCTGTCTTTATGTGAGGCGAAATCTTCCAGAAAAGAGTGGGGACCTATACTTCCCTGTGACTCTGTCTGTTTGGCTCCTGTGACTTTCTAGAAGTTTGGGTTATAAGGAACCTGTATCTGGAACAATTCTCTAAATTCGTGGATTTCAAACTGCAGAGTTGCAGTACACAACTCTTGCTGTGAGTCAGCCTGCCCCGGATTTACTCTGGGTCAAGGTTTTCAGCATTTGAAAAGCTCCCCTGCTGTGCTGAATGCCCACTAAAGTAAAAAAAAAAAAAAAAAAAAAAAACCAGCACAAACACAGACATTTTAGCTTGACACCTGTCAGTTAGAAAGGTGTGGGTGCCATTTCCCCAATTTTGTAAGTTTCTTTGTTCCATGTAATTCTGCCCAGATTTGTTCAAACTAACCACAGCTGGAATCTACTGCTTGGTGTGAGACACGAAGAAAACAAGCAGTAAACCTGGGTTCTCCTGCTTCAAGGAGTCATGGCTTCAGGAATTATTTTTACCAACAATCACAAATTATAATACGTGGTGATAAGTGTCTCAGTGAAGAGACTAACAGATTTTAAATAGCGGAAGCTTGTTTTTATAAAGGTGGCATTTCCATTTGTAGGGTGAAAGTTACAAGCCCCCCACCTTTTTTAAAAAATCTGGATGGAATCTGTTGGATGCCAGGCTAGCACCCTGTGCACTTCACACTGTTAGAACAGCTGATTTGCTCAGTCACTCAATGCAACCTGGAGTGATGAAATAAATTATAAACCAACCCCTACTTCAAGTCTGATTGGCTTTCTTTTCACCAGACTGTACTTCTCATGCTACATATATTTAACTGTGATGTATTGTACATGGTGAAGAAAGAATGCACGGAGAGGTGAGTCCGATCTCTCCTCTGAACTGTGTAAGCTGATGTGCTGTAGTCATCTCTTCTAAACTGTAGTAGGTGCTGCAAGAATGGGAACAGGAAAAGCTAGGGATGCAGCAGCCCTCAAATCAGTCACTGCTTCATGGAATTTCCCACACTGCCTTTAGAGTTTTCAGTGTTTGTTTGTTTGTTTGTTTGTTTTTCCCTTCTCATGATCTTAATCTTACTGGAAACTCTAACTCCTCCCTTGAAGTCTTTATTTGGAGTCTTTATTTCAAATGACCTGATTAAACTGCCCAAGGAAACGTAAACTTTGTCTTTGAAAACAGCCCTGATTGCTCTGGCTTTTCACTTTTCTCTGAACTCAGCTCTGGTTTCTTTGCTTCCAATGCTATATGCAGATACATCCTAAATAGCACTGACAGCACCAGAGAAATCACTATTAAAAGGAATCTTTGGACTGCTCCCAGCTCTCTGTATCAGGAAACCCAGTGGTCTTCCCAGGTTGGCTCTCCCTGCTCATGAGAGCAGTTTTCAGTAAAACAGCAGCTGTCAGTAAAATATAGTACTTTAAAAAAAAGTTAAGAGCTATCACTACATATCATTTTATTTTTTAAATCAAAACACCATTTCTTAAGCATGCCATGACCCCTTGCTCTTATTTGTTAATTTTTTTCTGAAGGTCATGGATAGCTACTGATTCTGTTAGACACGGGGTATGATTGGACTTTGTGTGCCTTAAGTTCAAACTTTACATGAATTGGTGGTGCCATAATATTGGGAACTGGCTACCCGGGAAAGGTACACCATAGGAAATGTTATAGGTAATTCTGGCCTTTCTGTCCAGAAGGTGGCTATTCAGTGTTCCACAGAAAGCACACACATTAGCCATGAACATCTGGACTCTGCTCCACGTTTCTGTGAACTCACATCTTTAAGGCAGACCTGATGACCTGCAGCCCACCGAGGGTTCTGACAGTCACTAGCAAGATGTCCAGTTGGACACAGACAAACCCTAGCATTTATACTGCGAACTAAATGCAGGAAGGGGTTGTCTAATTAACAACCATTTCTACATAGTGAGGAACAGATTTCCTCCAGGGGTCAGCATTAAAGTAGCCTGTATTTTTAGAGTCCCTGTTAATATCTAATAAACTCACTTTTTCAGTTTAAAGAACAAACCCTTATGTGTCTTCATAATCAACCAAAAAAAGAAAAAAACTACGCAGGGACACAAACATAATTAACTTCAAACACAATATACAGGATGTGTGACATCAAATAGGTAAATGGTAACAATTACAGAGAAGCATAGGACATTACATAAGGAAATGGAGCCAGGGAACAAATGAGTAAATGAGTGTTCAACTACTCATGGTATAAAGGTCCCATATGCCAGCAAAGCACATTTTAAAGTAGTCCAGGAAGAGGCTGCTTCATAGGGTGACAACTGCACTGCTAGGTGTGGAGATACTCTCTGCCCTACTGCTGCTCTGCAGGGAATCTTGGGAAATTCCCATAAAGGCAAGACATTTCCTGGGGCAGGACATCGGCTCCCATTCTTGTCTATCCAAATTGTTCACGGCTTTATTGAAGAGTTAGATGCAAACCTGTGAACAGCCTAATTGAGCTCTGTCCTGGTGTCAGCCAACACTGGATCCCAGTTTCAGGTAGAGATTTGAGAAATTTTGACGAAAATTTTGAGGAAGTAGAAAATGATCCTGTTATTGAGAGGGAATACATACAACAGCTTGGGATTTAGCTAAATGAACCAGAAATACAACTATAAAAATAGCTATTAAACCGCCACCAAGAATAACCAAGGAAAATAGAATCTAGTAATTGAATAAAATGCTTTTTCTGATAACTGAGGAGTACTAAAGCTTAATCAATGTGGAAACATGTCAGGAGTTACATGTTTCTGAGGTGGTCCTCAACATATGTGTCACTGTATATGTAGCCTTCAAGAATCCAAGGGTCAAACTTGAATCTCTCACCCCCAAAAGATGAGCTAATATTTTTAAGAAAACAATAAGAATTAAGGTATCTTCAGAATAAAAAAATGAGAATTTTTAAAACTATTTTTAATAAGCAATTAAGCACACATTCCTAGTCACCAAGATCAGAAACCTCCCCTAATGGGTCCTTTCTGTTCCTTGGTTGAACTTCAATAATTTGAGAAGAGGAAAATACATTCGAATGGACATGACTGCTTTCACCAACTTTTGTGAAGTGTTTTATGTGAGAAAATGATTGTGATTTCAGTATCTTTGTAGAAGATTAAAAATAACTTATCAAAAGTTGCTCCTGTGAAGGAAAATGCCAGGAAGAGCCGGAGTTACACTTATCCTTCTAGAGTGAAGTGTGGGAAAAGCTAAGGAAAATGATTGGTGCCTGGTGGCTATCCTTTGACACGTGTCGTCTCGCTCTTCCCTTCCAGGGTTCCTCATGCCTGTCTTTGGACTCTCAACAGGACAAGCACATACTAAGTAGTCAATAAAATCATCAGAATTATTTGTTCTGTGCCGCCACCATGCCAGTCCTCACATCAGGCAGAGAAAATTGATGAAGCCACTGCCTATACCAAGGAGCATTTGAATCACTTACTTGAGTACGCCTTCTGCTCCTCTCTCCTCAGTAAGATGTTATTTTTTCCATAATTGTGTGATGTCAACAGATGGTACCAGTCACGAAGTCGAAAGAGAAAGATTTTCAGCACTCATATTACAGAGCAGAGAGTACTTGAAAGCTCCTGATGGGTAACCTGCCTCTCTGGGGTTCTGAGGGAGGGGCCTTCATGGGTCTGCATGTGTATTCTAGAAGTCATGCTCTTCTCTGTTAGTTGTAGGTCATGCAGAATAAACATCACAGAGTCTTCACAAAGACTCAACATGTTGAATGCAACAGTAGAAAGCACAGTCCAACAGAAATCTTCCTGTTTGATACATCCACTGCTGTTTAAATTTTTCAGACCAATTTCTAATTGTGAAAATCAAACGCAAGGTGTACATCACTGTTTCATATGCACCTGCTTTTAGCCACCATGAAGAGGTGCTCTGACCAATGGACAAGGCTCTCATGAAAATCTAGAGAAGTTAAAGATAGTCAGGGTAAAGTGTAGCAGGCACTGAAGATATCGAAGCTTATAGATTCAGGCCCTCCAAAGTTCATCCAGAAATATTCCCACAGTTAATTTATAAACTCTTGAAATGAATAGAAATTCTGACAGCTTTTTAAGTGAGGCAGAGCCTCTGAGCTCTGCTGCAGAAATATAATCTATTCAAGCCTGGGATCTATGTGAATCAGTCTTTCAGGCTTGGTGAGTTACCATGGAGTTTCTTAAGAATAATAGACCTAATTAGATTTAGTGACTCAATAAATAAATGAAGCTTTTTTTTATAACAAGCTATCACCAATTTCCCCTGTTTCAAAGTGCACAGAGAAAAAGCAGAGCTTTCATGCAGAAAACATATCCCATGTTCTTGACAAATGCCTAAAAATGCATGTCCTTTAAATCAAAGGAAGTAGATAATTGATTGACTTCTTGTGCATTCAACAGAGACAAGAATATTTTTAGGGGGGAAAACCATATAAAGTACTTCCCTCTGCTTCTTTGGTTCTTGTAAGAATTGACAAATTAAAATTATGAGTCTTGTGGACCCTTAAATTCTGATGCGGTGTCCCAGGTAAGGCCCTCTTGCAGCTGTCTGGCAGATATTACACTAAACAGAGGGTAGCTTCCCCTACAACAGGAGCTCAGGTTTCTTTTCATATAGATTTTAAATGTTATATGACAATGTGTAAAGAAACTGCAAATCCCTTGGTTTCTATGGCAGCACTTCCAAGTAAGTTGTGTTCAACGTTATGGCCATGAAACACGGCTGTTGTGTGTTTCTAACAGGAACTCAGAGGCCACAGATTTCAGAAATACGTCAAAAACATCCTCACTATGAGAATGGCAGGTCCTTTTTATGAGCCTTTTATGCAGCCAGCGGAAGATGGTATGTTCTCAGGATACCTTGTTTGTTTCTTCAGCAAATGTGTGTGGAGTCTGAGCAGTTTCGGGGACTTTCCTGTGCTCCCTCTGGACAAGGCAGTCTTGCTGTTCTGGTTGCTGGGTGCCTCTCTCTGCCTCCCCAAGGTTCCAGGCTTCTCTCTGTGTATGCTTGTCTATTTTAAACCCCTTGATCATCTTATCACGGTCTTTATTTCACCTCACCAAAAGTGGCTGAAGGTTTATCTGGCTGACAGTTCCAGGTTAGGGTCAATTGTGGCAAGGAGGTCTCAGTGGCAAAAGAGAACATTCCATCCACAAGTAGGTGCACAGCCACGGACTCACACATGCACACTTGGCTCAGTCTGCTTTTTTCACTCCTACACAGAACAGGGTTAATGAATAATGCTGCTCGCGATGGGCAGGACTTCACACTATTCAACACAGCCTTCACAGATGCCCACAGAACGTCCTCACCTAGACCAGCCCTCACTGACTCACATTTCCCAGATGATTCTAGATTTGGCAAGCTGACAATTAAAAGTAATCAATACGTCTACCTTAATTCAGTCCTCTAATCATCTCAGCTCACTAACAGGCAAAATTCTAAGAACTACTTTATCCTGTGCCTCTCCCTCGGTACAACTTGCTTAGTGTTGTTAGAATGTTCTAAATGCCTTCCCTCTAAAAAAAAAGTTCAAAAGTAATTTTCAAAAGTAAATTTGGTTTCTTTTCCAACAAAGAAAAAAAATTCTTCATGAGATGACCTCCGTCATTTAGAATTGGAATTGTTTTTCTCTTTATCCATCTCTCTTATTTTTCTTTTCTAAGATAATAATTACTGTCCTCAAAAATGCCATCGTACACTCATGTCACTGGTATAGCTCTGATTCCTTCACAGTATGCCACTCCAGGATGCAGAACTCACAATCAGCTAAACAGTACCTAACCCCAGAGAAGCATGCAAAAATATTTGCCGATTAATGATCATGATTTAGGAAATGCATATTATATTCATTATCTTATATTCATTAGGCCTTCAATAAACCCCCTTTTCAGTTTTCCAAAGTTCACTCTCTTAGACAGTTTTGCTCTTAATAGATGCAGAGGATGACAGGAAAGTAGGTGAGCAAAAAGACAGGCAGACTTAATTATAACTCTATCTGATTTGGAGTGGCACATGTTTATCAACACGTGTGCTTCTGGCATAGGCACACTATTTAGAACAACATGAAGAGTATGGTATGAGAATGTGAAAAGCTGCTGCTGAGATGTCTAGTTACTCCTTCCAGTGCTCAACTTCCATGGTACCTCTCCTATGACCATGTTTCTGTGTAGTCCCGCTAAACTAACTGTAACCCCTTCATTCAGAAGTACACAATGCAGAAGCACACAGATGTCACCGTCTCATTATTTTATTGTTATTACTATTTGCTTCAGTAACTCAAGCAGTTTCAGAGAATAGTGACCAGAAGCAATAAGAGTTTCTATTCAAACTGCTTTAAATGGTGCATTAGGTCTAATGTGTCTCTTTGATCATAATCCTGACTCTTAAAAAATTCCTTTTGGTCTCTTCAGGAAACAGCATTATCTGCATGGCATTTCCAAACAGTAAACCATATATTGACTTAGTTACTGCTTATGAGAAGTTAAACTGTGGAATCTGCATCACAGATTACAGAAGTATGTCCACTCTCAATTCTGATCATATACCTCACTTTCTGAGCTTACCAGCATTTGAAAAATGGCTCAGACTGACCCTGAGGGCTATACAGCTCATGTCCTACCAAATTCTGGCACTTGGGTATAGCCACTATAGGCGTCAGAGATGAGAAAACATTTCTTCACTCTAGGATTATCTTTCACTTTCTGTAGGGGCATTGCCATCATGCATCCTCCCTCCCAAAGACTTGAGGACCAATTTCTGTAGCTGAGAACAGAGGATAATAAACAAAGAACAAAATGAGTGATCCAGTAACAATTATTACACAGGACAGACACTCACTGGGAACACAAGCTGAGCACGTCCTTGGCAAAGGTTTGTTACAACTTCCTTTGAGATGCCTTCTTCTTGGAAGGCTAAAAAAGCCAACCATGGATCCTTAATGAAGTCAGATCAGTGACAACTTTGTCATTCAAGGAGACAAAAATCTACTTGGAGACATAGCTCCTTTTTTGTTCATATGCTCAGGACTGCGATGCACACAGCATTCCCTTTGCTCAGGCATAGCCTGATTTGATTGCACCAATACATGCTATGATTTTGAAATAGAATTTAGAGGCTGGAGGCTTCTGCATGATAACTCTTGAAAACTTATTCTTGTCCCTTCCTCATGCTGTGTCGTTCATCTATTGACCCTTCTCACCTTGGATCATTTCAACAGCAGTCTTCCACAGTGGGTATCCTAGTTACCCAAAATACAGAATAAGCTATCAATGAGGGGCCTCAAAATATCTCTTGGAGGCAAGTAAATTATGAAACATGGACATATGCAAATAGCTATAGTGAAGAACAAGAAAAAAAGCACCACGAGTTAAATGTCTCAGGGAAAAATATAAAGGACCTCTGAAATAAACATGTGAAATATTTAAAGTTAAATGAATCATTCACTGGTAATAGTTACCTTATGTTTATTGTATTCTTGCTGTGTGTTGTACATAGCCACATGTGATCTAGATTCAGGCCTCCGCATGTGCCACCATAAAGCAACTCGGAATAGAGCCGGTCTCCTTAGACATTTTCTTCTTATACTGTGATGGTATATCATGCAGACAGATGACTTGTTTGGGCAAAGAGCAGGCCTTAGAGAGTCAGGTTTGTCTAAGCTTTGGGGTGAGCAGAATGTCTGAGCGTCTGCCTCAGCAGATGCTGGGAGTGTGAACACACAGTAGCTTGTGAGTGGCTGCTACTTTCCTTCAACATGAATGAAATACTTAGATTCATCCCTAAAGTTTACTGGATTTTATGTCTCGAAATGTGTCTGTAAATCTGCTCTTCAAAAGTCACACCTAAATTGAACTACAGTTTGCCCATGCTAGAAGGCAGGACCTCCAGAGAGTAGCTAGGAGATGGGACCACCAGAGAATGAGGGTTTTGCCGTCAGATTGACTTAGTCCATTTCCCTAGGGAAAGGGTTGACTGTCTCGGGGAGCAGAGTCTGGATAGAAGGATGAAGTCTACCCCCCTTCTTCTATAGGCAGAAGGTAGTACTCAGTTTGAAAGTTCCCAGCCTCTGGGACAATGATCTTCTCTTGCTTATGTTATCCAGCCTCTGGCATTCTGTTGCATGTTAAGTAAAAAGAATGTTTGTACCAGAGAAAAGGGATGTGTAGCATGGGTCACACATGAAAGTTGCCAACAGCTCTCAACAATCCTAAGTGCAACAGGACCACTAGATCTGGGACTGAGGTTACAGTGCCAATAACAGCAAAAACAGGATGTGGTTTCAGCCAGAGGTGCAAACACAGGAGAGCTGCATTGCCTTGCACTGGAGGCTCACCTGACAAAGCATGAAACGGCATTTTACCGAACAAATGATCACTGTTGAGGCTATATTGGAAAGAACTCTGAAGGACCTGCTGGAATGTGGACCAAGTCAGTGTGTGAAGCTGCCCTCACTCTAGGACCCCAGACGAAGACAACCCATGGCTCGTCCAAGTGCAAACCCCAAGCCTCTGGCTCTTATGCCCACCCGTAAGAAACTCAAAACCAGCACCTAACAGATTTGCTCATGGCCAAACTGAAGGACTAGCAAGCAGCAGGTATGTGGAAAGCTCTGCAGTCCCTTAGAAACCTGAGTAATGTCATACAAATTGTCCTTCTAATAATTTTTGTTTGGAGAAAAATAAAAAGAACTATGGGATTGGATTTAACATGTGCCTCAATTAAAAATAACGCAGATCTACTTCAACTGCAAAAAAAAAACCTGAGGAATTTATGGTATGCTGTCAACACAGCCTTCAAATAACTGAGGATGATTATGTAAGAGCATCCTTTCCTTTTTCACAAGCTCCATTTAAAAATACCAGCCAGAGTGACTTGAAGCATTGGCAATCTACCGTTGAAAATTCCATAGAGAATTTTTGCCTTTTACAAATTGTCATTTTGCTTTATGCCATTTTGAACCTCTGATGTTATTTCGTGCAAAGAAATTGACCAGACATCTGGAGTTCTCCAGAGGGCAAGAGTGAACTCAATTAGCCATTGATTGGAAATGTTTGAGCAGATAAACTTATCTTTCTTTTCTATTCTTTTCCCTTTTTTAGGGGGGTCAATCAAAGAGAGGGAGTCCTTGTGTTCAGAGAACAATTTGAAGGCTCTGAGCTGTTACTTGGCATTTGTTTGCAAAGAGAATGTGGAGTGGATAGAACTGGCGCTAGAAAACACTTGAGTTTGTGTCAATTCTGCTGTCATCTTTAGACTTTTCAATGATCTTTTTCTTATGCTGAACAATTAGCTCTAAGATAGTCCAGTATCCTGACAGCCAAGATAATACCCTTTTACATGAGAAAGCCACTGCATCCATACCATGTTACAAGTAATTGCAAGATAAATAATTACTGCTTAAATAAGAGGGACTGTCTTATGCCCACACCAACTATGCTCTACACTGTAAATCTTACCTATTATTACTCCAGCATGACACCTAAACTTCAAGTCAGAGCCTTTTTCCCAGGATAGTTTGAACACTTCTATGTGGTACTTTCAAGGTGTATGTGTGTGTGTGTGTGAGAGAGAGAGAGAGAGAGGTTTATCCCTCTATCTCTCTTTTATGTATGTATGTGCACTTTATGTATGTATGTGCATTGCATGCATGTATGCAATAACCATGGAAACCAGAAGAGGGCGCTAGATCCCCTAAGGCAGTAGTTACAGACAGTTGTGAGCCATCATGGGGAGGGGTGCTGGGGAAAAAAATAGGAGTCCTACAGAAGAACAGCCAGTGCTGCTAACCACCGAGCCATCTCTCCAGCCTCAGTGCTGTGTTTTCAGTTTAATATTCACAGCAGTGTTTAAAATCTGTAAGAGGGCCTTAAATTCTTTTAGTCTAAAGCTTTTAAATCTGTGCCTGTGTGTGTATAAGAGAGAGAGAGAGAGAGAGAGAGAGAGAGAGAGAGAGAGAGAGAGAGAGAGAGAGAGAGAGAGAGAGAGAGAGAATGCATGTAGAAGTCAGAGGACAGCTTCCAGGAATTCTCTCCTTCTAGATGCCAAGTACCAGAGGTCAAACACATTTTAAAGCCAGGTGGCAGGTACCTGTACTAGCCAAGCTATCCCTGCACCCCCACTCCCAAGTGTAGCCCTAGGCTCAGCTTCAATTAGCATGAATTTCAGTTAACATTCTTACTCCCATGGTAGCACAGCCCCCTAGTTTAACATCACAATGACAATGAAACTTATTTTGTCACATTCTTCCCATAGCTAAAGAACTGTTGGAATTGGGACTGCAGCTGATTCCCAGGATGAAAGGAAGATGGAACAATAGAAATAACAAATTCACACCTCAAAAGACACATGCCTGCCCCTAGTGCCACACCGCACTGTGAAAGCTGAAGAGTCTAAACTTTCCAAAATAATTGAAAATGGTGTCTTTTTCTCACTTTGAAGATGATAGGGAGATACAAGACTGGGTTTCAAAATGGTATCACTCTGTAATCTTGCATCTGGAGAAACAAGCCAACCTTGCTAAATTAGAGTTCTTCATGTTAGCTGAGGAATACAATTTGACTCGTGATGGATGTCCACTCAAATATGAATGACAAGTGGTTTCCACAGAGTAAGGATAATATAAATGTCAAGTTTTATAAGAAGGTCCAGTAAGCACAGAAGCCTTTGCCCAATAGTTTAACATAGAGGAAAATGCAGTTCTCAATAATTAATTTCACCTGCAGTCCCATGAGCTGATTAGTGTGAGCTTGGTCCAAATTGGCCCGATTTTTTATAAAGAGAAAACTGTGATTAACCTCACCTTTCATTTTCCCCCATGATTCTGATTCTTATATCCACCAATCTTCCACTGGTCCATTAATCTCCTGTATGGTTCCGTGACTAAGGACAACACCCTAGTTTCTGCTATCAATCATGCCAGACAGTTTCAGAGGGTTTTAAAGGGCTACTCAAGGTGTGACTCCCTCCTTGCCTGAAACTCTGTGGAATCTGTGCAATCACCCTGACACCTCAGAGTGCTGATTTCAAGCTCAACCATTGGCACATCTCTGTGTCTGATGCCCACATGTCCCACTTGAAGCAGACACATTTGCTAGTGAGTTTAATAAACCTCATCTAGTCTTCCCTTTGTTTGCAAGTGCCTGGCAGCCAATCTTTGTTCACCCAGTAGAGTCTAGTCTCTGATAGAGTATGTGCTGGATATGTTCTCAGTATATCAATTACCTGCTCACACACATAGTCAAAATACCTTGGGGTGTTAGTAGTTTTTTTTGTTTTTAATTGCGATAAATGTTCATAAAAGTATACATTAGTGTACTTTCTATATTTGTGTTTTCTGTGGTGTTTATGAAAGTTACTTCTTCTTTGCCTCATGTATACAAATTTAAATACAATTTAATACTGAAGAGCAGAACTCAAAAACTGAATCTTTTTCATTTCACTTAAAATGAATGTAGGACATAATCAGGTGTTAAAATGTTAGAAAGCATGGAGGCCGCAGTTACAAGGGAAAGTCCAACTTCAGACCTGAGCTCATCCCCACTTCTCGCAGTCATTCACCTCAGATGCTGGGAAGACATGCGGCTTTTGATCTGTCTATTGAGCAAAAGATCACTTGTCTGCAAAGCAGAGATAAATGAACATTATGAGGGAATGTACATCAGAATACCAAGAACAGGAAGATTCTAGAAGTGTTTATTCAGTCCTGTTCCTAATATCACTTTTAAAATTTTACAAAGACAATTCCAGAGAGCTTGTCTCTATGAACAAGACAGATGATGTTCCTCATGAGATATCACAATCATATTTTCATATAACAAATATGACTTTGGTCCAATCTATGAGAGTCCATAATCTATAACCATATGTATGGTCTATCTTTGCAGCCCTCAGCAAAAAATATAACCAATAAGTAGTAATGATTTGATGTATGAATAGCAATTGCTCTAATACGTGAAATGCTAGCTCGTGTGATTATTCCATAGAAGAATAATAAAAAGTTACAGATACTCTCAAAATGCTAACTTAACTGACTGGATTAACAGACATGGCAACCATAGATTTGCATTTCTCTCCTTTTTGTGTTACGAGGGATAGAAGCCAGAGCCTCACATATCCCAGGCAGGTACTCTATCACTCTGCTATGACCCAACCCCAGGAATTTTAATTTAAAAATCAAAAAGAATTGTTTTTTTTGTTTTGTTTTAATCATAGGTTCTCAAGAGAGATAGAACTGATTGTGGACACCAAAATGTAAGTATTAAAACTTCATAAACTTTCAATATTTTATTACAAAAATCAATGAAACTCACTATGATAAAATAAGGATTCTATGTTCTGCTCTGAAGACTGTGTATGCAACAGGAATAGCCAACACCTTCTGGGCAAGGGAGCACATATAGGTAATCTAGCTTAAAGTCAGGCTAGGCAATGAAAAAAGACATCTCAAGAAAACACAGTGGGAGGAGGTAGAGTAAGTGTTCCTATACTTATGTATTTCTTACAGGAAAGAGTCAATTGAGACCTGTTGGAAAGTCTTAGAGAATCCACACTTCACAGGTGCTTACACACAGTCTTACCTGTGTCTGTTATGTTTTCTGTGTCTTATGACTCTCATAAGTCAAATTAATACTTTACACAAACCCAAGCATAAGGCCTCTTCTAGGCCTTAAATTCTATTTTTTTAAAGGCAGTGCAATAGGGCTGACACGATGACTCAGTGTGTAAGGAAGCTTGTAACTGTGTCAGATGACTTGAGTTCCATCACTTGGTAGAAAGAGAGAACCAGTTCCATCAAGCTGTCCTCTGACCTCCACCACACACACATGCACACCCACATGTACATAACCTTCTTACTCATATAAATAAATGAACCAAAGGTACCGAAATAACGAGAGTTATTTTGAAATAAGATTTAATCACAAGACACACCTGTAACATGAAAGGGTCATAGATAAATATTGTACTTCCTAAACCTAAACTCTTAAAAGAGGCCCATATATATATCAGCTCATTTACTCTTGAGCGATGAATTTCTCTGATCTTGAAAAGTGCTCCACTTCAGAAACCCCATGGCAAATCAAATTCATTTTTTGAAGGAATGTTTGGACGAGACCCTCTTTTCTAACTCTATAATAATTCAAATCTGCATAACCCTAATCTTTTGGAATGAAAGCTGGCACACAGGTGCTATTTGCCATAATTATTATGGACTAAATAAGGAAAGGAAGGAAGATTTATTTTTATCTGACATAATTTCTCAAGTTTTAAGTCAGAAATGTATTTAGCAGTAGGCTGTGTTTAATCACACATTCAAAGACTATAATTTCTAATTGCAAATGCATGAATAAAAATTTTGTGGTATTATTCTTACTTCCTCATACACATCTGACTGAAAAATATTTTGGAAAATATATAATTCAATTTCTACAATCATTTTCATAAAATGTTATCAAATTAATATTTCTCTTGCAACCAATCTCCATTATTATTATTATTAATGATAGATACATAGAATTCAAGAATACTTTGACCTCGCTTATCAATTATTTTGTGAGGATAACCAATAAAGGCCTGTTAGTTTATATAGTCTAATATGTAATGATTTACTACACTGTTCATAATATGTCTTTACAGACATTATGCATTTCAGTAAACAGCTGATTGTGACCAACATTCATTTGCAGAGCAATTAAAGAAGCTTACGAAAGGACAGAGGGCTGGAGGAAAAAGTTCTAGTACATAGGACTGAAGAGTCTGGTTAACTCTAAAGAAAGATTTCACTCTAAAAATTACTTATAAAACCCTAAATAGATTATTTCCCAAAGAGTTGTTTGCCTGGTTTTTATGATCCCTGAATGAAGCACCTTTGCCATGGGTAAAGGACTTCTACATCGGAAGGGAATTGCATCTGCTTGAAGATGAACAAAATTCTGCATCTCTCATATCAACAAAATCGATATAAACATCCTGCTGGGTGAAATAATGTAAAAGGATGCAACGTAATGAGCTTGGGTGTGTTGGTGGGCTCCCCTTTTCTGGGGAGTAGGGGAGGGAGGGTGGGACCACTAGGAAAGGAGGGAGGGAGGCTTTGAGGAGGATGTTAAGTGAGTAAATTAATTAATTAATTAAAAAGAAAAAGAAACATTAAAGATCCTTCTGGACATAGCTTGATTTCCACCATGGCCAGGTCAGTTTCATGATGTTTAGCTTGGCTGTAACAATTAATGCAGAAGCTGATTGTTTAAATATGCTAGCTTGGAGTCTGGTGAAATTTAAATATTTGGCAGATTGTTAGAAAATGCTCCATCACAGTCAGCCAGTCCTTAGGTGTGAATGGAGAATCATTATCAACAGAAATAGTTTCAAGGAAATAATGTGAGAAGCAATTGGTTCGATATGTACAGTTCTTCAAGATCAGATCTGTGTCAGCATCTTGTAGGAGAACAAACATCAACAGAGTTTCACAAAATGACAGCTACACTTACACACTGAACAGTAGGACACGCTGGAAAACAGTGTCCTTGGTTTTGTTTTACAACCCAGGGAATGTGGATGGCAAGGTGACTTTTTGTGCCTCAAATTCTTTGTCAGGAAAATATGATACGATAAAGGAGAAGATTGGGCTGTCTCCAGGAGTTGCTGTATGCTGCAAAGTATCATATCTACAATGGGCAAGTGTAAACTCTCTCCCAAATAGTCCAGGATCATCAATGTTAACACTGAGACTTTAAAAGCTTCATGTTTTTTAGATGTGAAGTTCAAATCCAAATTTTATTTATATTAGACAATCTCTGAGAGTCTGATTTTTCCTGAAATTCTGTAAGAAGGCATTTACTTCCAGTGGCAAGCTCAAACTGGAGGCTTCTATGCTGAATCTACAATAAACACTGGGTTTCCAAGATGGTCAGAGGGCACACAAGAAGTATGGCCTGGCATCCCAGAAATTCATATAGAACCAAGATCGTGATGGCTTCAAAGCTTCAAGCTGGTATCAATTTCTGGTGTGAAGGCACCAGAAAAGGATTCAAAGGGTTATTAATTGGGTTATTAATTATATTTTTAACAATTAAAGGAAATATCTGCTGCCTATCAATGATGATATAAACTGTATATTGACTTTAACTAATGAGAATTAAAAAACTAAGTCAGGGAAATTGTGGCTCCTGGCTCCTCTAGGTCTTTCATCTCCCCCTTCTCTTTCTCTCTCTCCTTCCTCTTCCTTCAGCCTTCTCTACTCCAATCCTCTGATTATTTATTGATTAGCACAATTACCGCTGTACTGAGAATACAAGTCAAAGAAAGGTCAAGGCTGAAAGTAGAAGGTTCAAACCACATCTTCTCAGAGGAAGACATTGGAGTCTAAGAAGGTCCCAAGAGGAGAATAGTGGACAGCTTGAACAGGAGCTTGCCTTGCCCCCTGGCCCTCTAGTAGGCCCTGGATAAGGGACTTGGCTGAATAAGGCCTGGCAATGCTTGAAATGAGGCAATGGCAGCCTAAGAACTGGCTAAAAGATCCCTGGCCACACTGAGCTGTCCATGTCTTCCTGTGATGTGTAGTGTGACTTAACCTAGTGGTCAACTGTCTCATGCGTAAAGGCAATGGTAATTCAGTGACAGAATCATAAACTGTATTATGTGTCATTTACAATAACAGAAAAAGAAAGGGGAAAATATAAGCAGATACTGCATAAAGTGTTCAGAGCCATTCAGCCAGGATTACATATTGCCTCCTGTGTTTCTCAGAATGCCTATATCTGATAAAAATAATTTTATTTACTAAGAAATTTTTTGCCTAAAAAGCAAATGTCTGGAGGGCACCTATGCTTTTTTTTTTAACACTTGTGGGTAATTAATAAGGCCAAGAATCTCTGGATCATCCTCATCAGGATATCACATGCATTGTAATTGGTGTCAAAGTGGCAGTATCTCTTCTCAGATTTCTTTAATTTATCTTAAATTACGTATTCTCTCTAAGCACACACATCACCAACAGAGTGAAGGGAGTTCAATGAGAATATGAGCAAAAATTTCCTTAAATAGAATTCGCATAAAAACCTACAAAGGGTGCAAAATGTTCTTGTAATATTACATAGTATTTGGCTGCCAGCTTCTTGCAGTCACAAAGTTCACGCCATAAAATAACTATGCAGATTGATTTTCAATGAGCTTTAAAAATTTCAATAATTTAACAAAAGCATCATGTTTTAAAACCCACCTTTTTCTACCCTTACCATCCAAAAGATGATATCTCAATGTAGCACTTTTATTTGTTTTTATTAAACCCCATCTCCACGTCTTCCGTGTCCTTGGTAGAATCAGGTTTCGCTTAAGAAGTAAATTTGATAGTGTAGACACATTTCCTCCCTGGACTCTCTCGTCATTAATTCCTCACTAGAGTAAGTGCTCGCTGAGCACTGCTGTGCTTAGAGAGATGTGAAGATAAACCCAGCTGGCTACAGACACAAAGAAAAGCCACTGGATTCCAGAGCTTTCTTGTGTGGTTGAACAGGGCCTATGGCAGGGTTGTTGTTTTTTGTTTGTTTCCTATTTAGCCATCTCCTTGAATTGACAGCCAGGAACATGGGGAGAGGGCTTCTTCTCACGCCCTCATGAAGGTCAGTGATTACTTTGTTTTCTCCAACTAGGTGTATCTATTACTAATTTGCCCTTAAAACTCTTACAGAATGTTACGGTGCGATTTGTTGAATTGTTCTATTTGTGCATACACACAGACGGAGCGGTGTGTTAAGTTGATTCCACAGTTCTTTAAAGAGGAACTGAGCAGGGACCATTCTCAAAGGCAAGATCAGAACTCAAGATCCAGGAGTAGCTGTTCTGCAGTAGCCTTGACTGATGACCCAGCACCTGGTTTGTGAGCTTCCCCCAGCTGTTATTTCCCTGAAGTGAGCTGGAATGGTTTCCAGCAAGAGGAAGCCACAGTGTGTGAGATGCGGGTGTGTACTCAGCAGCCCTGCTCATCTGAAAGGATGTCTTCTCCTCCCTATGATTTCTTTTGGTGTAAAACTTTAAAAGTCTCTGAACTGTGACATCACCATAATTACTGCTCTGGTGGCTTCTCTAGAGTCACTCTCTGAGCATTCATCCACTTAACATCTTTGCCTTTGCCGCCTACACACAGTCTTAACCCACACAAAACACTTGTTTGCAGTAAGACATCTCCTTGAATCCAACGACAGAGCCCCAATCCAGCTGCTACCAATTGGTCCTCAATAGCCAAGACTTCGTGAAGAAGGAAAACAACGGGGCCTAGAGGAAGGCACCACTGATCAAATAGAACTAACAAACACAGGCAGCCTTGCTCTTTCTCAATGGTTATCAGAACCTAGAGACACTCAACATGGTTAAATTGCTGAGAACAGTGGCTGCCGAATGTTCAAGCATAAACGGGACATCCATGACATGGCTGACCCCCCAGATTCACGGAACAGCACTAGAAAAAGAGAGAGAAAGGATGTAAGAGATGTGGGATGGTATGGGGTGCCAGGTGTCATAGAATGCACTCTTCCAGACATGTCATGGTGGTTGTAGTTAAAGGCATAGGGTCAAGGTCTATCAACATCATGGTAGGCACAAGGTGCAGATAGGAGAAGGTGATAGATCCCCACTCCTTTCTGGAGGTCTATAGGCAAGGTAGTCATTGTTGGGGAAGGGAAAGAGCTTTTCTTCAGTGGTGGAGTCACTAGCAAGGGGCTCACACTTCTGTTAACAGTCATTCCCCCCATGATCCTGTAAGCAATCTGAGTGATACTCACTGGGTCTTTCTCTCTCTCCCCCTCTCTGTCTCCCTTCCCCCACCTCCCTCTCTCTCTCTCACACACACCACATGTGGAATAGGAACTAATTTGTAAGAAATAGGGAATCAGTAGAAGTTGGAGGAGGAGACAAAAAGGTAATGAGTGTGGCGAATGGGATCAAGATATATTATGTACATGTAAGGAAATGTCATAATTAAACCCATCATTCTGCATAATTAATATGTACTAATGAAAACATTAAAAAAGTAGCCGCAGATACTTTTCCTGGGGAAAACTAAGCAGCTAGAAAATGTGTGAATCCATTTGGATGACAAAATCCCTTGGTACTTGTGGAAGCATTTCCAATCAGCAACCCAGGGTAGCAGACTCAGTCACACTTCCAAGTATGTTGGAAAGCTTTCTGCCTTGTTCCTTATTGTTCTCCTTGTGCTGTAACTTTGAGGGTCTCTGGGTCTTAAATAATGTTTCAAAGGCACAGTTCTCCCAGACTGCCCAAGTCCATCAGTTACCTAAGCCATATCTAATGTCCAATTCAAAACGGTGAACTTGACAGAACCTGCCACTTGACTTTTGGGTAATGCATATTTCTGCCTCTAAGTAAACTGTAGAATGTAATGAACACTTTGTATAATTCAGAGCATTCTGAAAGAATTATGTTAGAGCTGTTCTTATAACTAATATGGTATCCATACACAATCACTGAATTACACTAACAAACCATTCTTTTCAGAAATATTGCCTAAGCTGACATAGAATCTGGGATCACATATCATAGCACTGGCTCAAACATTTTAGCCTTGCAACAGAATAGTTGCTGCCATTTATCTACATATACTAACACCAGGCTTTATTGCCTTTGCCTATGTGTGTGTGTGTGTGCACTCAAGTGCATGCACATGTGTATATATGGTTTATAGGTATATATTTGCATATGTGCATATGCACAGGCATTCATGCAGACTGGCAGTCAACACTGGTATCTTCTTAATTTGCCCTCCACCTTAGTTTTTGAAATGGGACCTCTCACTGATCCTAGTGCTCACTAGTTCATTTATAAGATGTGACCAGTACATCCCAGAGATCCTCCTTTCCCTGCTGTCACACCTTTATAAGGCTGGGATTGCATGCACACCACCACCATCCCTAGCTTTTTAATTGTGTGTAGAAGATAAAACTCAGGTTGTCATGCTTGTACTACAGGTACCTCCTGGCTGAGCCATCTCCCCAGAACCTTTATAATATATGTTTTTCTGTACAACCTTAATGCTGTTGAATCAGTTGTCCACAGCCATTTGTAGAAACAAGGAAGCTGAGCTTTAAAGAACCTAATGTTTTCTTAGGCCACACCCTGAAGATGAGCCCTGGGTATGTCTGCAAAGCCTGTCTTAGAGCCTTGTGGAGAACATTGTACCTATTTAAGTGGTCTAAGTAAAGAATTTTAGTGTGGTGAGACTGAAGATGCTGAGAATTAAACATTCTGGAATGACAATGTTCTACTGGCACAACAAAGTATCTAAGGAGGCAAGAACATAGAAGCAAAATGCTTTCCAAAGGACAAAAAAAACTAGTAAAGTATTTAAGAAGTCATAAAATCCTTTAACCCTGGCAAGGCTTGCCTGTACCAGCAGCAGCTCTGAGCTCTCCTGAGCTCAAGGTTGGAATGCTGTCTCTCCAGGTGTCAGGATTATCTTAAGTCTTAAACATAAGCCCAGACTTTCTGAGACAGACTGTTTTCCCATCCAGTAGCCTCAAGCCAGGCATAAACACCAAAGCTTTACTGAAGTGGAAAAGCCACAGGTGCTGAACAGAGCGCTGGACAGACAGGAAAGACAGGAGTCATGGATTTCACTTTAGGCTTTTTTAGGAGGAGAGTCTTGCCCATCCCAAGGCAGAAAGGTCACAGTTTAAGATTTCCTCAATTTTTTCCCTGTGAGTTTGGGTGAGACACTTCACAATGAACACAAAAAAATGAGATATATTTCAATCTATTTCTTGAAGACCACTAGAGGTTCAAAATTTTGCAATCTAAGTCTATTGTGCCCATTACTGGGTCTCATAAAAGATATTTAGCTTAGATATTCTTGTTTCAAATAATTTTAAACATATATTGTATTTGGATACACTTCACATTGTCATTGAAAACCATCTCACAATCATTTACAGGTACTGTGATGTGGACACCTTTTTGCATAGTTTACCTGTACATAATATAAGTATCACAAACCACCCTCCCAACCCACCAAAAGACTGGACTGAAATAAACACACTAATTCAAACTCTCAAGTCAACATTTCATCTGGAAAGACTCTCACATAAGCAATAGAGTTTGATATGCAAGAATTCATTCAGCTATTTTAAGGTGATGGACATCTAAGCCCTGTCGATTTTTATTTTATTTTATTTTATTTTTTGCTGCTAAACAACAGTGAAGGCTGAAAAGAATAAAGCACATTTTACTGCAGAATACATCACATTTCTCTGTTAAAAGCCTCATTATTTAGATGCTTGACTGGTATGCATGAATTATCTCCTCTTACCTATCCTGATTTTCCCAGATACAAAACAACAATGCACAGGAATGTTTCCCTGGGGATCTTGGTAAGACTTAAAATTGCCAGCTACAGCTATACAGATATATTTGGGATTGGGGTGGAGGGCAATGGTTAATATTCATGGTTTAGAGTGAGTGATTCAGAAATCTTTCCTTACACTTATTTTTGGGCCTCTTCTTAATATGTAGACATACATTCCTGTTTATGTTTAGTAAATCACTTAATATTGCTTATTCATCATGAGATGATCAGTGTGAGTCTTGTCTTGTTTCTTAGCATGACATAGGGTATGTGCTGTCACAGGGCAAAAGTGATGAGGAGCACATGGCTGTTAGCAAATCACTGTGGGATTGCATGCAAGGATGTTTTACCCAGACTACCTAGCCTTTATCTGTTTCTATCGTCCAGCTCTAGTTCTACTCTGCTTCCCTCTTCATCTTCCTCTTTCCTACCTCTTCTTCTCTGGCTTTGTGTCTTATTGAAAAGCCCCACAAAACAAAGAACATTGAGTAGGCTCCAAGAACTGAGGGTGAACTCTGGCCAAGAAACAGCCAGGAACTTTAGTGGAGCCACTGAAGGAACTGAACTGTGCCAACTCCCCAGAGTGATCTTAAACGTTGAATCTTCCCTAGCTGAACCTCAGATGATAATGAAATGATATCAGCACTTGTTTCTACTTTGGTGGGTACCTTGTTAGGGACTCAGCTAGCATCATAGAGATTGTTTACTACAGAAGCTGAGACAATGAAGAGATGATTCTGGCTCTTGCTGGCAGGTGCCATGCAGCAAACAACACTAGCTAAAAAATGAAAGGCAGTTCTGCTCTTCTGTGCACACCCCTTTTCCATTTGTCCCCCATAGCATCTGGTCCCACAGAAAGGACAAGTACAGAAACAGAGGTTATCACTGACATATCTTGCTTGATATGACAGCCTTTGGCTTTTGGTCCCCTCTCCCTTCTTATTTGTACACCAAAAAATGGGCATGGCTATTAAAAATGCACCAAATATCTCATTCTGACTTTGTGGCTGCAGTAAATATCCCATCATGTGTAACTAACACAAAACTTTTTCTTCACATAGGTTCTGTTCTTCAAATATAAATGGTACTAGAATCCACTTTACAGAAAAAACAAAACAAACAAACAAACAAAAAATGAGTGCTGCTTCTTGTCAGGTTGTATTTTTATATTGTTTTATAACAACTCTGTCTAAAATACCTTTCTTACACTATTTATCTAAAATAAAAACTGGAAGAGAAACACACTTGCTAGGAGTTATAAGACAAACCCCAAAGTTCAATTTCATTAGTTTCCTTATACTCTAAAGGCAGAAGAATCTCCATCTTTTCATATACTAATAGCACATCCTTTCTAATTCTCTCCTTGCCACTAAGACCCCCAGAAACGTAATGTTTTACATGTATTTGTTAAAGAAAGAGCATGATTAGTTCATCTTTGTTCCTTAATCCTCTTATGTAAGTCTTTTAAATGAAATGACTGAAAGATAAAATAGTTGTAAAGATCAAAATGACAATTGTAGATTGAAATATCTGCTGAATACATTCTAATATTAAATTATTGTCACCAGAAAAGAAAAAATGCAAACGCTTATGAGCCCTTATGGATACACAAAGAGAAAAAGTGACTAAAGATGTCAAATGAATCAAATGATCAGGAACAAAAACAGTAACTTGGATTAATGTTTTTACAGATGGTGATAGGGACAAGTTCAAGTTTCAGGGTGAGTATGTAATGTCTGAAGCAGAGACATCTCTTACTCTTTCTGTCCTGAAGTTTTCTACAGGACATTCAGAACCACTTGGGATCCACTGAAATTAGTGCATAGAAGGTTTGCAGCCCTTTGGGCTGACTATACATGTGTTCATTCTTTCAAGCAGAAGCATTGGTATAGGAAATCTAGGAGCCCAGTACGCTGCTGTTCTCCAAGGCTTCAACATCTAATTCAGTATGAAATGTGAAAAACAAACAAACAAAAAAAACAAGAACAAAGCAGGATATTGCCCCCACGTTCCTAGATACGAAGTTTCCTATGCAATGACTAATGCTTGCTAAGTATAACAAGTGACAGAGCAATTAAAGGGTAGTTTGGGGGTTCATGGATGGGAGGTAACTAGACATGGACTCAGAGCTGTACATGCTGAGGCACCAGCAGAAAGGAAGACAGTAAGGACTCAAGGGAGGCTGCACCTGACTCCGTGGACGACCACAGTATACAGCATGCAGCATGAGAAAGAGCTAGGCCAGGCTGAAGTTGACTGTGGACTGTGGAGACCTATATAATTCTTTCTATGGGAAGCACACTGGGTTGAATAGAAGTCTATTGAGGACTCAAGAAGCAGGAGCCTACTTTCAGTAAGCCACAAGGTCCTTGTCTTTTAACATCTTATTTTTCTCTAGTCTTTATCTCCCGAAGGTATTACCACAATTATGGGATTTCCCAAGAAATGAATGGTATTCAAATAAGTGATTGAACAAGTACAGGCATGAGAAAAGAAAGTATAGAGGCCTCAAAAATTTATACTTGAAAAAGGGTACCTACACTCCTACTTCCCACCCTCCTCTGTGGTCTTTCCACTTTAAGGAGCCACATGTGAATTTCCATGGTGGCAACTAAGCATTGATATTCTGGGTTTCTGTGTAGACTTCACACCTCAATCTGGCCTCTCTATGCTACCAGGCAAGGCTTCCAGCTGTCTGTAGACCTGCTCTGGGCAAGGCCCTCATCCTCTACTCACTAGTTTTGACTCCTTCCCTTACACCCCAGTACCCAGCAACTTTCACTTCCTGGACACTCTCCTCTCCAGTGTTGTTGTCATGACATCAAGGTCTGTGTTACACAGGCTCCTGTTTGGATCAACGGAAATTATGTCAAGAGCCTGTTTCCTGATGCAGTAAGAAGGCTCCTGGAAGGCACACAGTGTATTGTCCATTGATAACTGCAGCATGGGGGAAGAGAGGGAGCTGCCATATCTGAGTTATCCCATTAATGTTCCTGTTTAGGTGTTCTATTATTCTGCACCCACATCAATGCCCCCTCTAGGCCTTCTCAAGAAAGTAAGCAACCAGTATATGGGAATTTTTCCACAGTTCCATGGCTTAGGATCACAAAAACAAACAACAACAACAAAACACCTGAAAACTATCTGGACAGTGATGATAATTCTAGCTAGATCCTTAAGCATGTCAATCAGTTGAGGAATTTCCCTGGTACAAAAGGCAGCAGTGGTAACTTCCCCACTTGACTTTTCCTAGATATTACTTGTAATAATTTAAACTCTTAAGGATTTGTTGTTAAAATTTATAATTTTCATGCAGTCTGGGACTGCATGGCTTACAATACAGGCACTTAGAAGCAGGAGGCAGGAAGATCAAAGAGTTCAATGCTGGCCACAGCTACATTGTGAATCTGAGGTCAGCTTCTGCTACCAGAAACTTGGTCTTACTCTACAAGAGATAAAAAAAATAAAAATAAATAAAATCCATAGTTTTCTATGTTAGTGTGTCATCTAACTTGTACAGACCACCTTATAAAATCAAAGAAAATCTTGCTAGCAGGTTTTAGTTCAAGATTTCCACATTAATTATGGTTTATATAACAATGAGACAGGATTAGAAATATATAATTGATGTTCAAAAATGTATATTTCAAGAAGAATCGATTTGCTCAGTTAAGCTGATTACTTATAGAAACGTGACAATCCCCTGTCATTAAGAACTTATGGAAGTGTTGACCACACAACCTATAAGCCTTGGCTGTTCAGAATGGCACTGTACTTGGTCTTATAGCAATTTCTTTACCACTTAACAAACAAATAAAAAATGGTTTGAAACATGGTTAAAAAAATGCTGATAGCCGCAGATCAGACCCATATTGCTACTCTTTGAAAGAAGATCAAGAGGTTGGGTGTCCTTCCTCCCAAGAAAACACATCTTCAGATAAGCCAGGAGATGAAATGAGCACAGCAGCAAAAGGCTGGGTGTGGACAGTGAGTTCTCACATCAAGAAGGAGTGGAAGTGTCCTCTGAGCAAGCAGGCCAGGGTAGAAAGAAAGGGCAAGAATGACCTTACCCTTACACAGGTGGTGTACTGTGTGTGTCTATAAGAAGGTGGGTGCCCAGAGGCCTTCCATTCTGTCCATAAATAGCAACCTCATGAAGAAACTTCTCAGCTCCTAAGTGATCAGTGGAGATGGTTCCCATTAAACACAGGAGAAACATATTTCCCTGAAGAAAGCCATAGGGATTCTCTAGGCGCCGGGGAAATGAGTGCTTCCAATTCACGATTGATTTCAAAGGCTTTTAAATCATTACGGATCAGTCCTCAAATAATGCAAATTTTAATTTAACATTTATCTCTTTCTTACATAACGCCAATCACATCAGAGTGTGCTAAACAGTAATGGGGAAAATATAGAATAATTCACTGCAACAGTATTTTTACATGAAAGACTATAATTATTCCTTGAAGTCTGTTAACAATACAAACAGTGTGGACAAGAAACTCAGATGGAAGCTTTGTTGTAAATTCATACTTTTAAGGAGATAAAACGGTGCAGGATGATGGGCAGTGATAATGGAGGCATGGATGGTACAGAGGAATCATCTAAAATAATTGCACAGTTTCATGACAAAGCAAATTCATGTTGAAATCAGTGTGGGCTAATTAGCCTTTGAAGGATTAATGAATTGATTATTAGATCCTCATGCCTTTTATTGAAGGGACAGAAGAGATGGGATATGCAATCTATATATGTTTAAACTGGGGCATATCTTTCATCTACAATGTAATTAATCTACACTCCACTGCTGAATAATGAAGGATTGTAAATCTGAGTTTGTGTAGATTCCGTTGGATCTGCAGTTTCCTTGCTATCTTGTCCTGATTATAGACTCCTCTTAGTCTGAGATGAGCTGTGTTTTCTATGTCAGGATAACCTGTGTGAGGGCTGCTGGTGTACTAGAAGCGTCACCCTCACACTTCTAGGACTCACTTGGAGGATAAGTGTGGGAATTGAAACTGAAAGAAGAAAGGGACAAGTTTTTCTCAGTTAAATCAGTGTTTCACGACAATGTTCAAAGCCCCTGTGCTGTGAACATGGGGAGAGAGTACAGCCATGACATAACACTCTTTCTCAAAAGGAAAGTGGGGTCAACTGGGGTGCCTATGCCTTATCATCTGGATAATCCCCACACAATCTTGTTTTTAATTTTGTAGTGCCCACATCCTCATAGTTTGTCTTGAGTTTTATTAATGTTGAGATTCACCAAAAGACCAAAATTAGTAAGTGAGCACACTTGTTACCTGACCACTAACTCACATCATTCTTCCCCGGGTTGTAATTGCTTTCCCAATGTGACTCATTGGCAAAAACAATCTGGACCTGGAGCCAACAATGTGACTCCTGCATGTTCTGTGTCTCTTGATCTTATGTCTGTGCCAATGTTTAAAGCATACACTAAAATGACCCTGGCTTACTCTATGACAAACAATGGGATGAAATTAAACCAAGGCTGGCAGCCATGAACTTCAAACGCATTAAAATTGCATTACTCCCAGAGTTGCTTTAAGCGGGTATGTGGTGTTTTGTTTTGTTTTGTTTCACCCACCAAGAAGGTTCCAGACACAACTTTTAGCAAAGTGGGTGGAAGCAACATCACCTATGAGTCAAGTTACCGAGTTAGATTCGAATCATTAAAAGGGCCAGGGGAGCATTTTCCTTTCTTGCAGACCCCTGCCTGGTGTAAGTGGTTTAAGAAATACTGCACCAAAAGAAGCCACTTTCTACTAAGCATCTGGAATAGCTGATCCACTGGGGGAGACGCAGGGTTTGTATGATCTGCAGAAAGCTCCTGGACCACTCTGTTTTAACTAGTTCTGCTTTGCAATTTCTGTGTGCTCTTTTTCAAATAAAGAGGCTATTAGTTCCTCAACCAGTCTCCACACCAGAGACTGGAGTTGCCCTTAAATATAGTCATATCAATAATCCAAGGTCATTTAAGGTCATCCTGAAGCCACTGTGGAAATGCCCCACTGACTTATAATTTAGCTATAATTGCTTGTATGCTGATAGCTTGCTCAGAAGTAGATATCCGGGGAGCTAAGAACTGAGCCTGTGCATCTTAAGGCAGCAGAAGAGCGTTGATTCTGTTAGGACAAGTACATTTCTGCACAGCCAAAGCTTCCATATCCTTTGCCTTGGGTTGTATATCAAGCCATTCGGCCTATTTAAAAAAATGCATTGCTGGCCCAAGTAATAGGGAGAGTACACATCAAATTGGTTTGATTCCCTTATCACCACCCCTGGTCCGGGAGTTCAAGTTTTTACTCTAGTAGTCTAAGGGGTGAACAGGTCTTCAAAATTCTCCCTAGAGCAAAGATGTGGGTAGTGTAGATAAATTTCTATTTTTTTACCAGAAATCTTGCTGTGATTTGGCATTTAACTAGTAAGATCAAAATTAAAGGCATGCTCTCTTCACATTTTGGTACAAGGCATATGAAATTACTCGTAGAGAGAAATGTACTCAATAGGGGAGGAAAGGCAAAAGAGAACACAGAGCTTGAGTTGTGCAAGTTGTCACAGCTTATTTCACCATGAGCTCAGCAGAAAAACTACCAGAGTCACATTTAGAATCCAGCAGAGCATGGAGTGTTTAATATGCCATTTGCATTTTGACAGCTTAGAAATGTCTACATTGGATTTGCTAGATCCTCGGCAATAAGCACTAAGTGGCCACTGAGTCTTTGTTGATCTATTTCGGGGAGGCAGCAGAACCATTTTCTTGACATCTTCCAGTTGGATTGTGTTTCAGACAATAAACTGGAGACTGACGGAGGCAGCCTTGCCCTGGGGAAGGAGATGTTTCGCCTGGAGGAACTTGGGAGCCAGAGGTAGGTTGTGCTCCAATTAAGCATGGTTGGCCAGATGAAAGCCAGCATAAAAACAGCCTGTCCCTCCCCTCCCTTTGGTCTCTACCAACAAGATGCTTGAGCCCTGGAAGAGGGGTAGGCTGGAGCCCCGGCAATACTGCCACGGCTCCTCTCAATGTGTGCAATGAAATGACAGTGTTCTCTTCTTCCGGTTTGTCAAACCTGTGATTTTAGGAGAAAGAGTCCCCCTTTATTTTTGTTTAAAAAAAAAACATTTTGTGTGTGTGCATTATTTATTTATTTATATATGTGTATTCCATGTGTGGTAGTTATCCTTGGAGGCCAGTAGGGGGTGTACAAGCTGAGTTGAGCTAACAGCTGTGAGTTGCCTGATGTGGGTGCTGGGAATCGAACTCCTGTCCTCATGGGCAGCAGGCGCTCCTGGCTCTTAACCACTGAGCCACCTCTCCAGCCTCATGATTTGCTTTGCTTTAATTGTTCATGGCCTTAAAAATTCCAAACTTGTAACTAAAGGGGTACTCTAGAAGCAGTAGAAGGTTTTTGGCTGACCAGATATGAGTTAA
This sequence comes from Pachyuromys duprasi, assembly GCA_028658305.1. NCBI lineage: Eukaryota > Metazoa > Chordata > Mammalia > Rodentia > Muridae > Pachyuromys > Pachyuromys duprasi. Next base: position 108,233,896 of record CM053764.1, on the reverse strand, counting down.
AAAGAGAGAGAGAGAGAGAGAGAGAGAGAGAGAGAGAGAGAGAGAGAGAGAGAGAGAGAGAGAGAGAACTATCTTTGACAATGCAAATAGGAAAAAAGATTTGAGGATGACACCTTGAATATAGCTAAACAGGCAGCCTTTCTGATGCATGCTGGATTTGGAGTGATTTTGAGCACACTTATTCACAGGAGGCACTAGTTTCATCTGGAGAGGAATTAGAGTGACCTAGCTCTAAAGAAACTGGACCGCCAAATTAAAGGCCTTAGCATCCTTCGGTAATATGAATTTTCAAAGAGGTAACAATCTAGAGGCGTAGGCAGACAGTCCTCTTTGGCCCTTGAGTCTTGTCCATAGTTGCTGTGGGAATTCAGTGACGTATGCTTTAAAGTCTCTTTGCTGGGGAGGTAGGCAACCAAAAAAAGAAAGAAAGAAAAAAGAAAGAAAAAATCAGCTGAACAAATCTCTGCCTTCTCAAGCTTCATCAGGTGGGGCTCCTTCCAATAAGCACTAGGCAAGAATACTTTTAGCCCAAGTTCCAAACAATGCCTGAAAAGCCAGCTTCTTCTCACTGCCCACACCAAGAACCCAAATATCTACTGAGGAGTAAACTTTGCCTATAAAGACAACTCAGCCTCGGATTGGGGATGCAAAATTAAATGAGTTTTCTGGGATGAATTATTTCATCTATTTACCAAATGAAAAGGCTTAAAGTCTTCTTTTGTGTGGTTCCTGGAAAATGTAGTGCTTTTAAAGAAATACATACTTAGAATTCCATCCTTGTCATCTCATTAAATAATAATAATAATAATAATAATAATAACAAATACAAGAATTCCGGGTTTCCCCCAGTGTTTTTAAGCTATGCTTGGACACTGAAGGTGTTCCGGAAGACCTCTACCGCCTCCAGCATCTCAGACTCCGCAAACAGGTCATGAAAGACGTCCCAGGCATTAACAACTCTGAACCTGTTTTGCCATGGCGCCCATGCCACCTGAGCGAAGGTAGCGCGGCTGAGAGCAGCAGTGGTCCAGAGCCCTACACCAAGGTGCTCCTTGAAGGAGGACCCTCATCCGCGCAGGCGCCAGACACCCTCAAACCCCGTAGACACGACTTGGAGCCCACAGGCGACACCCCCTGGCAGAGGCCCGACCTTGGCCCACTGGCTTTGGTTTTCGAAGGGAAATTGCGACCCTGCCCCAGCTCCAGCCAGCACGCTGTTAGCCACTCTAATTCTGGCGTCACCAGTCTCCGGACAGTCTGCACAGGCACAGGACTTGTGCTTGACCACAGGGGTGCTAGGAGATGCAGCTCGGGGGTCCAGGGGAGTTAATGAAGGAGCGCGCACCCACTGGTGAGCGTGGACCAGACAATAGCGCAAACGGTCTTGGTGACCAGAGTCCCAGTCCCTTTGAGCACGAGGGCGCGCGCAGGCGCGCGCTTAAGATCCCAGCACCAAGCAAGCAGGCGCTGGCGGCACCTTGGGCTTCACTTTGGCTTCCATGGTCTCCACCCGGGCTCCTACTGCTCAGGAGGCACACTGTTCTCCGGGGTTGTCAGTCCAGGCCCAGAACTCTGGGCTCCTATCCCGAGATCCCTGAAGCCAGCCAGTGCAGCCTCTGCCCAGGACCTGTCCCTCCACACCCGGCTGCTGCCTCCTCCTCCCCCAGCGCGGCAGACCACCCTCGTGGGGGCGGAATCCGCCGGCACACGTGTGCGGATTATTAAGCAGCCGGGCGAGCGGTTGTGGGCTCCACGCAGCAACCTCTGTTAATTGCGGGGGAAGGGAGCTGGGAGAGCACTGAACTCGGAGGAACAGAGAGTGCGCTCCAAGAGTGAGCTGCAGGTTTAGGGAAGGAGGAAGCCTTGCCCTAGATCGTCTTGGAGTACAAGAAAGGTTAAGAAGTTTGGCATAGTTGGAGGATAGGCTTGTCATTTTCACCAAGGGTTTTTCTGGACAAAGCCTGGTCCTGCGTCCTGAATCTTTTCCACTTCCAATGTTGACACTCACCAGTACCGGTTGCGGGGCGGGGGCAGGGGCGGGGCGGGGGCTTGTCATGCTTTGCCTCTCATTTCCCGCTTGCCCAGTGCGACCCAAACCTTCTAACAGGCTAATGCTTGGTGCTTGGCCGGCTGAGCCTCTGTCTTGAGCAGGCTGGTGGAGGCCCAGGCTAGGTGGACGACAGGGGGTGTGTAGTCAGAGGATAGTCACCCACAGGGAGTTAATCAAGCGATCCTATCTCTTCAGTTAAATAGGACCCACATTTCTCTCTAGGTGAGCTTTTGGGCGCATCCCAAGGATACCACTTATGAGGAGGGTGCATGGCAGAGGGGCCAGCACCAGGAGGCCAAGTCTCCCTAAGCCAAAGCCCTCCTGCCTTCCTCTGCTCTCTCCAGGCGGGTGTGGAGTTGGATGGAGATCACGGAGTCCTCTGTTGCTCATTACTCACCCTTGAATTCGAACCACAGGGAGACTAGAAGACCAGGGTGGTCGAGAGAGGAAAGGGAAATTTCTTGTGAGGTAGGAGGGAACATATGAATCAAAAAGGAAAAACAAAAGTCATAAGACTGGGATCCATCCTTTAAAAAGAATACACACACACACACACACACACACACTCACACACGTATAAAGATATAGATTTGCCCAGAAGTGTGAGGAAGAGAGCTAACACTCAGTGAAGCGTCAGAGAAGGGTAAGAGTCAAGAAATGGGAGCAGGTACTTGCCAATGTAAAAATCAATACTCTCTCTTCTTTTCTCTCTCTCCTCTCTTTTCTCTCTCTCTCTCTCCTCTCTTCTTTCTCCTCTCTTCTCTTTCTCCTTCCCATAGAATAGACTGAACAGAGGAGTGTTGCCAGCCCGAAGGTTGCAGCTTGTAGAGACTTAGGGAAAAACATCCCCTAACTCATTTCAAGGAGAAAGCCAAGTTCACTGAGCCAAAAAGCCCCCAGGAAGCACTTAGAAAGACCATTCCCCTTTGCTTGTCAGATTTACACAGGGGCTACTGCTCCTGCACCCACAGAGAATTGATCTGGCATGGAAACCCGGCCAGAACTCCCTGCTGGCTTCATCCACCTTGCCAGATAATACAACTTGCAAAAAGCGAAGTCCAGGGAAGGAAAGAGGGAGCGACCTCACAGAGACAGCTAGTTTGAGTACCTTGGAAAGGAAGCAGAGGAATGGTGTGTGAGAAGGTGTAGGGCTGTGGGAACATCGGCAAGCTAGGAGCTTTCCCTGATGGCACAGGAACCCAGAGAGCCTGAACTTGCCAGGCCAAGAGCGCCCAGTTGGTTTGCCAGGTGTGCCGGGTCCAGGGAGAAGTCGTGGGAACTACCACAGCCTGCGACCCGCCAAGCCCACCAGGCGCAAGGAGCCAAGGCACAGTTCCCTGCCCAACTAGTGTCGGGCTTTCTTCTCCTTGACAACCCACAGCACATAGCACAGAGAGAAATGTCGTTTGAGCCCAAGTGAGGGGGAAGGAAGGGCGGGGGTAGGGCGGGGGCAAATGAGGGGTGGGAAGAACGCGATGGAAGCTCGGCATCGGGGCGCTGCGTTCCCCAGCATCGCTGGTGGACAGCCACCCGGCCGGTGCCTGCTGCTGGGTCCCCTATGATCCTCAGATCAGACACTCGCATTCGCAAACCGGGCCTCCGAGGGTTCGGCCGTCTCCCCGGTACCGAGCCAGCCTGTCTTACCCTTAGCTGCAGTAAGGAGCCCCGCGCACAGAACAGCCAGCACCAGAGGCAGGAGCAACGACTTGAATTTCCTCCACGCAGTCATGTCTGCAGATATTCCACACGCACACGACACGGATGGCTCCTTTTGGATGCGCCGGTCTCCTCCGAGGAACGACCGGGCACTAAACACAGCCCGGTAATCACCAAAGGGCAAGGCAAGCTGGCAAGAGCTCCGGGTCCCCAGCCCGGCCGCGCATCCGACGCCTCCCGCAGCTCTGCGCGCCCAGCTCGCTCCGCTCCCGTAGCATCGGGTCCGAGGCACTGCGGGGCTGAATATGCTCCGACCGAGCGCAGCCCGGGGGCTGCCGGGGCCTGGGACGAGCGCCGGCCGAGCCGGGCAGGAAGGCACCAAGGCGGAGAGGCTGCGGGAGGGGGCGAGGCGGGGAGAGGAGCGCGCGCAGCCGGGAGCAACCTGGAGCGGAGGCAGCTGGAGAGAGAGCCAGCGAGTGGGAGGTGCGGGAGGGGCGCGGGGGGGGGGGAAGAGCGGGGTTGGAGCGGGAGGAAGGCGGGGAGCGAGCGCCAAAGACAGGCTGCTAGCGGCGCAAGGAGCCGCTGCCGTGGAGGCTGGACTCAACCATCCTACCCACCGAGAGGGGAAGGAGGTTGGCACCGCGCAGTCCCGGACTCAGCCTGGCCTTGGGCTCCTGGGCCCCCAGCTCATCATGCTCCAGCCACGCTGCGTTCGGCCTCCGGCCCGGAGCAAGGAGACTTGTTGGGCGCTCGAGTGGGAGAAGCCCACGCCGCGCACCAGGGAGAAACTGTGCAATCGGCCAAGCAAGCGAGCCTGAGGGCTCTGAGGAGGCCGGCTAGACTGGCCTCCATCCTCTGAGCTGTCTTTTTCTACTGACCAGAAGAAACCCCCTGCCTAAGTTAAGAAAGAAATGGAGCTGGGAGCGAAAATGTCGCTTTTAAAAGAAATTGTAAATTACCTTTAAGAAGGTGACTGTCTTCAACTGTGAGGCACCACTGACCCTTTCCTCCTTTACTTATGTTTAGTCCTGTTAGGGTTACCCACATACCAACCACAGCTCTATGGGGGATTCTAAATGAAGGTGAGCAATCAGACTGCCACCCTGTTCTGGTTGTGAGATGAGAAGAGTTGGCACACCTCTAGTGAACCCCAGCATCAAATCCAGCTCTCAGGCAGGTCCCCTAGATCCTGCAAAGTGGCAACAGGAGGAGCCAGGGGGAACTGCTGAGAAGCAGGTCTATAGCAGCCTCTGGACACACACACACAGAGGAAACTGTGCTAAGGGAAGGCTGCAGGTTAATCCAGGTGAAGGCTAGGGTTCAGGGAGGCCTTAATAAAGGATGAGCGATTCATAATCAGAGAGGATTAGGGAATTCTAGAGGACTGGAGAGAAGGGGCTATGGGCATCTCAGGCCTCCACCCTAGAAATATCCACGCCGTCATGGTGACCCTCTGTTGTCTACACCAAGGAAAGGGCCTGGTGTTTGGAGGAAGGCCGATGGCAACACCACTACAGCAGCATCATGTCTACTATCAAGGACGGAGTCACAGTGAGCCACACTCAATGTTAGTGTTCTAGAGCCCAAAGCTCACAGGAGGGCATAGCAGTGAGTGACTCCAGAGAGGTCCGGTTACTGGCTGTACCTCATCCTCCCAAGAGCAAGCAGAGCAGGCACCCAGCCTGGATTCCTTCTAGAGATTTGACCTCCCTTGGGGGGGGGGGAACCACAAGGCTGCTCTCACAGAGGTGCTCCCTTGGAGCTGATCTGGACTGTTGTTGCTGTGAGCATCTTCCCATTGTTCTTCCCTTATCCCCATTGGAGAAAATTCCAGGATATATCTCTAAAACTTGGATTGTGGATGGCTCGCCATGTGTGTTTTAGGTTTTTTCTTTTCTTTTCTTTTTCCTTCTCTTTTCTTTTCTTTCTTTTTTTCCTTTCCTTTTATTTTCTTTTCTAGTGTGAAGTAGACTGGGGGTGTTAAGGATCACCTCAGGTGTGTTTTTTAAGTCACACCCCCCAGATGTTATTACACTCCAGCAAGTGAACAACAATAAAGATGCATTTCAAGACCTATTAGGAGGTCCAATACTTCATCTCCTTGTCCTCCACATTGATCTTCAGGGGCAGGAGGGCTGAAGTCTCCCATGAGAAACTGTGTTCTGTCTTCCCACTGCCTCTCCTACTGACTCATGTCACCAAGAAGGATTTCTGCCATTAAAAAACATATCCAAATCTCACTACTTTGTGCTGGGGAGCACAGATGGCTTCAAGTTATTAGGGTCCCAATCAGGAATGATGAGTGTCAACCAAGAAATCAAATACCTTTGGACAAAATCGTGACATCTTGCCAACTGGAGATTGAGTGGCCCCTTCATGGTAGCATGCTTAAATACCCTTTTCCTTTCAGCCGCAGGGTGATGCAGGACACAGAAACAGGAGCATCACCTCAAGTTCAAGGCCAGCCTGGTCCAGAAAAAAATTAAATAAAAGAGTTGTAGGCTAGCCAGAGCTTCACAAGCTTCACACCTTGTCTGAAAACAACAATAATTTAAAACATTTTTTGCTGCCTTTTGGTGCAAAGAATCTATTTGAGTAACAACAGTTCCAATAAATGGCAAACAATCATTTTGTTTCGGATTAGAAAGAAAGAAAGATCTTGGGAATGGAAGTTAGAATGACCTTGCCAAATTGCAGCTTGATTGTAACTCTGACAGCAAAAGACTGTCCAGGAAGAATGGCTGATTTTGGAGGAATGTGATAATATTGGGACTCTCCCCCCACCGAGGACCTCAGCCTCTAACCAGCCTAGAAAGAAACTATGGGGCTCTGCCGCCATCTAGTGCTCAGATTTTCTTGCTAGCATCCATTAGGAAAGCCTCAGCGCTCTCTCTCTCTTTCTCTCTCTCTCTTTCATTTTCATTTTCCACTCTGGCCACCTACCTTCTTTGAAGGCCTTTGCAGTATACACCTGCCCTCTTCATATTACCAGGCCGTTGAAGAAGAGAATCGTTCCCATATTAAGTGGTCTACCCTCTTCTCGTCTCTAATTTGCTCTGAGAGCTCGGTCTCCCTCAGATTCGAAAGGCCCCAACTAAGACAATGTTTTGAGATCATTGCCGTCAGGGTGGGAGAGACAGTGATATTTCACCCCATAGAAGTGCTGTGGGGCTTCTCTGCAGTGACTGGAAGGTTTGTGCCACTGAATGGGTGTGGATGCCTTTCCCTGTCTCAGTATAGCGTTCTTCAGGCTTCAGAGTCTGGATAGGCTGCCATACAAACACTGTTGGCATCCGGACTGGCCCTGAGGAGTACAGCAAGAAAGAGCAGCTCCTGATGTGCTGGAAAGATGGAGATGTCCCTAAGGCCTGGCATCAACCACATGCAGACGTATTGGGTAGGCTGACAAGACATAAACATTCAGGAGATGAAGAGCCCCTGAGAGATGGAATCACCTAAGGAGAGGACAGAGACATGATGCTTGAGATAAATATAGATTGCTTCTTACAATGTACAAATGAGAATACTAATTAGCTGAAGAGCTGTACGGGTATGAGAATCTTGGAGAACACAGCTTGTTGCTAGGAGGGCTAAATATGACTTTTTTGGCTTGTTTAATCCTGTATTTGAAAGATCGATGGCCACAAAAGAGTCGGAGGGGACTTCTTTCTTTAAGAAATCTGGCAGCCTGTGGGAAGCCACCTCTTACTAAAGCCAGGAGGTGAACTGTGCGTGGGTGTTTGTACACATCTAAATCCCTCTCTCCCACAGCAGGGCTTAGCGCATGTGCGATTTGATGGCTCTTCCCTCCGCTGGCCTCTGTTCCCACTTCAGTAACATCAGCTCGTTACTCGTTGTAAGTGCCTCTGGGGCAATCTCCAGAATTCATCAATCCCCAGATACCATGGAAGGGAAGGTGGCAACATATGAGCATGAACAATGGCATGTTCACATATGTGACTGTTTTCACTAGCTCTCAAGCCTTTCCCAAGTCTTTCTGATAATGAGCTATTTTAAATATTCAATGCTTATGTGCATGTCTCTAAGGTGAGGAAAACTAAAGTAACAAGTGGTGTATGCACACTACAAATGATTCACTGCACAGAACGAGAGAATAATGAGTTCTTCCCTTTCACTATAAGGTAGCTTGCCCGAAGGGGCACTCCTTGAACGGTGGGTGTCTCCATGCACAATCATAACTTAACTTGCTCATTTGTAGTATAAAAGTCCAGATAGCTGACTCCAACCCAAAGTATGTAATGCAGTTTATCTGTGAAAAAGACTAAGATCTGACATTTCTCACAATTTCAAGATGACAGGGCTGCACCAGAGGTCACACTTTGAGAAACACCAGTGTCAGAGATTGACCTTGGAGTCAAAGAATCTGCTTTGAGCCATACATATATCTACCTTCCTCTCAATAAGCAAGCGTGCAAACAAACGTGATCTAAGCATGTTTCCTCATCTGCAATATATGTAATGAGATCTTTGGTGGGCACATGGGAAGAATCAAACTATATTGAGAAAATGCCAGACACACAGTAAAGCCTCAAAGAAAGTGTCTCTTTTTCCTGTGTAGCCCACCTCATAAAGGAAAGAAAGAGAAGCAGCCAGGTGGGGAAGGCATCCCACATGCTCCAACTCATATTTTAGGATTTCAAACTGGAATAGGGGATACAAAAACAAGCAAGCAAACAAACAAAACTCAGTTGTGGTCTCTCACAAGATGAATCCCTCTGATGCCCAGGTAGGAAGCTGAAGATTCCTTTGTTCTGAGTTTAAGTTCAGCTCGCAAGGCAGCTTCATTGCTGTTTCCCCGATGTCTGTGCAGTAGGAGCCAGTTTGAAAAGCTCCCCTTAACCTAGGTAGCTGGACACTTGGCCTGCTTGCTTGAGTGTTATCCTTCTGACACAAGCCTGTCCAGGGTAGAGTTGCCAAGCAGAACCACCAGCCAGGCTGCTACTGCAGGTCAGAGGGACAGCAAAGAGAGCCAGATGTCCTTGCAGAGCAAGTACTGGCTGGAGAGCAAGTATCCATGCTGGCTCGGCCTTAGGGCTCAAGGGGGACAAGTGAGCGACTAGTAGCTTTCCAGAGACTTCAACTGCTTACGATAGTTCAACAGATCTGAATGTTAGAAGGGCCATGCTAAAAGTAATTATCCAACTTTGAGAAAAGCTGCTGTCCCTTCTGTGACTCCAGTGCCATACATGTGACTGTTGTATGGAGTTTTGACTAATGAACAGGCTACTTTTTGAATTCTAATTCCCTTTATATCCCAAGTTTCACCATTTCCTGTTCCTCACCTGGCCCCCCAAAGACATGGAAAAAGACAGGTGTGGTAGTGCATGCCTGTAACCCCAACACTTGGGGAGGCAGAAGCAAATGGATCCTTGTGAGTTCAAGGCCAGCCTGGTCTAGAAAGTGAGTCCAGGACAGACAAGGCTATAGAGAGAAACCCTGTCTTGAACTTTCCCCAAAAGATATTTATTAGCAGCCATTTATTGTATAACTTCAGTGAGTTTTCCACAGGAAAAGCATTTCATGATGAAAGTATGAACAATTATTTTTACTCAGAGAAAGAGTCAAGGCAAATACATACACACCCTCTTTTGCAGCATAAGATTACTGCTTACTACACCAACTTTATTACTGAACTTAAGTAAATTGCTCCAAGTTATTTCATTTACTTCACTAAAAAAAAAATTGTGAAGGTGACAAAATTAAGATGACTCTCTAGCTCTCCCATACCTTGAATCTGGCTAGCAGGAGGAAATGCAAATGTCATTGACTGTATTGTAGCAATTTCCCATTCTGAGAGATGATCGCTTCCACCTATTAGTTTCCTAGTATTGAGGCAATGTGGAACTAAAGTGTTTCCTCTCCATTTTAAAATGCACACTGAGTAACCATCCTTCCCCTCAAAAATGGCGTTCTGCTGCTGATGGCTTTTCACAGTGACACTGTGAGCATGTGGTAAACCAGATACGTTGTGGACACACCACTCTTGGTTCTATAGGCGTCCCTATAGAGAGAGCCCTAGGCTAAGAGTTAATAGTAAGTTAGGGGAATCTGAAGCCAAGCACCAGTATATCCCACAGCTGCACCCACATGAGGCCACTTTTTCTACCTGTCTATATCCACCTGCATATGTCAATGTAACACATATAAAGAAATTCCTTGTGTTGACACATATGGGTCTTCACCAACCTCAACTAATGTGTCAATTCTCCCATTTTCCAGTGGGTTAATTTATATACTCTATGCAAATGTGAACTACCTCGTCTCTTTAAAAAGTATCACTTTCTTAACTCATTTGATTGTTGGGAGAATTAATTAGGATGACGTATGGGGAAATGCTAAGCTTGAATTATAATAGAAATACAAATACAGACCTATCTCTCTTGCTTTCCATTCTTCCTGTGTTGCCTCTGAATTTAAACATATTTTGTTTTTTTTTTCCCTGAAGGATTGTCATTCTTTTCTTATTGATTGAAATAAGAGGTTTTCAGATGTTTGCTGAAATTGTCTATGCAAAATCTTTCCTATTGGAAAAAAAATCCTTTTTAAAAGGCAAGTTATCATCTTTTGAAGTACTGCAAAACTGTCAATTCTTGGAATATTCCTTTCCCACGTGGAGCAGTGCTTTAGGCAGTGCCAAAATAGTATGTGATTGCTGCCATCAGCAGCAGCATGAGAAATATGACACCGACTCCCTGAAACACGTGTGATTGTACACTTAGTTCTGTGACACAAAGGCTTTTGCCTTGATAGAAGGGTACATTACTAACATATCTATCATGACACAATTCGGATCTGAGCATGTGCAGGATCTGAGATTATGAAGGGCCAACCTGAGGAATTTTAGGTGTTGTCAATAATCACCAGAAAGAATAAAGAAACAGAAGTCCAGGCCTTGTTCATATCATCCCGCTGCCTCCAGGGATTCTACTACTAAAGTGCCTCCAGCATCTCAAGATTTTGAATGAGCCTGCAGAAAAGATGAGATATATTACCAGCCTAACACATGGAAAAGCATTCAAGGCAAAGAGGAGAAGCAAGTGAACAGATTTGGAGAGATAGCTGCCTAGAGAATTCTACCAGATGATAAAGATTATTTTAAAAAAAGTTTCCAAGCTAGAACAGAGGCTTGTAATCCCTGACAGTAAAGAGGTCTCTTCCAGCTGTACTATGCCAGAAGTGGAGGTGGGCCTGAAATTTAAGTATAGGCTGAGATGAATGATCAGAAAATAGGAATCTCCCTGTGGCCCATTTTCAGCCTTCTTTCTCTCTATGCCACAGCCATTCACATGGCACCCTACCTTTTAATATGTACATTTATTATTTGTCTTTGCAGTGGCAAGGATCAACCCCAGTGTTTTCCACATACAATGAAAATATTCTACCTACTGAGTGACAGCCCCAACACATCTACTCATATCAACAAGCTCATGAGAGCTCTGTATCAAAACCGTTACTAGTAGTGATGACCAGCAAGTGCATAATGTTCAATATCAGGGAAAACCAGGAGGCAGAAATGCAGGCTAAAACCACAGTGAGTGAATCAACTGAACTTCACTAAAATAGTTCCTATCAGAAAACCCAGAAGGGGACCACTGGGATGGCTCAGGGCATAAAGGCCCTTTGCCGCCAGCCTGATGATAGGAGTTTGATCCCAGGAACCTGCACAGAGGACAGAGAGAACAGATACCATCAAACTGTCTTCTGACCTCTTCTCATCGACCATGACAGGAAGGTGTACCGCTCTCCTAAAAGAATAGATGAATAAAAAATAATAATAAACGAAAAGTTACATGGTACTTTTAAAAACAGCTGGAAAGAACCCAAGGCATCAAGGATGCAGAAAGAGTGAATTCTTCACACTATTGCTTCACACTATTGGGAGGGTAAATAAGCACAGCCATTTTAGAAAACCATGTGGAGGTTCCTCAAACATTACAAGTAAGTCTGCCCCATGACCTATCTGCCCCACTTCTGGGTAAAGATTCAAATGAAATGAGAATATATATCAAAGGAATACATGCCCGTATTTATTGCTGTAGCAGTCACAAAAGCACAAAGAAGAAATCAACGAGTCCATTCTCAGATGACTGCTCAAGGAACACATGGTGCTGGATGTGCAAAGTGCAGCGCTATTCAACCACCCTTCTGTGTACAGCCGCAGGATGGAAAGTGAGGGCACTGTGTCTGCACCGAAATAAGCCAGGCAGAGGCACAATTGCCACCTATTGCTTCTCATTCACGGACACTAAACATATTGGTCGCATGTAAGGCCAGGAGTTCATTAGAAATCTCTGAGACTAGCCAGGGACCTTGTGGGGATGGAGACAGAACGGCACATGGCAGTTAGCAGATGAGATGATGCTAATGTTTACAGTGCAGCAAGTGACTATTGTCTATTATTAATCAGGCATCTCAAAACAACCACAGGAGCATCTGAAGCTCCGCAATACAGGTAATTAATAATATTTGAGGAGATGCAAATGATAGTTACCTTGATTTGATCATTACATACTGTGATTGTAATACTCTGCCTCAGAAATGAATACAATTATGATGTCAATTACTTTAAAACAGAAAAGCAAAAAAAAAAAAATCTCTGCAAGCCCTACAGCACTAACAAACTCCAACACAGCAGTGAGGGTCCTACTATATCTCTCCAATCCACTTTGGCTTTTGTCTTGTGTTACTTCCCGTGCCATTTTACAGATGTTCAAAGATACTGGAGGGATGCACTTCTGGGCCTTTTGGATATGAAAGTGAGGAGAAGTCACAGCTGTGAGTGAGCTCACAGCTTTATAACTCCCAATATGTATTTCCACGGGGCTTGAGGTAGACAGTGGGTGAAGGAAACACACCAGTTTTTAAAGGATGTAACATATATATATATATATATATATATTGTGTGTATGTGTGTGTGTTTGCCATCCTGCAGGCCCCAGTGTTTGAAATCAGTCCTCAGGAGGACCCAATGGTTGAATTGGCTCTTGTGACTTTGAGCCAGTCTGCTGGCTTATTGGCTCATGCTTGCTGGCTTCAGCAAGCCGTTAGACAGTGGGCATGACATGGAGGGGGATGCAGTTTGAATAGCCAAGTCTGGAACTAAGCTGCCCAAACCTAAGGACAGTGTACATTCTGGAATACCATTTCATGTCACTGTATTGATTCTATCAACTTCCTCATGGTTCTGATAGTACTGCTTGCCTAACCCACTTGATGGCTTAAAGAGAGTACAAGTAAGCACCATTTGGGAAAAAATGATTTTTTTCATTTTCATTACATTTTTCCTAATTATTTGGGGGGGGATGGGATGGTGTGCTTATGCCACACTATGGGTATGAGAGGCTGGTGCACAATTTGCAGTTTCTTTCTTCTACCATGAGAGTTCTGGGAGCCAATTCTGATCGCCAAGCTTGGTTATTGGCACATGTACCTGCTGAGCTACTTTATCAAGCAATGTAGGGGTGCTAGCTTCATTTCTATCTCTCTGATAAAACATAAGGACTGGAAGTTTAAAAAAACTGTTACTTTGCTTACAATTTCAGGTCACAGTCCAGCCTGAGCTTAAAGCAGAGATTCAAGGCAGGAACCTGAAGGCAGGCCTGCTTGCTCTCCCACACTGCATTATCTCAGAACAAGGAATTTACTTCACAATACAAAAATATGCAGAAGCAATCATGGAGGGTGCTGTTTGATGGCACCTCGACTGTATTATGCTATCTTTCCCAAACAGTTCAGCAATACCTGCCTACGGCATGGAGCCACCCCTCAGCAGGCTGTATCCATCTATGTCAATTTTAGTACTTGAGGCAATCTCCCACAGACATTCCCACAAAACCATCTGATCCACACAATTTCTCAGTTCAGATTTTTTTCCCCAGATAAGTGTGGGTTTTTGTCAAGTAGACATTTAAAGCCAAATAGGATATAAGGAGAAATACTGATTTAAGATTAAAATGGTTGCACTAGAGCTTAGATATTATTGTTTATATGGTCAAATTTCATTCATAAAGAGATTTGGAGGTTATAGTCATGCATTTGCCATCATAAAAGTGGAGTTCTGAATCATCGCAAACAGTTGACCACACTGTGGCAGCTGACAAGGTACCAGGTTGCTAACTGTTTATTGTTGGCAAAATGCTATACACACTGTTAGCATCTTAGATAACCTAAAATCCAATCAGAAGAGTCCAAAGGTACTAGTGAGTACAAAATCCTCACCTTACAAGCAATCAGAGTATCAAGAAAAGGTCTGGAATGGACTGGCCTGCAGTAGATTGCCCTGACTGCTAATGAAGTGTGTGTAGCCTACTGTGGGCAGTTCCACTCCCTGAGGAAAAAGATGGTTCTGAATGCTAGAAGGTGTGTTATGGATGATCCGGTCTGTGATCCAGTAAACACATTTCCTGTCAGGGTTCCGGATGTACTTGTGTGTCGGGGAGGAGGAGAGTCTCTGGCATGCATTTTGTGGTCTGAGGTAATGCTGTGTGAAGTAGCAAGCATGCTCACCTTCAAGTTCCCACATTGTTTACATGCCCGGCGGAGTTATTGCCATTTGCCTCGGACCTTCCCCCACACCCTTCTCTACAGGAGAACTTTGAATATGTACCTTTGACCTCATCTAGACCTCCCAGGAGCCTTATGTTATGGCTTGGATGTGTTTGTTATCTGTCAGAATCCATGCCCAGGCATAATTTCCCAATGCCACAGTACCAGGAGACTGGGCCCTTATAGGACGGTTACATTGTGGCACGCCTCCTCCATGATGAATCCCTGGGAGACTGAGATAAGTCAAGGCTCATTATACTGGGCTAGTTACTATAAGAGCAACTTTTCATAAACTAGATAACCCATGTTTTCAGCTTCTCGCCCATGGGCCACTAGCCCATCTTACAAACCTACCTGTTACATATGCTGGCTGTCATATCATGATATAACAAGGGCTCTTGACAGGTGCAGTGACATTGGCAACTTCCTGGTTTCCATAACTGTTATCTAAAGAAGCCTCCTTTCTTTGTAAATCAACTAGCTTCTGGAGTTCAGTTGTAGAAACAGAAACCTGAATAACACACCAGAGTTATAGAATAGCAAGTTCTGTACAAGGAAATGAAACTGGAAGGATAGATGTCCTTTACAAAGCCACATGCTATAGCAATGTGTAGGTCCCTCCTGTCTAAGTTGCAGCCCTTGTCCTGTGAAGTTCTAAGCATCAGCTCTTGTCAAAGGCAGACTTGAAATGAGCTGATTTCAAATAGTCATGATGGGTTTGTCACAATACCTAAATAATTGAAAGAAAAACCGGTAAACAGCACAATAAATCATATTCCTACAAGATGTTGGGAATCCTAATCATTTAACAGAACCTTCCTGACAAACAGAGTGGAACATTTAAATATTATAGGACAAGGAATTTTAATCTGTTATGAGCATTTGCTGGTGATGGAGTGGGTGGTCAAACAGCAGGCAGGTTTTAATGTGTACCTGTGACTCCCTCTTCAAGGAGATAGTTCGCAATCCCTGAAATGTTAAACCACCCTGACAGATGCTTTATTTAGAAAGAAAGGCAGGAATGATGTTTGCCTCATTGTCTTGGGAAGTGTTTCATGCATGTTAAGAAAAATGAAACAGTGGGGGAGTTTGTGAATAGGGGCCAGCACTGTTTCCAGTGGAAGAGCTTGAGACAGCATCAAAGAGAATTACTGCCTTTCTCCTGGACTCATACAGCTTGTTGATTTGATCCCTTTTGCCTGCCAGGACAAGAATGTCCTTTATCACCATTCTGGAGCTGGTGAGGTCTAGTTCTCAGTGTCAGAGTGGCTGAATTTCCATCACTTTTATGAGGAAGTAATTCTCCACCTAGAATATCCTGCTAGGCAAGTACAATACTGAGTGTGGGCAGTAGAAAAAAAATTCCTGTGCTCATGGGGACACAGGCCATTCTAACCTCTGCTACCTTTCCAGGATGGGTGACTCTGGTTGCTTGGAGGTATTCATTTGTGTGTGGAGGGAGTCAGACGATCACAGCTGACACTGGGAAGCTGATTTTACTACACTTGAGACACAGACCTGTGTACAGATGATTCAGTCTTCTGCCTGGGGAGCTGAGAAAGCCTTGAGTGAAAGTGTAAAGAATGAATTAAGTCCAAAGTGAATGTGTGTTATTAGACATGGGTATGACCCTGTCAAGAACCCTAGTCCTCAAGCTCAGGGGGATGGTAGTTTTCCTCATTTAGGTGAGACTCAAGGGGATGTCAAAGCCTTCCTCTTCTCAGGTCAAAAATGTTGACAGTGTCTGCAGGTACCTGTGTTTGGGACTCAGGGACCTGTATGGACAAAAGCCAGTAACTCCAGCCTCCTTCTGCCAGGGGTTTACAACCTAAACTGCCCCCTACCGAGACCTCCTACCCAGACAAGCTAAACCCTCCTTGTGTGCCTTACACAATAAACTCTCTAAAGCTTCAGGTTGCTAGGTAGAGCAGAGCAGGCTCAACCCACCCAATCCCAACTTTTCTATAGTGTGTGTCTGGCTGGCTGTTCTATCTTCATTCTCATGCTACCTGGTCAGATCAAGTTCAAAGCAACTCAGGATGAGGCACCTGCAGCAGTCTCTAGCCACATTCAGAGATCACTTCAGCGGGGAGATCTGTTTATAGTTATAGGTGTTGGATGGTTTGAATAGGAATGACCCCCATGGAGTCATGTGTTTTAATGCCTGGCCCATAGCATATGACACTATTAGGAGGTGTGGCCTTGTTGGGGTAGGTGCAGCCTTGTTGAAGGAGGTGGTCACTGGGGGCAGGTTTTTATATAGCAGATTCTCAAGCCATGGCCCAGTATGGCAGTCTCTTCTTGTTGCCTGTGGATCAAGATGCAGAACCAAATATATCAGGGCACAGGAGTCTTTTATGATACTGTTTCTCTAACCAAGGACCATGTATGGATATAACCTAGAACCCCTGCTCAGATATAGCCCATGGTAGCTCAGTATCCAACTGGGTACCCTAGTAAGGGGAACAGGGCTTATTTCTGACATGAACTCAATGGCTGGCTCTTTGACCCTCATCACCTCCCCTCCGAGGGAGAAACAGCCTTGCTTGGCCACAGAAGAGGACATTGCAGACAGTCCTAAAGAGACATGATAAGCTAGGGTCAGATGGAAAGGGAGGAGGTCTTCCCCTACCAGTGGACATGGAAAGGGGCAGGGAGGAGATGAGGGAGGGATGGGGGATTAGGAAGGAATGAGGGAGGGGGCTACAGCTGGGATACAAAGTACATAACCTGTGATTAATATAAAAAATTAAAAAAGAAAAAAAACCATGTAGCATTCTCAGCTCCTCCTCCAGCACCAAGTCTGCCTGCATGCAGTCATGTTTCCCATGTTGATAATGGACCAAACATATGAAAATGTAAGCCAGCCTCAATTAAATGTTTTCCTTTATAAGAGTGGCTGTGGTCATGGTGTCTCTTCACAGCAATAGAGTCCTAAGATAGGTGATTAGGAGTCTAGGAACTTGTTGGGTCTTTGATCACCAGCTCTGTGACCCCAGATCCTTTTTGGGAATGGAAGCACAGTGTTTCTTTGGGATACTTTAATGAGCCACCAGCTTGTTGGCTTAAGTATTGGGGCTGGAAATTATAAGCTGTATGACCTTTACACTATGGAATTCTGCTGACATCACTGCTAGACTTCTCCAGGCTCCTTTTTTCCCCCTCTTCAGAGAAGGGAGGCAGTGTCCTGCCTACACTTGAAAAGTGCATTTGTCTCTGGCTTTTCCAGTATTGCTCAACTGTGATATGCATTATATCCATACATCCCCAACAAGTGGATACTTTCCAAGCAAGTTGTAAAAGTTTTGAACTATTTACAAATAACTGAAACAACACTTCTGTCTTTCAGTCTCACCAACATATGTACACACACACACACACAGACAGGAGAGAGAGGCAGGATTAAAACATTTAAATGACTTTTATAATTTTTGGTACTCTTAGCCTGGTCTAAAAAGCACTTAATTAAACTGCATATTGATGCTTAGACTGGCATACCACTATTTGAAATGATCTTAAGGAGACTTTCTGGATATTGTGCCCACTTGGGCATTGAGACTCTCCTGCCACATTCTGTTGCCCTGACTACCCTGGATCCTGCTCTTATTCCCTCAGCAATACTCACTCTCCTTTGAAAATGCGATTTATCAGGCTGCACACAAACATTCAACTCTACATTGCCCCCTGTTTTGTCCTGTTCAAAAAGGATCCTGAGAATAATTCTAGTGAGAAATTGGGTATATGTGCTCATATCTGTGAATTCACAAAACTTGCCAAGGTGCTGTACCATGATGATTGTTGAAAGTGAAACTTCACAATAGAGAAGCAGTTGTATGCTCATATGGTTCCACTCCTGAAATTTCTCCAACATGGGGCTTCTTTTTACCTCTTACCAAAGCAAGGGAGTTTAGATAAAGTATGTGAGGCTTGTTCTTGGTGAGGGCACAAGTGCAGAGCGTGTCAGATGGTAGATGTGTGGAGAATGAGGCATGGAAGTATGACAGAGTGCTTGAAAGTGGACTAAAGATCAGAGTGAGCCCATGAAGAAAGATAACACAGATGGCCATGTGTGTGTGTGCATGCATGTGCATGTTCTTACACATGTCTTCATGTCTGGGAAGGTGTATGAGTGGGGTATGGACTCACATGTCTTGCAGAAATTCCTTGGTTATACACTGATTCTATGAATCACCCTCCCCCCCTTTTTCTTACCCCTCACTCCATTGTTAAAACTGGCCACTTATGGATGATTAATGTATAAAGGAGAAAAGACTAGTTCAGTTTATGGAAGCTGTAAGTCTAAGACTGAGTGGTTGCATGTGGTGACAGATACCTACAAAGGTGATACTATCCCAAAGCTGAGTGTTATATTTTAGCAACAGGTATTTTTTGTTTTGTTTTTTTTATACAGAAAATAAGTGTCCCAAAACTAAGGTGTTCTCAATGACTGCAAACATTTTGTCAGTGGTGGTTTTCTCGTAACAGTGATGTCGGGGTGGGGATATTGGATTGGGTTTGTAACTAAAGACGCAGTTGTGGGGTGTTTTTGTGCTTATGAAAGATCTACTGCTTTCCCAAAACCAGTGGCTGCTTATCTACTAACTGGCATTCTTAGGTATGTCATTTTGTAGGTGGCATCCTTCTGCAGAAAAAAAAAAAACATCACATGTGTCACACATGTCCTCTGTTGATACCTACAACACTGGCTTTTCCTGTTTCTTTTGATACATTCAATATCACCTTTTCCTATTTCGATCACAATCAAGCAGTCTCTGACACATACTTGCATTTAGACACACTTCCCAGGTGGTCAAGATAGTACCAAGTAAGTTAAAACTAACAACCACAGTCTCTATTCATACAGGACTTCTAAGAATGTGAAAAAGATTCAATGAGTCTAAAGGTGGGATCCTGATTAAAGAGAATTAATTTTCTTCCAAGACAGATATCAATTAGTTACTTCTCTTTCCATGACAGAAGGATGGAATTCAAACGAAGAGAAGGTCCTTTATCATTACCCAAATCTGTTAACAGCTTGACCTTAGACTTCTAACCTACAGAACCATTACAAGATGACTTTTATGAGTCACCAGTCTGCAGTGCCATAACATAACAGCCCAAACATCTACGGCATGTGAGCTGTTCTATTAGGTAGACAGGAGCTATTCAATCTTTCTCCCTCACTCTGGTTAGAATAGACTATGGTCAGATGGAAAGGGAGAAAGACCACCCCTATCATTGGACTGGGGGAGGAGCATAGGAGAAGAAGAAAGAGGGAGGGTGGGATTGGGAGGGGGTGGGAGAGGGGACTACAGCTGGGATACGAAGTGAATAAACTGTAATTAATAAAATAAAAAAGTGAAAAAAATTAAAAAAAGAATACCTTCTTCACCTTGTGAAGATTCTAACTTCTGGACATTGGACAGACAGAAGACCTACTTCATATTCAGAAGAAGAAATGCACAGTCATTAAACGTATAAATACCATGCTGCCCATAATCTTTAACTGCAAAACTTTCAACCTAAGAATACCTTTTGAAATTGGCAAGTTCCCCTGCCTGCATCATTTCCCAGGAATTAACACAATCTGCAGCCCAAAGACCAGCATGGATCAGGGAACAGCAATTCCCTGGCCTGTGCCATTTCCTGGGGCCCACCCCATCTGCAGCTGCCCCCCCCCCCCCCCCGCCAAGAGCAGCATGGATCAGGGAGCAGCAGGCAAACACCCTCGCCACCTACTGGCCTGCCACAGCCTGCCAGCAACAGTGGCCAGGTCTGCCCAGATCCCTCTATGCTCCACTTCCTCTGCATGCCACACAACCCAGTTCCCTGACCTGCACCATTTCCCAGGACCCACCCCAATCTGAGGCAGCAGAGACCAGTACTGCTCAGGGAGCAGCAGGAAAACAAGAGATCTGCAACCCTCTAGGACTATGAGCCCTACCTACAATACTATAGAGCTATTACTAATGGAGACCACCAGGCCTGCTAATAACAGTCAACCAAATAACTAGAGGTCAGCACAAGAACACCAGCAACAAAACCCAAGGCCATATGACGCCAATAAAACCCAGCTATCCTACCACAGCAAGTCCTCAGGATACTATTACACCAGAAGTGTAAGAAAACGAGCACAAATATGAGGTTATAGAAACGACAGAAGCCTTAAAGAGCCACAGGAAAATACAACCAAACAGGTGAAGGAATTGAATAAATCCCTTAGAAAAACACAGGAAAATACAATCAAATAGGTGAAGGAACTGAGTAAATCCCTTAAAAAAAACAAATGAGAGAAAGAAATGAATAAAACTATCCAGGATTAAAAATGGAATAAAGAAAACACAATCCAATCCAATTCTGGAGATGGGACACCTAGAGAAGAGAACAGAAACTACAGACATAAGCATCATCAACAGAATACAGAAGATGGATAAGAGAATCTCAGGTGTTGAAGATAGGACAGAAGAAATTGATATGTCAGTCAAAGAATTGTTAAACCTAAAAAGTTCCTAACACAAAACATCCAAGAAATCTGGTACAATATGAAAAGATCAAACCTAAGAATAATAGGAATTGAAGAAGAAAACTACAAACCCCAAAGCCCAGAAAATATTTTTCAACAAAATCATAGAAGAAAACTTCCCCAACCTAAAGAAAGAAATGCCTACAAACATACAAGAAGCCTACAGAACACCAAATAGATTGGACCAGAAAAGATAATCCTCCTGTTACACAATAGTCAAAAGACTAAATGTACAGAACAAAGAAAGAATATTACAAGCCGCATGGGGAAAAAGTGACATATAAAGGAAAATTTATTAGAATTACACCTGATTTCTCAGCAGAGTCTGTGAAAGCCAGAAGGGCTTGGACAGATGTCATGAAGACACTAAGAGAGCACAGATGTCAACCTAGACTACTATACCAACAAAACTTTTAATCATCACAGATGGAGAAAACAAGATATTCATGACAAAACCAAGTTTAAACAGTACCTCGCCACAAACTCAGCCCTACAGAATATACTAGAAGGAAAACTCCAACCCAAGGAGTCTAACTACACCAAGGAACACACAGGAAACAAACAATCCCACAGCCGCAAAACCAAAAGAAAGGAAGCACGCACACACAGTCTACCACCACCAACATCAAAACAAAAGAAAGTAACAACAACTGGTCATTAATATCTTTCAACATCAATGGCTTCAACTCCCCAATAAAGACACAGGCTAACAGAATGAATGCATAAGCAGAACCCATCATTCTGTTGCATACAAGAAACACACTCAGCAATAATGATGATAGACATTACCTCAAAATAAAAGGCTGGAAAAAGGGTTTCCAAGCAAATGTACACAAGAAACAAGCTGGAGTAGCTATCCTAATATCTAATAAAACATAATTTTGACAAAATTAATCAAAAGAGATGAGGAAGAACACTTCATATTCATCAAAGGGAAAAAATCAAACAATATGACTCTTTAATTCTGAACAAATATGCCCCCAATGCAAGGGCACCCATATTTGTAAAAGAAATATTACTGGAGCTTAAATCACACATCTAACACCCCCCCCCCCCATAGGAGACTTTAACACACCTCTCTTACCAATGGACAGATCATTGAATGGAAACTAAACAGAGAAAAAATGAAACTAACTGATGTTATGAGTGAATTGGACCTAGATGATATCTACAAACATTCCATCCAAACAAAAAAGCCCCTCATGGAAACTTCTCTAAAACTGACCCACATGCTAGGACACATAACAAACCTCAACAAACGGAAGAAAAATTGAAATAACGCCTTGTATTCTATCAGACCACCATGGCTTAAAGCTAGACCTCAACAACAACAGAAACAATAGGATGCCTACAAACTCATGGAAATTGAACAACTCTCTACTTAATGACCACAGTGTCATGGAGGGAATAAAAATAAGAAAGAAATTAAAGACTTTCTAGAACTCAATGAAAATGAAGGCACAACATACCCAAACTTATGGGACACAATGAAAGCAGTATGAAGAGTAAAGTTCATAGTGTTAATGGCCTTCATAAAGAAAGTGGAGAGAGTTCATAGTGGCAACTCAACAGCTCACCTGAAAGCTCTAGAAAAAAGGAGTCAAAGATAAGAAATAATCAAACTCAGGGCTGAAATCAATAGCCTAGAAGCACAGAGAGAAATAAAAAGAATCAACGAAGAAGTCAGCTTATGGAATTTTACTTCTTTACCTTATTTTTAGCATATAGTCTGGAGGTTAGTCTCACAGAGACCTGACAGAAACAGATGCTCTTACTACTGTTCTTTTTTTTTTTTTAGTATCCTATCACACCATGTATTGTTTCATTCATTTTTAAAGTTGGAAACTGTCACATCCCTCGTGGAATAGAGAGGTTATAACACATAATCATGTTAGATACATGTTGACAGAATAAAGTTGTGAATATATATAAAGGTTTAAATCCCCTTCTAAAGGAAAATATTAGTACTGAAAACTCCCCATAGCTTCACTTCCCATTTTAACTAATTTTGTATTCACATCTAACCCTCACATATTATTTAATTTCTTAAAGATGGAAGTTGTCTGCAAGTGAATTGTTGGGCAAATTTTTACTGACTGATGTAGTTTTTACTTTAAGGAAGTTGCTTGTGGTTTGTTGCTTTAAAAATGCTACCTGAGCCCGGAGGAGACAAGATGATCTGGGGTCAGATAGAAGTGGGGGAGATCCTCCCCCATTGGTGGACTTGGAGGGGGCAGGGAGGGGATGAGAGAGGGTTGGGGAGGGTGGGAGGGAGTGAGGGAGGGGAATACGCATGGGATGCAAAAAAACCTAACCTGTGATTGATATACAAATAAATAAATTTATTTAAAAAAATGCTACCTGAGTGTTAAATAAACAAGACTTGAGTCCTGATAAAAATCTTCTCTCTACTCCATTCCTCGAGTCTCTGTCCCTATCATTCCCACTCCTTCCTTCAGGTAACCCTGCTCAACTTGCCCCATGGTGGATATGGCCTAGAACCCCCGTTCAGATGTGGCCCATGATAGTTCAATGTCGAACTGAAGACCCTAGTAAGGGGAACAGGGACTGTTTCAGTCCTGAACTTGATGGCTGACTCTTTGACCCTCTCCCATACATGTCAGGGAGTAACAGCCTGGCTAGATCCCAGGGGAGGACATTGCAGCCAGCCCTGAGGAGACAAGATGAGCTGGGGTTGGATGGAAGGGGAGGAAGTCCTCCTCTGTTGGTGGACTTGGAGGGGGCAGGGAGGAGATGAGAGAGGGTTGGGGAGGGTGGGAAGGAATGAGGGAGGGGGCTACACATGGGATGCAAAAAACCTAACCTGTGATTGATATAAAAATAAATAAATTTTAAAAATTGAATCCAAAAAAAACCAAATTAAAAAAAAAACCAACAGCTGTTTTTGTTTTTGGTTTTGGTTTTTGGTTTTTGGTTTTTGAAAATCAACGAGATAGACAAACCCTTAACCAAAGTAACTAAATGACAGGGGAGAGTATCCAAAATAAGATAATCAGAAATGAAAAGGAGTATATAACAGCAGACATTGAAGAAATTCTTCACAGATCTGCACAAAGCAACCATTAACTTCATATGGAAAAATAAAAGACCCAAGATAGTCAAAACAATTCTGCACAATTAAAGAACTTCTGGTGCTATCAACATCCCTGATTTCAAGCTATACTATAGAGCAATAGTAATAAAAACTGCATATTATTAGCATAGAAACAGACAGGTTGATCAATGGAACTGAACTGAAGACCCGGAAATAAACCCACATTCCTGTGGGCACTTAACTTTCGACAAAGAAGCAAAAACTACACAATAGAAAAAAAGAAAGCATCTTCAACAAATGGTGCTGGTCTAACTGGAGTTCTGCCTGTAGAAAAATGCAAATAGACCCATACTTATCACCCTGCACAAAACTCAACTCCAAGTAGATCAAAGACCTTGACATAAAACCAGACTCTAAACCTGTTAGAAGGCAAAGTACATTTACACAATGAAACACTACTAAGCTATTTAAAACAAAGAAATCATAAAATTTTCAGGCAAATGGAGGGAACTAGAAAAGATCATCCTAGGTGAGGTAATCCAGACCCAGAAAGACATACATGGTATATACTCACTTATAAGTGTAAATTAGTCCTATAGTATAGGATAACCATAATACAATCTACAGACCCAAAGAAGCTAAGTAACAAGGAGGGCCTAAGGGAGGATATCAAAATGTCACTAAGAAGGGAAAAGAGAATAGACAGCAGAAGTGGATGAAGAGAGGGAACTGGGAAGGAGATGGAATGTGGAGGAAAATAAGGGTGGGGATCAGATGTGGGGAGAACTGGGGTGGGAAATGAGAGGGCTGGGTACAAGGAGGGAAAATGAGGGGGGATATCTTTTTGTCAACCTGGAGGTCTGCCACAGGGTATGCTCTTGGGAGGATATGTGTGTGATTCTAGCTGAGACACCTAATGGGAGGCGTCTACAGGAAGTTCAGGAATAAATAAGAAATAAAAAAGACTGAAGAAATATCCAACTAATAATTGGCCCAACCTGAGACCCACCTCATGGTAGAGAGCCAGCCCCTGGTACTACTAATGATGCTCTGCTGTGCTAAGAGCCTAACTTAACTGTTCTCTGGGACAGAAAGATGCTGGGGCAGATGCATAATGCATAGCTCTGGAGGTTCTGTGGAAGTGTTGGGAGAAAGATAGAAAGACCTGGAGGAGAATCTCACAAGAAGTCCAATAAAGACAACTAACCCAGTCCAATGGAGGCTGAAAGAGGCTGAGACATCAACTAAGGAGCATGCATTTTCTGGACCTAGGCTTCCTCCACATATGTGGCCTATGGGCAGTTGGTCTTCATATGGGGTACCAGGTATGTGTGTGGGAGGGTGGTTTCTTTTTTTTTTAATTTAACCCTTTTTCACAATTTATTCACTATTTATCCCCATTGAAGCCTCCTAACTCAACTCCTCCCAGTCCCAGCCTCCCTATCTCTTCTCCCTGTACCCTTCCCTAGTCCACTGAAAAGGGAAATTCTCCTCCTCTACCATCTGCCCATAGCTTATCAAGTCTCATCAGGACTGCCTGTGTCCTCTTTCTCTGTGGCCTGGAAAGACCACATTGCCAGGGGCAAGTGATCAAAGAGCAGTCAATCAAGTTCATAACAGAGGCAGCCCCTGCTCCTCTTTCTCTGGCATCTATATGGAGACTGAGCTGCCAATTGGCTACATCTGAACAGGAGGTCTACATCCTCTCCTTACATGGTTGTAGGTTGGTGCCTCAGTCTCTGTAGGACCCTTTGAGCTCAGATTTTTTAACTTTTTGGTCTTCTTGTGGGGCTCCTGCCCCTCCATGTCCTTCTATTCCAACCCCATTTTCTTCTATAAGACTCCTTGTGCTCTGCCCAAAGTTTGGCTGTTAGTCTCAGCATCTGCTTCCATCCCCTGTTGGGTGGAGCCTTTCGGAGGACCCTCTGTAGTAGGCTCCCATTCTCTTTCCTCTCTTCTACTGCTTCTGGTGTCTATCTTGTTTGTCATTCTGAATGAGATTTAAGCATTCCCTCTAGAGTCCTCCTTAGTGTTTAGTTTCTTTAGGTCTGTAGATTTTAGTACACACTATCCTAGATTATACAGCTAATATACGCTTATAAATAAGGGTATATCATGCCTGTCTTTCTGTTTCTGGAGAATGGGAAAAGCTCTTCACCAACCCTACATTTGAAAGAGGGATAATATCCAGAATATATAAAGAACTCAAGGAATTAGACACCAACAAACCAAATAACTCAATTGAAAAATGGGGTGCTGAGCTAAACATAGAATTCTCAACAGGGGAATATCGAAGGCAGAGAAACACTTAAAGAAATGCTCAACATCCTTAGTCATCAGGGAAATGCAAATGAAAACAACACTGAAATTCCATCTTACACCTATCAGAATGGCTGAGATCAAAAACTCAAGTGACAACACGTGCTGAAGAGGCTGTGGAGAAAGGGGAACCCTCCTCCACTGCTGGTGGGAGGGAAAACTTGTACAACCTCTCTGGAAATCAATCTGCACTTTCTCAAAAAAGAGGGAATGGCACCGCCTCACGATCCAGCTCTACCACTCCTGGCCATATACCCAAAAGATGCCCCACCATTCGACAAGGACATTTGCTCAGCTATGTTTATAGAAGCTTTATTTGTAATAGCCAGAATCTGGAAACAACCTAGATGTCTCTCAATGGAGGAATGGATGCAGAAGTTGTGGCACATTTACACAGTAGGATACTACTCAGCTATTAAAAACAAGGAAATCATGCCATTTGAAGGCAAATGGTGGGAACTAGAAAAGATCATCCTGACTGGGGGTGCTCTTTCTAACATGGACTCTATTGTTTGATTTTAGATCATTTCCCCCTGGCAGGGATGCCTTGCCTGGCAGCAGGGGCTGAGGTTATGCTCAGTCCTGATGTAACTTGATGTGCTGGAGAGGTTTGATACGGGGTGGGGCTCCACTTTTCTGGGGGGAAAAGGGAGAGGGGAAGAAGAAAGGAGGGGAAGAGGGAGAATGTGAGGAGGAGGAGGAGGAGGGGACACCTTTGGGATGTAATGTAAATAAACTGAAATAAAAATAAAATAAATTGGCCTTTTAATGTGTATAATCCAAAATTGTGTCTTTGGCCAACTATAAATCAAAGTGTGGTGCTATTTCCAGATGAATTTGCTGCCATGGCAACATGTGTGAGGTCACTGGGAAAGCCCCATTGCTATGCAATGAACAGGGTGTGGGCTCACATTTCTTGCAAGATGGGCAGAAATATCAAGTCTTGAATGAAAAGGGGTAATGCTGGCTGCATACAGTATAAGCAAACAGTATTCATAGCTTATTATATCATTTTTATTTACTGATTTGTAGCTTTCCAGTGAAAATATCTGAGCATGTGGCTGCTGAAGGAATGGCATTAAGAAGATGCTAATGTAATATTGATTAGTACTGGTTTCTCAGAGGTTAAACAACCATTGGCTTCTGCATAAATAGCATGGGGCAGAACAACACGCAGAAGGATGCTTCATAAGAACTGTCAGCTCCAACATCCTTAAATTCTGAGGCTTTGGAGGAAGTAATTGTGAACTCACTAGCTACTTAGTACAGAAGTCTCTGAGACCAACCAAGCCTGCAGATCCTCAGGCTTGCAGGTCCTGCAGGGTCCTGCAGCCTCAGATCCTGCAGGGTCTCTCAGAACTTGCCCTCAGATCTGTTTCTCAACTGCAAGCATTGCAGATTGTGTCTCTTCTTTTGTTGCCAATGAATTCAGAACTTTAATGCTCTCTGTGTTGACATTTAGCCCACAGAGAGGATGCAAAGAACCCTGAGCCCTCGAAATCATCAGATCAGGAGAGATTTGTATGGGCAGACTCCTGTAAAGGTTGCACTAGTTGCTGTCTTAATTACACTGAAGAATCCCCTTATCACTGGGAAGGGAACATCCCATTGGACCCAGGAGAGCGCTTCCTGTTGTGGGGAAAGAGTGAATCATCTCATGGAGCCTCATCACAGCCATTGCAGCTGCTCCTGGGCTTTGAGTATGCTCCTTTGACAGAAGGACTTTGTTTCCTAACAGCAACATAATGCTAGCTCAATCAGACTTTAAGCTCACTGGCACTCCCTACCCCCTCACCCAGGGTCATTTCGGAATCTGCTGGAATCTGAAGAACTGCATGCTCTTACACTTTCCAGTCACACTCTGCAAAGAGTCGCCTGGTGATAATCCAATTTCCTGAAGAAGCAGTCCTCGCTTCTGTCTGTCTTTTACTTGGGATTGCACCTGACAGACTGATGTGCCTATATCAGATTATTATGGCACAGCTCAGGTATTTGTCAAAATACATTCTTTCCTGCCCTTCATATTACCTTTAAATTGTGCTGTCTTGGGGTGTAGGCAAAGCAAAACTCTACTGATGAGAAAAGTCACTGAGATGAGAAGGAAAGTTCTCCCGGATAGTTATCACATCCAGGGACTACAAAAATTCACTACATTGCTGGCATGTGCATGTATGTATGTGAAATGTATGTGTTTGCACCCTTATTCATGAGTATGTTGGTGCACATTCAATTTTAAGGAAGGAAGCTAAAATAGGAAGAAAATGAGAGAGAGTGAGATCGTGCCTTATTTTTCTGTGCTAAAATGAACAAGATGGGGGATGAGGCTCCACGCTGGAAGGAATAGCAATGCTGGGTTTGTACACACAAGCCCAGAAACATTTTGATCACCAAACACATGACAGATAGTTGAATAATGTCTGAAATCTTCCATGAAATTTGAGGATGCATGCCGCTTAGGTGTCACATGTCAGTAGACATCATATCACCATGAAATAGTTGGCTCTTCTGCTGCCTATCTGAGCATAAGTGCAGAAGCTTTGGGTTTCCTGTTTCAGCACAGGTAGGATGCAGGAGAGGAGATGGAAGAGAATCAGCACTGAATGCACAGTATGTGTATCCCTGTACACAGTAGAAAGCAAAACACTCTTGCAAAGAGCTTCTATCCAGGAAGGAGGCACTCAAGTGAGTGTGGGACCTTTGCTGACCAAGCCCTTGTGGGATCTGGAGAAGCAGAAAGGGCTTCAGGTCTGTGTGGCCAGCAAAGTAGCCAGAGGGAAAGGGCTTTGCGATGTGGAAAGCAGCTGGTAGCTCTGTGCACCCTACTTTGGAAGATGTAGAGGGGTTTTCATGATTTAACGCAAGGAACCATTTTGGAAAAGCACCAACTCCTTCATCCTGGTTCTGACATCTTATACAAAACACAAGAGGGAAGATCCCTGAACAGAGATAAGCACAGCTTAATCAAGTGTGGTTCCAGGCGCTGCCCCACGTTTCACTGAATTTCCAGCTGAAATATAGTTTCTTTTGCAAGCCGCAGGGATGGATTATGCCTGCTTTGAAAATATTTTCACATGTAGAATCATTGAGTGTTTCATCACATCTAACAAAGTTCTGAGCTTAATCTACTAATTGGAAACTGTCATTTGCCATCTACATCTTGTTTTATGAATAAGAAGCATCCATGTAGCATGTAGTTACCTATTATAAAGCTGATCTTACACAGCTTTAAGTGGGCATATACTTTTCTACATTTCAGACATGTTTATGATCATTGAATAATTGCCTAGTGATGAATTAATTCCCTGGGTTCTAGGAAGATTGCTTGATTCTCTCTCTCTTACACACACACACACACACACACACACACACACACACACACACACACACCACAGGAGATAGAGTTATACTAGGTTATGCATTTTAACAGACAAGTTTTCAATGAGTAGACTCATAGATAATTTATAATCAGTAATGATTTTCCTAGCTGAAATTCAGACAGGGGTGTGAGTGACTAGAACCTTAGACTGCTGCTCGGGCCACTGGAACACACTGCTTCTGAAAGCAAACTGCTCTTGCAACTGCAAGTTAGGGGACCAGGTTCGCGAGGTAGGGACTGGATCCTGAAGGAGGACTTCTCATCTGGGTGGCTCATGCCTCTGTCCTCCATTCTGATAATGGCCTTTTTGTCTCTTCTTTCTGTCTGCACCATCTATATCTATTGAGAGCAGGTGGGAGGTTCAGCCCCCTTATCTGAGCATCATTTTGAATCTCCACGGTGCCTTTTCAGCTACCCTATAACTGCGACTGAGGAGAGGAAGGACTTAATTTACAGATGGGGTGAGGAGGGATATTTTTTCAAAGTGTGCATGAATCATCCATGTCAAACAGTCACCTTAAAGGTATGATAACCTTTAAGGGAGCCTTGCCAGGGTGTGACTCAGGGGCTTCCCAAAGCATGCTAGTAGGCTAAGAGTTTGCAGGGGCTGGAGAATCAATAGCCCAGTTTAACATTGTTAACATAGCATGAAACTAAATTCATTAACCAGAAACCCCCTTCCTGGTCAACCATTTAGGAATATACTCATGCTGCCGTTCCAATGGATCAAGACAACACTACTGCCCTAAACACTGACAGGACTGACTAACAGGAGAATGGCATTCACTATCATTAACTATGAAAGGATAGATAGCTATGACAGAGAAATCCTGGTGCATATCTTAGGGCAGTTCACACACAACGGAGGAAGCATCACCATGTAAGCTCTGCATCCCATTCAATTGTTGGGCTGCTCTGAGATTTCAGACTTCTAGAGGCCACAATTTCCACTATGATTTATTTCCACACATCAGACACTGGAGGCAATATTGAAATACTAATGGATACAACATAAAAAAGGGAAATGAAACTGGAGTCAAGTCCCTGGCTGTGTTCCCGTGGATGGGCACTATTGAGCCACGCATAGTAAGGGCGGGCTGCATGTCAACCCCCAGCTCACGCTAGTTCTAGACTTCACCTCACACGTGAGCAGGGTGCCCCCACATGCCAACCAGACATAGTCAACTCCAAGCTTATGAACCTTCTCAGACACTGGTAGAGGGTTGAGAGGTAACGCATTCTCCGCAGTATCTGTGGTAACCTTCCCAGCAGTTCTCAGTGCTGATAAAGCTCCCCAGTGGGTTTCAAAAATTACCTAGTAGATTTCAAGGAGTTGAATTGTACACTTTTACCCTAAGTATCACCCATAGTAATAGTGGCTCTCATTCATTCTGTGCTGACCTTGCCCCCAATACAAGGATTCATTTACAACCTCTCTGCTCTGCCAGGTTGTGCCACCTGATATTGTCTTTATTGTTGTTATTTTTTAAATTTCACTCTTTTTTGTTTGTTTGGCTGGTTGGTTGGTTTTCAAGATAGGGTTTCTCTGTGTAGCTTTGGCTCTCCTAAACTCATTTTGTAGACCATGCTGGTCTTGAACTCACAGAGATCCATCTGCTTCCACCTCCCCAAGTGCAGGGATTACAGGCTTGCACCACCATGCCTGGCTTATTCCACTGTTTCTGAGACTGGGTCTCCTAGTATGACACAGACCAGCTTGGAACTCTTGGTAATCCATCTATTTCATCCTCCTGGGTGCTGAGATTCCAGAAAAAAAATCCACACGTGAGGCTTCACCTGACAACTGTGACTGGCTGAGAAACACCCATGTTTCTTTCTTCACACATCAGTACAAAGATTGTTGGGTGTATAAAAATATGCCATTTCTTATTTCTTTAAAAATCATACACCCAGTCGTGTTTTTTAGTATCAGTGATAACTGGTATTCTTTGTCACAGTGTTCATTGTCGTGGGAAGACTCTGAAACACTAAACAATAAGGTAATCTGTTCCTTTCCAACACATCATTCTCAGTTGTGCCCTTTTTTATAGGAACTCTTTGCAGTCACCAACTGCAGTTGGCTCTAGGATTGATGGTCTGCCTTGTTCCTGAGAGATTCAAACAGCCCAGGTTCACCCCCCCCAAAAAAAAAACAGAATCCAAAAATAAGAAACACCTATGAGGTGTAGAGCAAGATTGCATGTGGTTTGTATTTCCACTGAAGAGCACAAGAGTGTCTCTGGGGAGGAGGGTATGCACATGGTGTGGCATTTATAGGAACTGGAGGCTAAAGCTTGGTGAACCCTCATGGAGAACTCAGTGTGCTCCTGAGAGGCTTCAGGATGGGAGCTGTCATCCCCACTGAAACCTGAACTTCTCTGGGGAGTGTTAAGCTATCCTGACACCTTGGCTTCAGTTCTCTGACACTCTGAATTAATTGTTGACTTGTTCGGTGGAGCATCTCAGAGGCATGGGGGATGTTTATAGCATACTCAGGCACATCCACATTGAACTAAGATTAGAACTCGCATTCCTGGCCTTAAAGGTAGGCCTGGTCCCTGTCCAGGCTGATCTCACCCACTGCATCAAGCTCAGAGATCCACGCTGCTTTGGATCACTGTACACAAGAATAGTTATAGGGTGCTCTCTTCTTTGAGGGGGTACACCTCAATCTACCACCATGCTGACATCAGCAAACCCCATACACTCCGAGCTGTTTTTGCACTATTACTTTTAGTTCTTTAGAAAGGCAAGAACTACTTACTTATCCTGAGTTAGCCTCATAGTTTCAAATTCAGGATTTAGTCTAGGCTAATTCCGAACTCATGGCCACGCCCTAGTCTCAGCCTTCTAAATCCCGGGAGTGCAAGGATGCACCGGCATGCCTTGCTGAAATTTCTCACTCACTTTGTTAAAGTCTACAATTATTTTGCTTGTTTGTTATTCTGAGGACTGAAAACAGGGGCTGGTGCACTTCAGACAAGCAGGGTGCCACTCAGTTGTACTCTCATCCCTTCCACATTTATCACCAACCTTTCCCCTACCTTTTCGTTGTGGTAACAGCAGGAAGATTGCAGTCACATACCATTCAAATATCATCTAAAATGTTCCTTTCTGGGTTTATAGTATCTTGTCTGAAATGTAAATAACTTAGAAGCTGTTACTCATGTACTCCCACCCCACACACATACATACACACACAATGCACACACAGGCACACAGATACAAAACAGAACTTTCATAGCATGGGAGATTATGTGAATGAATTTATACCTTTATTCCATTTTCATATATAATATTTCTATTTGATATGCAGTATATATTCTCTATAGTAATACATAATAATGTATTATTAAGATATTTGTAACATAATCATGTTAAATCAAAAGCTATATTGAGGTAAAATCTTCTCCATAACAGTTTTTGTTTGCCAACTTGTATTATTCATTTATAATTACCATAGTCTTACTTGTGTGTGTTCACGTGTGTGCACATCATGCATTAATACATGTATGCATGGAGGCAAGAGTTTGCACTGGATGTGTTCCTCAAATACTGAGGAGTTGTTTCTTCCTCAGCATGGAGTTTGGGCTACCTTAGGTAGCCAGCTTACTCTACGGATCCCCTGCCTCTGCTGGAATTACCTCTAGGTGGCTATGCCTACATGGCTTTTATGTGAGTCTTTAGGTACTGAACTTTGGTCCACACCGTGCTGCAGGCACTTTACCTACCTAACCCCTCCCCGGCTGACTGCCCTGCCTTTAATAATGCTCTTAATGATGGTGTTCAATCTCATGGCCAACTTTTTCCCCCAGCCTTTATGACACCCTTTGCCATTATTTACTCATGGGCTGCCTATTCTGCTGTGGGGATTGTTTCTCTCATCAGCCTTCCCTTTTGCTTTACAATTTAAAATTTTTGATGACTGAACTCTATCTTGAGAAATCCATATTTAAAACGTGACTGGGTTATTAGGCAGGGTCTCTAAGAGGCAATTAATATTAAATACAGTGTTTGGATCTCATCAGGAGAGGAGATTATAATAGAGACTCATTGTGGGGAAAATCAATGAAGGCAGAACGAGGGCCATGACCACAAGCTGAGGAGAAGGCTTCAAAGAACGATGTTATTAGGAAATGACAGCTGCCTGAAGAGGGAGACTCTTCTTTAAGAGTATAACACCCCCCCCCTCCCTCCATAGGCCAACTCTGCTTCAGTGGAAAGCCACACACCAGCAGCCATAAAAGCAGCCTAGACTGGGTTTTCAGGGAAAAATAAATAAATAAATAAAACAAAAAAGGACACAAATTTGGAAAGGAGAGTGGATGTGAGAAGGAGTTGGAGGAAAGGTGAGTACGACCAAAATATGTTGTATGAAATTTTCAAATAATAAAACAATAAGAAATATTAAAGTAAAATTTAAGAGCTGTTAAAATCAATGTGTTAAGCAGAAACATCAACAACAAAACAACAACAACAGAAAGTAGATGTCAAAACCATAAAATAAGAGATATCTGGCTTAAAAGCTTTTGTGATTCAAATGGACCAAGCAGCTTCCACTGATTCCCAGAGCTCTGTATGGAGCACTTACTGTGGGAAGCTGGGCACAGTGCACAACATGTTCTCATGGACCACTTCCAAGTTTGGACCAAAATCCCTCCTGGGATTTTGCAGTAAAATTTACCAGTCTCTGGAGTGTCAAACCCTAAGGGGGATTTTTCTCTCCTGTCAGTGACAATTAGGCATTTCACAGGGAATTCTTGGAGAATGGCCCAGACCACAGTCTTGAAGGGCACTTTTGTGTCTGAAGGATTCAGGCTGCCCATTTCTTCCCTTGTGCTTCCTTTGCCTTAGGAAATCCTGTGATGTCTACATTCCAGAGTCAAGAAGGCCTTATCCTGCCTTTCTGTACAGGGAAAGCCTTGGAGAGCAGAAACCAATTATCCTTTTAATGCTTGGTGATACTTGCTAGTAAAACTGCTTGGGCCTTTCTCTTCTTTGCTGTACAAAGGCATTATTATTTATTGCATAATTTCATTTATTACAGAAATATGTCTACTTAACTTGCCCTTCTTTCTCTGTGAATTCAGGTGGACTTTGTCTATCAAGGAACTGCTCTTCTGCACTTAGGATACATGATTTGTGGACAGGGCCACACTCATAATTCCTTTCTATTCTTTCATGTCAATGACATCAGTATTGACTGTTTTCCATAGCTGATATTAGTGATATATAAATTTTTGCTTGCAACACTAGAACTTGCACTCTTTCATTTACATGCATCCAGCAGACATAAGACTGCATATACTAGTCTGATGCAGGGCTAAGACCTGCAGAGACACTCTACTTACATCTATCACTTGGTCCCCATTGGAGTATGGCAGTCTAGAGCCACAACCTAGGAAGATTTGGATTTAATTAAAGGTTATGAAGGGGAGGGAAGGTCCTGCTTGTCACCTCTGAGATATTAACAGAATATTCATGTAGCCTTAACTGTGGGATTCCAGAAGCTGCTGCAGCCATGGACAAACAGAACCAAGAAACACTGAAAGAATACAAAGGCTCTTTGTACAAATGTGCATGCCTTCTGGAATGGTTGGCTTCGAGTTTCAAGTCTTCACCCTCAATTTTTCATCTTCTAAAACATTGTTTTTGATGTGTAAGGGGAAGGAGAAGAGGAGGGAAATGCAAGGAGAAATGGAACTGAAGCAAGGCCAACCATCTTCATTTATGTGTGAGCAGAGAGACGGGGGACACTCTTCACGGGTGGTGGGAGAGCATCTCTGCTCAAATGCGGAGAAGCTCACTGAGCTATGGCCAGGAAACCCCTCCAAAGGGATACAAGGCAGGAAAGTGAGACTCACACTAAACCAGAAAAGTCATAAAGAAAATGGATGCAGTGTTTGAGAATAAATTTCCAAACTAGCTTTGGGCACTCTTTTAGAAATGTGTTCCAGATTTTTCCTTCTTCCTTTTGCAAAGCTCAAATAAGGGGGAACTTAACACACACAGTGTTTTTTCATAGCACTTGCGTCAAGATAAAATCCCGCAGAAAGCCCAGAAAATCTAAACAAATATGTTTTAAGTTTCCCATAAAAATCAAATTAGCAGTATAGTCATGTGAAATTTATGTTATTAAGGGTGTCTCCTACTACCAAAAGCATTGGAGACAGTTAAGTAGTTGGGGATGGTGTTAAAAGCCAGAGCTAGCAAAAATTACCAGCACAAACCTGTTATTTCTTGATTACTCTCTGTTAATTTTACACATATTACACAACACATTGTGGCAAGTGTGTATGCATGTTTCTATGTGTGTAGATTCACATGAGCACAGGCGCGTGGTCAGTGTGTATGTATGTGTGCTTTCATGAGTGTAGATTCATGTGCGCACAGGTGCATATGCACTGTGTGTGCTGAGAAGATGTTGACATGGGGTGTCTTTATCCCTTGATCTACTCTCCATTCACTGAGCTGGATCTCCCCAAGTGGTTGACACACATTCTTTAATTCTAGCACTTGAGAGGCCTAGGCAGGTGAATCTTTTTTTAAATAATTTTTAAATTTATTACAATTTATTCACTTTGTATCCCAGATGTAGCCTCCACCCTCGTCCCCTCTCAACCCACCTTCACTCCCTCTTCTCCTCCCATGCCTCTTCCCCAGTGCATTGACAGGGGAGGTCCTCTTCCCCTTCCATCTGACCCTAGCTTATCAGGTCTCACCGGGACTATCTGTATTGTCTTCCTCTGTGGCCTGGAAAGGTTGCTTCCCCCTCAGAGGAGGTGATCAAAGAGCCAGCCATTGAGTTCATGTCAGAGACAGCCCTTGTTCCCCTTACTAGGAAGCCCATTTGGAGTCTGAGCTGCCAGGCCAGCCTGATCTACAGAGCAAGTTCCAGAACAGCTGGGGCTATACAGAGATACTTATCTTGATAAACTTAAAACTAAGCAATTAATTAAACAAAATAAAACAGATTTTGTTAGCATAAATGGCACAGGCAAACTTGGCCTAAACGAAACCTCCTTGTGAAACTCATGGGCTCTTTCCCAGCTTGTCTCTCACATGCTTCTAGTACAGGACAGATTCTGAACCCTGATTCTCTGGCTTCAAACACACCAGCCTGACAGATTGCTGATGAAGGATGAAATATGGAAATCCTGAAATATAATGGGAATTATGTATGGTTTGTTATAGCCTTGCCAGGTGTCGGGTGAATGCTCAATGGAGCATCCCACAGCCAAGATGCCCATTAACCCGTCCTTGTGTGCATCACTGACACAGGATACTCAGGTGGTCGCTACTTTATTCCAACTTACTGTAAAATAATTAGAGTCTGGTCAATCAAGGCGGAAGACATGACACAGAAGAAATCAGCAGTGCCATTTGGGTAAAAGAAAATTTACAGCAGATTATATGTGGGCCCAGTGAAGGGGTTATCTCCTCCACTGAGCTGTGAAAGTTTCCAGACAGGATAATAAGCCCTGGCTTCCACCCTTCTTGAAGCCCCGCTGTGAATACCAAGCAAACAGTGGCGCTCACAGGTAAGGTGCACAGCACTCCAGGGTGGTGGCTTTTTTTTCCCCGTCTTGTGTCACAGTCACCTCTTGTCTGCAGAATTTCTCAGATCCATAGAAGAGACTTGACCATGAGAGGGTCCAGATCATACATGCATTCTAAGGTTTCACTCTGTACATGCATATCTATAATAACTTCATTTTAAAATTAGACACAAAGTGAGATCAAAGAGAATAAGTGATAATAATGCAGCCATTATGACAGTATGCTATACTTCAAGCTGTGTGGATATCTATCCTGCATCCCAGTTGTATCTTACTCAAGCTGAGAGCTGACGCAAGCTTGTACCTGCAGCATGTGGGATGTGGAGAAGGAAGAAAGAGGAGTTCAAGATCAGCTTCAGACACTTGGTGCTTTCTAAGGCTATGTTGGGCTACATGAGACCCCTTACCTCAAAAAACAAACAAATCATTTGTGTTTCTTATTACTATTTATTTATATGCCGTGGCTAAGTGTCGGGGTCACTGGAGCAACTGATGAGGGACACTGCTGCCTGCAAAACTTAGTGCTTTGTCAGCAGAAGACCTCTGGTCTTTGAGGCAGAGAAAGTTTATGGGGTCTATAGGTCTGTTTAGATAAGATGACAAAACCCAGTGCAGAATCTCCATTCACAACAGGGTTGAGTATATCATGTATGATTGAACTAGTTTCTTGAGTAGAGTATGGGTATGAAATGAAAGACTGCCTTCAGTTCCCATTGCATGATGGCCTTTCCTCCAGCATGAGGACTCTCACTTAGCTAAGCAGTAAAATTTCATCTGATGAGGTGCTGAGATCATGTCTGTGCTCATGAAGGAATAAAGTGAGTCCCTTAAAGAAAACTGCTCTGACTGGGATAATAATAATAATGGTACTGATATCACAATAACTTGTTTCTGCCTAAGGATGATGGAAGGACCACAGTGAGATGCTGAACACAACTACCAACACTTAAACTGTAAAGATAGCTATAATGGATTCTAGCTCAGTGAGTAAAGTGTTCGCCTCACAAACATTGGGGCCTGAGTTCAAGCCCCAGAACCCATTACATTTTAGTCTCAGATGTCAAGATTCAGCAAGACATTCTGATTCAAAGTGCTTTTCTTTCCTCGTCAATGTTTTAGTGACTCCTGAGAGACAAGCCACATTTACTGGCATGGTCTGAAGTGGACAGCAGCATCTGAGTGGCCACTGCTTGACTCCTGATTCTTGCTGCAATTTCCTGCCATTTATCATCTGCTTTCAGGTCTATCTCATTGAACTTTCAGCTCTGAGGCTGGGGAGCAGAGGTACAAGTTATCTGAGTCAGTGTAGGAAGCGTGACAGGAGAGGCATTTAGGGTTCAGGTGTGGATGGCTCTCCATCTGTAGACGTCTGCCATGCCCCTTTCTCTGTGGCAAGAGATGGCAAAGCCAGCTTGCTGCCTGGCACAGTGTAATGGAGTTTCTAAGCCACAAGCTTTTCTTCCTCTCCAGGTGTTCAGCACTTAATGTCTGTTGAACCCACAGCTAACTATGCATGATCAGTTGTGCTCCCAGCACCGAACTACACACAGTCTTTTCCCATCCTGTCCTCGAGAACTCCTAGAGAGCAGAGGCAAAGAGAGGCAAGTCTCTGTGACCTTTAGCCACTTCCAAAATGGGTTTTTTAATTATTCATGCATTGGAATGGTGAAAGATTGCTCCAGCGCAAACTTGAAAGATAAGTTAGATAGGAGAAAATGTATAAATGCGTGTAGAAAACATTAAATTCACTCATGGTAAGCAGGAAAAACTCAGTCACCTGTCACCTTTGAAAGTTCACCATTTTCCTTAGACTGTTTTTTCCTGTTTTCTGGTTCTTGCTATCTAGCTGGGGACTGGGAAGATGGCTCAGTTGGTAAGGTTTTTATTACCCCAAGTGTGTGGACATGAGGTTATGGCATAAAGCAAACCTACAAGGCTGGGTACAGGATTAAATACATGGGAGGCAAGGACAGGTGGGTCCCTGGAGCTTGCTGGCCACAGAAGCTAGAGGAATCAGTGAGTCCCAGGTTTGATGAGAGACCTTGTCTCCAAAAGCAAGGCAGAGACTGACTGAGGAAGAAACTCAGTGTGGACCTCCTTCTTCTTCATCCATATGCACACAGGCATGAACTTGCCTCCATGCAGCTATGCACAGATTCATAAACATGAAAACACATACATATAAACACATATACCCATGCATGCACACACACACAGCACATGCATATACTCAAAGTCTTTTCTCTCTAGATATTCACACTCAAAAGCCAGTACAGTTACTTCGTTGGAGAGAGCAGGAAACATTGCCCAACTTAACAATGCCAGACTCATTTATAACAAAAGAAATTTTTCTTATGATTGCCTGTATTCTGAGCAGAATCCACTAGGCTCTCAGAAAAAAAACACAATGAAAAATTACACCAAAAATTCCAATAAAGACAAATAAAGCTAAGTGCTCATAGTGTGGCTGAAATTGTGCATCAGAATCAAGGAATAGCAGGTGGGAGCTTTTAGAGGATTTTAATGTGCATTCCTAGTGTCCAGGCAGATTTTCTTTCTTTTTTCCTAAATGCTTAGCTAATGATAGCGAGTACTTTGGGGAAACTTGCTTGACTTAATGACACTGGCACACAAGTCAAAGATGGAACAAGACAAGTATGAGACATGATGAACATGTCTATAAAAGGCAATTATTTGCACTCTAAGAATATTTGAAACTTACTTGAAAATCTCCATATTTACCTCATGATCATGTTTGATCATTTTCTATCATCTATCTATCTATCTATCTATCTATCTATCTATCTATCTATCTATCTATCTATCTATCTCTTTATATCTTCTATATCTATCTCTCTATGTATATCTTCTATCTATCATTTTATATATGCAATCTGTCATCTATCAGAAATATATCTATCTATCTATCTATCTATCTATTATAGTCTACATTTGTCCACCATCATCTATTATCTGTTTTATAATCTATTATCTCGCACCATCTGTAATCTATTTACCTAGCTAAAATCTTTGTATCTATTCACAATCTGTCATTCATTTCTTGCTGCTATACATAGATCATGCATAACTAGCTATACCAGATTCACTGGAGCTAATAAACCATCTCTGCTATTTATATTGATTTATTTCATATACACAGCATATAGATTAACAAAGGAAAATTAATCACAGATTAAACATGGTTACCTGGCACTAACAATTTCAGATCATATGTATATTGCATGAATTGATTCCCTGATAACTGTGTACTGTACACATATCTGTACAAGCTGCTGACTGTTGTTTGGTTGTTTTGTTTCTTGACATATTGCACGTTTTCTGACTCATATCTGCATGCCTTTCACCTTTCTAGAGAAATTTGATTTCATTCAGGAGCCTGTGAGGCCCATGTGACTTATTTCTCATACTCAGGGGCAGGTCCAGAGCTCAGTTTACGTATACCAATGACAGTAAATCCATTCTTCTGCCACAAGTGGGCAGAGACCCAAGAGTCTTCAACATAGGCATATGGATATGGATAGGTGACATAGATAGATAGATAGATAGATAGATAGATAGATAGATAGGATAGATAGAGATGGATGACAGAGATAGGAAAATAGAGATTGTGATAGAGAAAGATAGATATAGAGATAGTGAAGAGAGATAGACATAGAGATGGATGGGGGTAGGAGATAGGGATGGAGATGTGAGTGGGGTTGGGGATAGAGATGGCGATGGAGTTAGGGATAGGCATGGAGATGGAGGTGGGGATGGAGATGAGGATGGGGTTGGGGATGGAGATGGATATGGAGATGGGGATAGGCATAGGGATAGAGATAGATATGGATAGGTGGCAAAGCTCAGATGCAAGACCTTTTTCTAACCTCTGAGGAAGCACTCTGACGCTCAGCACATTTCACACACACGGTTGCTACTGTTGGAAGCACACGAAGAGTGAATCCAGGAGACACCCCTCTGGCCCACTGAGCAGGAGACTCTACAAGTTCTTGTCCTTTCTGTTGCTTGTGTGATGTTATGCAGGTTGTAATAGCTGTAGCTGCAGGTTCATTCAGCTCCATGTCTGTCTCCCCTCGATATAGTGGACCTTCCCCTCACCCTTTTCCTCTCATACCTACAGAGTGATCTTTTAAAATAAAACTTTCTAATTTACACTGTCATTTTCCTCATCTTTTTGAAAAACTCCATCAAGGAACTTTGGCATTAACTTACCCTCAATGGAAGAATTGCTATTTGCCCTTGATCTTTTATTTCCATCCCAGGGCACCAGAACATCCCCAAAGCTCACCTCCTCTATGCCTTCATCACATCCTCCATTACTTATGTCCCACTGAAGCCATCTTGGCCCTCTCCCCCTTCTCTGTCTGACTTACAGCTTATACCCCTATGAACAAGGCATTCTTAAAAGGTGCTTTCTTGTGCTCTAAATCCTCTTGCGTTGCATTGAAATTGTGTTTATTTGCTGACATTGTTCCCTAATTGTAAACTCCTGGTGAGTAAAGACAGACATTTTTCTTCTTACCCTCAGGGTCTAGCACACAGACTATGGTCAATATTTTTCTTAAGCTGTATTAGATGGGACCAGTTCCTGGCATGTGTCTAATCAATGAAGAGCATGTCTTTCCCCTAGGCTGCCAACTTTCTCTAAAAAAATAATTCTGATGAGTTGCAGGAATAAAGAGAATGCAAAGTGAAAATAAGGCCAAGGGTAAAGATTTCCAGCCCAAGAGGGAGGGGCAGCTGCCTGGAGGGTTTCAGTGGTTCCACGCACAGTGACACAGCAAGGGGTTTCTTTGCTACAAGATATCAAAATGGAATCCCCCTCAAGTTAGGCAAGACTTTTACATATTTGGGGAAACCAAGATTCTATTTTGACTTTCTTTAGAAGCGTTCACCACCCCCATCTTTCAACTCAGAAAAATTAAAAAGAAAGAAATCTACTGTATGATAGTAGATGCTGAGAAAGGAAGTTGGCAGTGGACTTATTGCTACTTAATGGGATACAGACCCATTTCTCCTTCAGTTCACCTCTGCTGGCCTTTTTTTTTCCTGATCCTGGAAACACATACAAGGATACTTTTAGAGGGGTTTTATCACCTAAACTCCCATTTCCAAAAGAACTTGGGAAATCAG
Organism: Pachyuromys duprasi; assembly: GCA_028658305.1. Taxonomy (NCBI): domain Eukaryota; kingdom Metazoa; phylum Chordata; class Mammalia; order Rodentia; family Muridae; genus Pachyuromys; species Pachyuromys duprasi. The sequence continues at coordinate 108,191,638 of CM053764.1, read as the reverse complement.
GAAATATGGGGAAATCACTTATATGCCAAACAACATTGCTCTAAAATTCCTCGGTATGTGGTCCTGGTTTTCCGGACATTGCTCAAGTCTTGCAGTTTTGCAAGTGAGGACTTAACACCAGAGGCAGCTGGTTTCAGGTGGCCCTGTGCGGAAAGTCCCCAGAATTGGAAGCTCCAGGCTTCTGGAGGGATCCTTTCTGTGTTGTTCCCTGGCCCTTCCTGTAATAAAGGAATGTTGTTACAGAACACAAAGACCAACCTCTCAGGTGGCTCTCAGAAAGCAGGGAACACCCAGCCCCATAGCTTAGAGCAGTGAGGTTGTCTGGTTTGGGGTTAATGTGGCAACAGTCAGAGGTGTGTGCAACTTAGTGAAACAAAATAACTATTCATGAGCTTCAACTTAGAAGTTTCAGTTCAGAGGAAGTCAGCTAATCTCTTTTGTCTCTCTCTTTGTCTCTGTTTGTGTGTGTGTGTGTCTGTGTGTGTAACACATTCTGTGTATATGATTCTTACTGTGTACATGTGTGTGTTATCTTGATAGTGCTAATGTGTGTGATTGTGTATGTGTGTTTGTGTGTTTATAATTCCCACTGGGTATGTGTGACCATACATGTGCATAAGTGTGTGTGTTTGTGTATGTATGTGTGACATTGTGTCTGCAGTGGACTTATTGCTACTTAATGGGATACAGACCCATTTCTCCTTGGTGTTTGTAGCGCTGCTTGCCTTGTGCTTGCTGGTACTAACACTGTTTTCACTCATTTCACACTCACATAGAACAAAGTCACTTTTACGCTGAATACTTGCTCTAACAGGTGAGGGCTGTTCTCTGTTGGGAATTTAGTGAAGCTCACCCCATGAAACAATGTATTTCAATCCCACAAAGTTCACCAGAAAAACAAGTCCTATCTCCTCAGCTGGAAGTGAGCAGGGAAACACAGACCTCCACAGGGCTCTTGGTGGTTTGCCTCTCCCTGGTCTAGCCTCTTTCTCCACTAGGCTGTGCCAAGCGCCCTGGAGGCTGCCATCCTTCCTCTGAAGCCAGATTCCTTTCCTCTGATCACAGACGTGAGTCGAGGTGACGACAGTGGCAACGGGTGCCCCGGCTCTTATTATCACTTGCATTGTTTAAGTTTCCCCCATTTCTGTTGTCGCCTTTAGTGAGATCTTCTGTGGCCTTCCTTATTCCCAAGGACACTCAGGAATGGATTCCATTGTAGCTTTTTAATGAAAGGGCAGTGCGTGTTGCCCAAGCTTCATTTTGGAAAGAAAACTAGATACAGAAGCACAGAGGGAAAGGACTTGTGTCTATTATTCTGAATCTTGGTTAGAAAGTTAAGATTGAAGTTTTTTTTTTAATTTTAAATTTTTTGGATATATTTGATTTGTATTTTTCTCTCATTTTTGATGTATTTTGAAGAGAACAGCGGATGCTGTGCCACTGAATCCGTCCCACATGGACACATCTCTAAACACAGATCAGGATGGTTCACAGGCAGACAGTGAAATAGTCACAATTTTGGGACTTCTGATTTCATAATCTATTTTAACATTCAATTGGCTCAATCAAAAAAAATGACAATATCGACCTGATTTTTACTGGAACAAAGTCCTGACTGTGCAAGATGCTAACAGAAACGTCGGAATGCACAGTCTAGAACTTTCCCGAATAAGGAATTCAGGCTGTGGTATGAAGAGCTGCCAGGAGGGGGCGCAGGGTACCGAACTGCTTCTGGCCTCAAGGCCACTTTGGGAGAGAAAATACAGGCCCAGGATGAGCTTGCAAGGGCATCCTTGGTTGCTGTTGGTTCAAACAATAGAACAAACACACAGCTGCTTTTAGAAATATCAAAAGCCCATGCTTCGGTGTCCTGAGTTTGCTGTGCTGGATGCAAAGGGAATGAAGAAATTGAAAGGCAATTTCCTGTCATATTTTGTATCCTGTCCTGCTGTGCTCACAGTCATTGTGTGCTCCAGTCACTGAGTCAGCCCTTGTCTCAAACCCCATATCACACCCTGTACATTTTCTGGTCCCAGAGAAAGTCATTAGCAGCTATACAGTGTGAGGACAAAACGGTGATTAAGCTGCCTTAGGTCTGTACCTACATACATAATCCCGAAACCCCAGAAAACTTGCCAAGCCAACAAAGAAACTCAATGTTCAGAGTGGGTGATCTCTGCTCTCAGGGGAGACGTGTTTCTGTTTTGTTATTGACAAGCCCCATTTGGGCCTGCGGAGTCCTCACTGCCGAATTTACCACTTGTGGGAAATATCGAAAACATGTTTGCTGTTTTTCTTTAAGTAGTGTCGAATTTTCTTTGGAGGGGAGAGGTTTAGAAGCAGCTCTCTAAAAACAGCAGATTCCAATCTAGAGCTATAGTTCCCTTACAAATGCTTGACTAGCTGGAGGGTGGGAGGAAGGCCTGGGTCTTCACCCGTGCATGTGTGTGTATGTGTGTGTGTGTTCTTGTTTTTATGGAAAGACAAATGGCTTCTAAGTCAGGTAATTGCCAGTTTAGAAAAGAAATTGTTCTCTGAAGGTATTTGTCTAACTTTCTGAGATGTTTCAAAAGTTGGAATAACTTTGCCCGCTTTTCTAAACCCAAACAGTGAGATCTGGCACATTTCACCAGTTGACTGGCATTTGAAGTCTTGAAACCTTTTGTGTTAACAACACCTTTTGAAAATATGCAATAATGCAAGTTTCTTTGAAACAATCATTCTTTAAGCAACAGTGACAGGAGTATTAAGTTAAGACAGTTACAGTAATGACAAGCAATTTAAGCAATCTGGGTAGAGCATGGGTGTGGCTCCTTTGGGCCTGCAGATCCATGCAGGGCAGGTGAAAAGCTCTGAACCTTTAGGACCCTTTACCAACTGCCTGAAACATTCCCAGGTTGGAGACCAGAGGAGTTCGATTACTCTTTACCACCTGGAAGATATGAAAGATATTGCTTATGGTCCTCTGAATTTGCTAACCCTTTGGGACTGGACACACCTGGCCAAACTTGGGCAGAGTGCAGGAAAGAAGTAGGAGCTAGTAGGACCTGGAGAGGACAGGAGCTCCACAACGAGAGCAACAGATCCAAAAAGTCTAGACACAGGGGTCTTTCCTGAGACAGATACTCCAGCCAAGGACCACTCATGTAAATGGCCTGGAACCCTTGCACAGAGGTAGCCCATGGCAATTCAGTGTCCAAGTGGGTTCCATAGTAATGGGGATAGGAACTGTCTCTGACAGGAACAGATTGGCCTGCTATTTGATCATCTCCCCCTGAGGGGGGAGCAACCTTACCAGGCCACAGAGGAAAACAATGCAGCCAGTCCTGATGAGACCTGATAGACTAGGATCAGAAGGAAGGGGAGGAGGACTTTCCTTATCAGTGGACTTGGGGAGAGGCGCTGCGGGCAGGGAAGAGGGAGGGTGGGATTCAGGGGGAAGGGGGAGGGAGGTACAGGCAGGATACAAAGTGAATAATCTGTAATTAATAAAACACACACAGATTACCTAGCACAGCACCCGGTACTATGACGTAGGGAAATCATCCTGAATGTGGGGACACTTATTATGGGTCACAGTCCTGGCCTCAATTAAAAGGCAGAAGGGAGATGAGCATTCAGCACTTTCCTATAGTCAGTGCAAACCCACCTTCATCTGTTACCAATGAAAGTCATGGATATTTTCATGTTGTGGATGCAAGCACTAAACACAGCTCTGAGATTCAAGTATTATTTCTGGCTATGAACTTACACAAAGGATCTATGACCTCTTGTTATCTGTCTGGCATATTTCAGTTTGGGGAATTAAGGAACAAAAATGCCCGCCAGAGTTTCATATTTTCTGCAGGCAGATCTTCTGGGCTGAGAAGGTAACCATTTCTGTTCCCAAATGGCACTAATATGGGCAAGGCTTTTTGGATTCAAGAGTGGCTAACACCCCGCCACTGAACACATTCAGGGCAACAGCTGTTCTCAAGTTTGCCCTGGGCTTCCTGTAAAACCCCTCCCTCCAGATGCTTGTCTCAGCTTGAAATTACACACACACACACACACACACACACACACACACACACAGAGAGAGAGAGAGAGAGAGAGAGAGAGAGAGAGAGAGAGAGAAAGAGAGAGACAGAGACAGAGACAGAGACAGAGAGACAGAGACAGAGGGAGAGAGAGCAACAGAGACAGATTGGAGAATAGGTATACTTTTTTGCCTTGTTTTGTTTTTTGTTTTTGTTTTGTTCTAGACGGGTTTTCTCTGTGTAGCCCTGGCTATCCAGAACTCACTTTATAAACCAGGTTGCACCTCTCCCAGTTAAGGACCCTTTCTTACAATGAAGAAAAGAGTGGGGGAATTGGATCACCACAGGGTTACTGTACTCCTGTTTACTTCTCACTCAGACCAAATCTTACCAACACTGAAGTCAGATATTCTCACCTGTTCTCCTCTGTGCAGGAGATTCTCAGAATCTTCGGAGGCTGTGGTCTCAGGTTTTATTTCTGGTTACTGAAAATCTGATTTAAAAAAAAAATTCTCATGAACTGTTTGCCTTAAAATTAGACATCATAAAATTGGTGGAAACACCCCACTGCCAACTAATGCTGTGTTTCAGTCCTTCTGGGCTGGGTCTTCACAGCTCCATGAAAGCTCACAGGCAGCTCAGTGCTGATAGGTGCTTTTGAAATCTCTGGGCTCCATCAACAGTTAGTGGATGTGAACAAAGACAAACTTACTTCTTTTAATCCTGTATAACTAGACAAGCCTTGAGAGGAGCACCCTCCCTCCACTGCCAATCTGCTCCCTACAAAATGCCATTAATATGCAAGACTGTGGCTTGACACTTTAACACAGTTGGCAAGGGGACGGAGGGTTAGTGGCAGGTTTTGAGGACATGGGCCATGCTGTACAAACCAAAGTTTTCCTGGGAGGATGTGAACAGCTGGTGAAAAACCAAAAACACAATTCTAACACATGCAGCTGAGGAGACAAGGAGTTTATTGGGGCCACTTGCACAAGCCTGCATGTAGAGTCGCTTCTAAGAGCATTGGTGGGGTTTACTTACGGAAGCGTGGATGACACGGAGCCAGCCACATCACAGAAATGCCCAGCCTGTAATGTGTAATGCCTCATGAAATCTGCCAAACTGGAGCTCCTGCTACTGTAACACAAGAGTGGGATCTTTGCATCTCTTTGCTTCCTGGGCTTTCTTCCTACACCTCATCAGTATTGCTGGTTTCCAGAGTCTGGTGTGTCTCCTCAGGTTCCAGCGCCTTTGGGGTCTCTGTCCTCCCTCCAGGATGCAGTGTTTCAGCTCAGGGGGCTACAGTTTCTCAATAAACAGGGCATGTGATAGCAGCGAGCCTGGAAAGCCTTGTCACCCAGAGATGTCACAGACAAAAATGCTCAGAGATGGCTGTGGTGTGAGCCTATAAAAAATAAAATTCCTCCCTGAAGAGCAAGGAGCAAATGACATCTGAAAATCGCATGAGTCAACTGTGTTCTGTGTGTCCCCATGTCATAATTCATCTTTGTTTCTGTGCCTCACATTCTAGGAGTGTAAGACCCTGCATAGGGTGAAATCTAAGGCTATGTTCCCGCCATTCAGTTATCCAAATATATATATATATATATATATATAAACATTTGTTCCTTCCATTCAGTTTTATCTATCTTTTAACTAATTCCATATATATAACATTTTATATACATTATATTTTATACTTTATATTTATAAATAATACATGGTATATATGTTAGCAGTAAGGATAACTAAAGTTGAACAGAGCCTATTTCTCTGAAATGTTTAGTTTATGTCTCTCCTGATGTCTAGGCTTTTCAGATGCCAAAATGGATTACCTATCCCATTATTTATCCAGACTTTTCTATCTTCCTGAAAGGGAAGAAATACAATGACTTCTGGCATAGAAGAATCCTAACAAAAGCCCGTGAGGGAGAATATTGTCTTGAAATCCATCAAGAACTACAAGATATAAGAGGCCCCTTTTATTTATTTATTTTTTACTTAAATTTAAGAAGCACATTTTGAGAGCTTAATATCCGACCTTTCAGGTTTGCTTATAAAAGTCACGAAAGACATCAAAGGGAATGTTGCTTGCGGTACTACTAGCAGTAGGGACCCTAGACACTTACACTGCTGTGCACACACCAGAGAGGAAATTCATCCTTGGCTTTGTAATCAATGCACTTGAAACTGAAAGTTTCCTAATTACATCAGCATTTGAAATCTTTAATATATATATATATATGTATATATATGTGTGTATGTGTGTGTGTATGTATTGTGTGTGCACATATGTGCAAGTGCATGTGCACACATGTGCAGACACCTAGAGAGACTAGAGGTCAGCATCTATTATCTTCCCATGCTGTTCTATATCTTTTTTTTTTTGAGGCAGGATCTCCTGGAATCTTCTTAATAAGAAGCAGCAATCTGTAAATATTAATTACAGGTATCTTTAATTGAATGGTGACTGTGTTTCTCAACTGATTTAAAAATGCCTCTTAGGATCTTCATTTTTGTGCAAAATTTATTTTCAACAACATCATTCCACATTGAATTCTTCATCAGCCTTCTCTTTGCTTCAGGTCCTGCATGTATTTTTTTATGAGTAGTTAACCTAATGCCCTCAGCTTTTTAACTAATTGGCCTTGCTTATTTAGATTTCTCGAGTGTTCTATTTATAGTAACACTAATTATGCTAATGCTACTTTGAGTTTCACTTTGGGGCTGAAATATAGAATCCTTGAAAGGATTCTTCTTTTTTTTTTTAACTCACAAGCACTGATTATTACATTCAAGTAAATTATAGAATTATGACACTCCTTTCAATTGTTTTTGATTAGACCCATCCACAGTCTGGTGGATCTTGTTTTTTGATCTTGATTTTTACAGTCAAGGGAATAGGAACACACTATACATATATAAAATTGTCGAAAAGTAAATTAAGTAATAAAACCATCAGTTTTCAATAGCTTTACCAAAAGTACCTTGTGTTTTGGTGGGTATAAAAATGGGAATTGAACACATTATCCTAAATTATTTCTAACATTTAACAGGGTGGATGCAGGATTTCCCAGTGTCTTCGCTTAAGCTTACTCTGTCCAGTCTGTCTGGGCACAGGTGTAACCTGGCTCCCTCTTTCTCTCTGGATCTTAAAATTGAAAATCCTGATAGGAGCAACACGCCCCTCTCTGCACCTGCTGACACCCGCCCTCCAGGTGCTGATGGGACATTGAAAACCTAAGGAATTGGAAGAAAGGCCACTCTCACAGTCTAGCTGCTCTGATGCAGGCACCCAGTTCTCAGCATCTAGCATTGCATTTGCTGAGCTCTTACTAAGCGAGGAGTTTAGAGGGGGACAACTCTAGAAGTGGGAAGGACACATTTTATTTTCAACAAGATGAGACAGGACAGCAGAAATCAGAATTGGTGTGCTACATTGACCCACAATCCTGAATTAGGCAGTGTTTGTTTTATTTAAGATAGAGGCAGGACTAGCAACCAGTGGATGAAATCACTGTACCTGGCAACTTGAGTGTGATCCTCAGGAATCACATGGAAGGAGAGAGTACGGGTTCATACTGGTTGACATTTGTGTTCCACACATGGGCTGTGGCATGCTGACACACACATACACACACAGAGAGTGAAAACAAATAAACATCTTTAAAACAATCAAGTTACAGCGAGAGATTCTTTTAATAGTCTTTGGGTTTTTTGGAAATGCCAAACCTAATGCTTGCCTTTTAGGGCAGAGACAAGGGATCATGGCTTCACTCTCTCTGTATGAGAATCTTGCATAACCATTTCTTAAGCTGCCTTGTGACAAGCATTGGAATATCTACAGCTGAGAGGAAACCTTTGAAAACATGCATTACATCATAAATTCTCTGTCTGTGTGATACAGACTGATATGCTAAAGTAACCTTTTGTTGCCCATGTTGATGGCTTGACTATTTTCACTTAATCGCATGAACGTCTAGAATTCTGATTCTTAGTTATTCCAGACAAATACTCTCTAAAAGCCATCAGCATCTTATTATTGCTTTAGATGGGGACAGAACACTGTCAAATCCACTGGGATATTTTGTGGTTTTAATAATACAATAACATTTGAAAAAAGAGATTTGTAAAAGTATTGCCAAATTCAGTTTAGATTAAAAAGAAATGTAACTGCAGACAAGACAATATAAGACACTATGGTATCTTTTGTTCATCATAACCTCATCTGAGGTCAAGTAGCCTATAGGTTAAAAGTAATACCCACACATCTTATGCAAAATTCATATTATTGTAATGCATTCTTTGTTGTTAAAATAGTTAAAGATATAAAGTACACTATTTACTCCTCTGTGTGTGTTCATGTCCATATGTTCAGGTTTACATTCACAAGTGTGTACATGTATGCGAGTCAGGGCTCAATGTCTGTTGTCCCCCACCACCTCACCCCCTTATTTTCTATGACAGTATCTCTCACTGAGCCAGAAGCTCACTGGTTTGGTGGCGAGCCCCCTCGTGAGCACATCCAGCTGTCTTCCTGCTTTCTCCCCCCCAGCATAGAATGACAGGCAAGTATTGCTCAGCCTATTGCTTTAGGTTAGTGTGGGGCATCAAATTCAGACCTTTGTGTTTGTGGAGGAGCAAGCACTACACTAGGAGAGCCTTCGCCTCAGCCACAGCCACTCATTTTTATTAGGGTTATTTTATAGCTAATTTAATGTAACATCAACATTTTGGATTATGTTAACTGTTAAAAATAACATACCTGATTCACTCACCAACCAATAAAAGAATAGCCCTTTCAGTTCATCTGCATCAAAAAAAGCTTCAGGGAATTCAGCTACGAATCCTAAACCTTGTCAGAATTCCACTAAAAACAGATACCATGTATACATAATTCTTAACTGTCTAAATGGTTACTGAGACCCGCTATGCTTATTTTAATAATGTGCAACTTGAAAAATGCAAGGTTTGTCTAGTGACTTGGATGTTTGATTGGTGAGGAGAGCTGGAGATGACTCAGCATTCTGGCTGGAAAAACTAACAGGCAGAGTTGTTGTCAACTAAGACAGGGAAGGCTGCGAGAGAAAAGGACAAGAAGTTGGATAAAAGGAATTGCTCTTTGCAGGAAATGATAACTGAGGTGTTTACTTGCTATTCACACAGAAATACAGAGCAGACCTTTAGAATGTTTGGCGCTGGAGATTGTTGGAGAGGTATAAGCTGGAAAAGACACTGAAAAATCAAGAAACGTGATAGGACCACTTATGGGATGCAAGCAAGCAAGAAAAATGGTGACCCAACCAGAATAACTGGGCATGCTGCTCTGGAAGAGAGGTACTAGGCAGTGTGTTCGTCACTTATGATTCTAGAGGTCAGACAGTCCGTCTTGGTGGGGAAATCCTGGTTGCAGTGGTGGGAAAGGTGGCTGGTGACATTTCACAGTGGAATTTGAAATAACGACCAGGTTATGAAAGCTCTGAAAGCTCAAAGACCAGCATCAGTGACCTGTGTCCTCCAGCAGCAATCCAAATCCTAGTGGCTCCATCACCTCCCCAAATGGCACCACCACCTGGGGACCAAGTGCTCGAGTACTCGAGGTACATTTCTGATTCAGTCCAGTGTACCCCGATTCTCATAGAGTTCCTTGCTCTTCTCTACCATTCCATGGGCACAGTCACTGCATTCGGTATTTCTGTTGGCATTCTGGTCTTTCATATCACCACCAATTTTTCCATTTCGCTCTGCTGATAGCATTCTTTGGACTCTCTACCCTTAGCTCCAATGTCTTCAACATCTTCCACTCAGAAGAGTTCAGTAGGCTCATGTCTTGGCTAGCTGTGACTACCTAGGGTCATCTGAGAGGACATCTTGGATTGAGGAACTGGGTAGATCAAGCCGGGGGCATGTTTGTGGGGGGTTGCCTTGATTGTTGATACAGGAGGGCCCAGTCCACTGTGGGAGACATTGCCCCATGCCAGTATTCCTAAACATAGTAAGAAAGCTAGCTGAGCAAAAGCTGTCTTTTATGCCAGTTAGCAAGCAACATTCTCCTCAGTTTCTGCTCTACTTCTTTTCTGTGAAGTTATTTTCTTTTTCTGAGGTGATGCTATGTAGACTAACAAGCAGGCTTGCTTTCAGTTTCTCAAGTTCCTGCCTTGTGTTTGCTCAATGACGGACTATGGCCTGACTTTCTGAGCAAACCAACCAACCAACCAACCAACAAACAAATAAAAATAACCTGCTTTCAGTCAGGGTTTTTAATCACAGCAATGGAAAATAAACCAGGAGAGCTCATAAACCCCATCAGTTTATGGTTCAATGACAATCCTATTGTGAGAAAATTCCCAACAAATGGAAATGTAAGGTAGAAGAGATTTATTTTGCCTCATGCTTTGAGATAGATCAGTTCATCATAGAAAGCAACCTCATGGTGTCAGAGCAAGTAGCTGGGAATTCTCACTTCTTGAGAGACCAGCAATCAGAGGAAAAGTGTGGAAAGGGGCTGGACCATAAAACTTTAATGCCCATTTCCTAGGATTCACTTCTACCAGTGAGGCCCTTCTTTCCATACATCCCACAGCCTTCTTAAATAGTACCACCAGTCAGGGTCAAAGTTTTCAAACATGTAAGACTACAGAGGACATTTCACATTCGAACCACAACACTTGGATTGCCAAGGACTTAGCTTACAAACCAGGGCTTTCTTTGGATCATTTTATGAAATGGAAGAGACAGCATAGCAAAGCATGGCAAATTTCATGGGATTCAAAGACCTGCAAATGGACAAAATCCAGTTCATGTCAGAGAATCCTCTAGCATATCCTGTCCTTGAGCACATCAACCTGCCTGATTCCTCCTCTGCATGGTTTACATTAGGAATACCAGTGCTTCTCTGTCTGTTAGCTGCAATCTCTCTCTGCCTTCTCATTCACAGGTGAGATGCATGCATACAGACTGTAAAAGCACTGCATCATAAAGCCTTACTCCAGCAAGTTGACTTGAAATATGAATAGCCATCTGTCTTTCAAAAGTATTTTAAATACTATGTGCTCCTTTGCAAAAGTCTGATTTTTAATTTCATAGATACACATGTTTGTATTGATATTTATTTTTCCTATGTAGTAGAGAGTAGATCTGTTGAAGGTAACTTGTATGTCTTACTGAAGTTTATATACTTTACACTGTAAATTTTTTTCTGTCCCCCAAACTCCAAGAATTGCATAACCTCTATTCTGTTTTTACAAGTTCAGTCTTTTTTGGTATATCCCCAGTACAAACACTTTGTACTATCTGTCTTTCTGAGCCTGGCTTTTTTCATTTACCATGAAGTCCTTCAGATCCATCAAAGTTATTAAACTAAATAGAGGGATTCTTGCTTTTTTCATGGGAGAGTAATACTCCATTGTTTGGATATACCATTATTTCCTTAGATGTTCACCTGGTAATGGACACTGGGTCATCTCTTCATCTAGGCTCTCATGAATACCATTGCCGTGAACATGGGAAGGCATACATCTTCCAGTACATGGATGTAAAGTCGTATGGATAGAGACATAGCAGTGAGACTCTGGAAACATGAGAGTTCTACTTTTAGCCATTTGAGGAAGTTGAAGTGTGTTTTCCATGATGAATATAACTCATTAAATTCCCTCCAACATCACACAGGACTCCCTTTGTTCTGTTTCTTCATCAGCACCTAGTATCTATTTTCCTTTTAAAGTGGCTGTTTTAATAGGTAAGTGATGGCTTCATCTTGTGATTTCATTTGCACTTCTCTGATGGATAATGATATGGAAGGCTTTCTCATTTGCATATCGTCTTTGGAGGACTATATGTCTTGATCTTTGTTCATGCCTTAATTGAAATGTTTTCTTTATTATTGAGTTGTCTGTGTTCCTTCCATACCTTGTATATAATCTTCTTGCCAGGTATATGGTTTGTAAATATTGTCTCTCTTTCTGTGGTCTGTTTGTATGTTTTTTTAAATTGTTTCCTAGATCTTGGCTTTCATACAATTTTTTTTTGCCAACCTCTATTTTTGTTGCTTTGTGTTAAAAAATTACTTTTAAACAAACATTCCATATAGTGTTATTTAATTTAAATCCAGCAAATTATCAGCAAATTATTATACTGAGAAAAATATAGAATATTTTACCAGGACTTGTGTGACTTGGCTAGCTTTTATTGTTTCATTAGGAACTCACAGCAATGCTTATATACCCAGAGATTGAACATGCACACACAGTAATGACAGAAACACCAGTTCAATAAACTTATGATGTGCACTATCGTGGAAGAAAATCTCATGTCGCATTCCCCCTTTTCTGTTTCAGTACTATTAGATTGCTGATCTATCTACTGTAGCTCCAGAGGTTTTGTGTAAATGTGTTCATATGTATGTAGCATGCATAATATAATTCCTACTGGGGACATCCAACAACCATTTACATGATAGAGGTCCACTTCACACCTGAGAAACAGGGAAAGAAGGTGTGGTGAACTAACACTCTCCAAAATTCAATAAGAATTTCAAGATGATAAATGCCCCTGTAGAGAAATGCAGTCATTTTTATCTCCTTATTAGAACTCAGGTTATATGGCTAATTGAACCCGTAGATTCTACTGCACTTCGGCTTAAGGTTAGCCAAGTGAGAGGTAAAGTCAGTTCAGAAATTCAAAAGGAAACAGTTCAAAAGGAAACAGCAGGTCTTAACACGAGACCTTAGCAGCTGAACTTGATTTAGTTGCTCTAAGAATGTTCCCTGCAAACTTCAGTAGGTTCTTCCTCCACTAACTGCATTTTTCTCCCTGAAAAACCTAAAATGTATAAAGAAACATTCTAGAAAGAAATATTATTCACATTTATCAGGAGATAAGCTTTCCCTGGGAATCTTCTGGAAGATTGTTCCTGGAATTTGGGAAGCTCAGTCTGTCATTTGTGTCCATCTCCTCAGCTTGTTAGTCATCTTCAGGAAACTTTGTCATGAGGGACTTGTTCCTTTTTCTAAAGAAAGGAAAGGTCTAAGTCTAAGTGGTAATTTTTCTTAAACTCTCAAAGTTGGCTTTTCTACATCCAGTCACAGAGTTAAGAGCGACTTTTAGGGCTGCTAAGATGGCTCAGCCAGTAAAAGCAACTAGGGCAAAGCCCGATGACCTGGGTTTGATCCCAGCAACCCCCATGGCGGAAGAAGAGAACAGACTCCCACAAGTTGTCCTCTGACCATTTCACATGTGCCCTGGAATGCATGCTGATGCTGCACCCACACATACACACACAAATACTAATTTACAATAAACAAATGTGATTTAATAATCATATTATCTTTTGCCTCAAATATTTTATACTATATCTTTCCAAAATGATGTGTAAAATACATTATGTATGTAGATTCTTCTTTCCAGTGAGAAAAATACTTGCTTGATACACTTAGCCAGCTGAAAGCCCATGTAAAGTAATTTTTTTTCCTTTTGTCCAAACTGTGACACTCCTGGGGCCATGGGCAGCTTTCTGGCAACCACTCAGGTCGTCACCTTTTCCTGCACCAGGTGATAACACATTAGATCTTAACCTCTTCATCTTTCTAATTGGCTTGTCTACAGCAAGTGCGTTTAACAGCCAGCTTGTTAGATACACAGTGCCCCCCTTGGCTGGTTCAGGCTTCTTCATTTCCTGAGTTATTAGAGGATAAGCTTAGATATCTTATACGTATTCTCTTCCCATAGATCTGCTTACAGCGTTTTAAGTCTTTTTCCCTCCAGAGTTTTAAAGGTATCATTTAATGAATCTGTTGGTGTGTATTCATTGCCTGTAGCCTTGGCCTTCACAGAGGCTGTGTCTCTCAAGTGTGTCATGTGTTTTGTCAGAATTCACCCTTCCCCTTCTCTCCCATTAGTGCCCTTTCCCCATGGTGCTGGTTTTTTATTTCTCTGTTACTTGAGAACTCTGTGGGGGAGAGAAAGAGCTTTGTGAAGGGACTTCTCTCATGCCCAGGTACAGGATCAGTTGTTTATTTGATCCGCAGGAAATGCTCCCGAGACCGGCACTGAGGGCAGCCTGCTGTTTAGTCTTGCTTCTCCATCTTATTGATTTTCTGAGTATCATGAGTGGGTTCTGGAAAATGAACAGTTCATCATGATCCCCAAACTCCTACTCCTGACATTAAGTTCTAAAAGTTTCTGACCTAATGGGAGACTAACATAGCTTTGGAGTTTCAGATGACAGTGATAAAACATGATACCTCTATTATAAGGGAAAAGAAGAAGAAGAAAAAAGCAAGCCTAACTATAGCATGGATTTGTGGGGCCTTCAGTCTCTCTTTATATTCAGGGTTATTCCCCAAACATGGAATTAAATGGGTCAGCTGAGAAATGAAATAAGCTTCCACAGAGATCAGTTACAAGATTCACACAGAGGCCAATCATTCCTTCCAATATTCATTTTATGCCCACTAAATCATTACCTTCATTAACAGTGATTAAAGCAGCCAGAAGCCTGGCAGAGCTGGGCACATTCTCACATCTTTCTAATGACTTGAGTCTACAGCTGACTTCTGGGAACATGAACTCTTCCCAACGTTGCTGGACACAAAGGATATAGGATGACTCACTGTCCATGCAGATATAAAAACTATGGCTGCATGTGAGATGGGGTTTTCCAAGTTCCGTTAAATTAAAATTGTGCCTGGCCTAAGTTTATTTATGTAGCCTAATCATGCACCTGAAATAGTCAATGGGTCGAAGAGGGTCTTCAACATGATGTAGCCATGACAATTGCCACTTGTTCCTTCTGCCCTAGATGAGTAGTCAGTGCCCTGAACCAAGAACTCACTGGCAAAGCCACATGAAGTGAAAAAGCCGTTCTGAGACAGTCCAACACATTCAGTGGAGACTGCCAACAGTCCCTTCCCTGTCACATGACCCACAGGCTTTGTTAAGTGTGGTGACACATCAGTATTGCCCAAGAGCAAGGCTTCAGGGAGGTTCCATTCATACATTTGACCATGAAGATGTGTGAATGAAGAAGGACCATGGAGATGATTTCTGAAGGAAAGCAACCGTAAATTCACTGTTTTCTTTTTAGATTTTTTCCCATGGTTTGCAAATGTGTGATGAAAGAATTTGCTTCCTTAGTAGCATTTCATTAAAGTCTTGAGGTCCCTCCATTATTATTTGCACTCAGGGAAGTTGGTCTTAGGTGATGGCCATTCAGTTGTGATGCTGCTAATTGGAGGAGAGCTAAGTCATAAAAATAAACTCATGGAAGGTTCAGAAAATGATGACATGAAAGGGATAAAGTAACTAAGCAGAGTTTAGAAAAGTGGTATAAACTAGTCGTTTTATCTTTAAATTCTGATTTAAGTAACAGGAAAGAATTAGAATAATAGGTATTGTAAATATGATTATTGTGCTGTTTAATTCCTTTTGTTCTCATTTCTTCTCTCTTGTCCCTACAAACTAAATTTCATAGTCCTGTGTCTCTCTGTGCATAGCTCCTCCCTGAGCTATTATCATGTACTGGCCCCTCCACACAATCCCAGGGGCTGAACTATCAGGCTGGAAAACAGATGTGAGAGGAAAGTCTAACATGTGTTTTCACTCTTAAATGAAATGCTAATTTGGCAACGATGCTGCTTGACCCAATTGAAGCCATAGCTGTGGGGACTGAGCAGAAGTTTGTCAAGGGATATAGAATTTACGGCTAAATCTGCTCACTTACCAATTCCATTATACTAATTTAAAGAAGTGGAGAAATCTGTGTCATCTTGGGATTTCAGTTCAAACAAATTGCAAATATAACAGCTTCCTGCATTCACCCTCCTTTAAGCATTCATTTGCTCTTTGAAACTGTCAGCATGCCACCAAAGAGCATAATGCGGTACTCTATGAAGAATGTTGGATCTTTAGAGTGCCGAGTCTCCCAGCAACAAGGATGGGCCAAGGGCCTGAGTAGCAGAGTGGAGCATTTTAAGCATGGGGTCATTAAGAGGCAGCAGGAGGAGTGGGCAGCTTCTGAAGCAAGGATTTGAGATCTAAATGGGAAGATGAGCTTGTCTTGTGCAGATACAGGAATGTAGAACATGGGCCATGAGAAAAGGACATGTCTTCCACACAAAGGAGGACATCTTGAAGGGATGTGCATACATGGACTCAAATCTTTGCTATTCTGGGACTGATGACATAGAGAGCTTTGAAGTACAAGACAAGGGATCACTCTGGCTCAAAAGAGACTGAGTTGAGAGGAAGAGAGAAAAAAAACTAGCAAGAGACACACAGATGATTAATCTTCGTGTTCAATGGAGCTGGAGGGAAAGAGATGCTCTAGAGGAAACATGCCCTGCAGAGGCAGAGACCTGGATGCCAGTGAGGGGAGAGAAGTCAGAGAACTGCTTCTGGAATTATCCGAGGGCCAAAGACCACTGACACTGAAAATCAAGAACTCTGGGAGGAATTAAAGAGGACACAGTGTGTGCCACACAGCACATCAGGAGCTAAAGAAAAAACAGCAACGAAGAAAAGCTATGATAAAGAAAGGAAAGATACAGAAGAGAGGCTCAGAAAATGAACAGAGGAAGAGTACAGAGAAGGCATGCATGTTAGGGTAAAATTTCAGAATCTACACCATTCTAGACAGTAGAGTATTGACCTTAGGCATAAGTAGATATTTTGAAGCCTTGGTGTTTGAACAGAAAATATGCATATGAATATAGAGCTGTCTTAGTCTGATTAGAGTAGATGATGTATATGTATCAGCTGAAACGCAGGAGACAGCTCAAATTCCATGTGTTCTCCTCCTGGTTGTGGAAAGGGAATGGGGGCTATGAAACTTGTTCTTGAAAGTGCTTTGTTATAGCTCCACAGGGTGCCGGTCATCTAGGACAGAACTGAGACAGTCCAAAGGCTCCACAATGTGATCCGAGAGGTGACACAGTTTTAGAAAACCCAGGAAGAGAACACAAATTCCAGAACAGAATCCCAAAACTGAGGCAATAGCTGAGGACCATCCTGAGAAATCCCAGAGTGGACTGAAAGGCCTTGCATCATGTCTAGATCACATCAACAGAGAGTGAGTACAAAGATGACAGAGAAACCTTTGGCCATTGATGATCACTGTGAAAGATGGAAGTGTTCTGTCCTGTACAATAACAGAGCAGTGGGTTCTCAAACAGAAGATTTAGGGTAAAAGTCTGAACATCCAGTCACTAGTAGCCTGGAGTCAAACAAGTTGTTCACTTTGTCGCTGGTCCTGCAAAAACGGTTTGGGAGAGGATGCTCCTGAGAGAGCTGCCGTGACCCATTTCCAGAGCATTGCGTTCACTCTGCCCCAGCCACTGTCTCTGCCGGTGGCGCAACAGGACCGGTTGGGAAACCATAGGCCTTGGAGCTAACACCTGAGAGGAACCCAACTGACTACGACTAAAAATAGTATCTAGATAGTGGTGTGTATAAGAAATCCAAAAACAAAATCAGAAGAGGTTTGCTGTCTTAGACAGTGCTCTGAGGAATACAAGACATCGGATAAGATCTGTGTGCCCTGGAGGTGTGTGAATCCTTTGCATGAAGCGCATTTTTTACCAATCGGACCAAGAAGATGGCAGCCAGCACTGTCAGTTTTAATGCAGATGGGGAGAAGGCATCTTTCAGGGGAAGGATTCGTTGGGTGTAGATCAGGGTTATTCCATGAAGTTCGCCGAGACTAAAGTTGAGTGAGATACCGTGACATGCAGGGAAGGTCCCGAGAGGGTCCTGTTGCTGTAGTAGACAAGAAAACCTCCTCAGAGCTGTGCAATGGCAAGACCACAATCAGCACTGCGTGCATGCCCCACACCGACACTTGCCAAGCCAGACCTGAGTCTGAGCAATGACTTAGAAGATGTCAAAGGATCAATAACTCAAATCTGGGCTCATGTATGAGTCTTGGGGACATAGCCAGCTTCCCCTGTCACATTAGCACATTCTGCTCCCCGAGAAGCTGAAGAGAAATGACAAAGCTCACATTGGTTGCTCTTTAAGTCATTAGCAATTTCTCCCAACCCCAAGGAAGTCGTTAAATAAGGTTGCACAGCCCGCCCACCAGCACCCACAGTGTCATGCCAGGTCTCCAAGGCAGGGCTTCTGAACAGAAATATTCAGCCAAAGTCAAGTAAAAATGACTAGAGAAAAACCACTATGCAATAAGCACGTGTACATGTTTCTTTCCCACTATTCCCAAGACTACATCCTGTGCACCCTGCATACCTGACGCTGACCTTGCACGTCTTCTAGAGATGTGTTAAAGCACACAAGAGGCTGTCTGCTGTGGTCCCATGGGCTGGACCTTTCCAAGCACTACACTTGAGCGTGCTGACATGTGGAGAGGGTGGGGACTTGCAGGACCTGTCCCCCTTGGGTCCAGACAGTCCATCATGAACACACCCCAGCAGGTGTGAGCACAGGGTTCTTGTACTATGCAGTGGCGCATGGAGGCCATCAGAAGGCTTTGCTGCAGTTTCTTGTCTGTACCAGGCAGGTGCAAAGGGACAGGCCAGAAGTAGTGTGCTTATCCATTTCGATAAGATGACAAAACCCTGATAGAGGGAGTGCTGGAAAAGACACAGACACTTCAGGAATGGCTGCAATGTCCTCTTCTGTGGCCTAGCAAGGCTGCTCCTCCCTTGGGGAGTGGGGAGGTCGAGAGTCAGCCATTGAGTTCATGTCCAAAAATAGTCCTTGTTCCCCTTATTAGTATACCCCCTTGGGTATTGAGCTACCATTTGCTACATTCAAGCAGGGGTTCTAGGTTATATCCATACATGGTCCTGATAAGCTAGAGTTAGATGGAAGGGGAGGAGGTCCTCCCCTATCAGTGGACTTGGAAAGGGGAGGGAGGAGATGAGGGAGGGAAGGGGGGGATAGGGAGGGAATTCGGGAGGGGGCTATGGCTGGGATACAAAGTACATAACCTGTGAGTAATATAAAATAAAAATATTTAAAAAAAGAAAAAGCAAGACCTATCAAAACACACACACACACACACACACACACACACACAGACGCACGAAGGCAGGAGTTTGGCTATTACAGGCTGGTGTGTCTGCTCTGCTGGGTGTTTCCCAGTGTGCTCCTGTGAGGAGAGAAGGTGAAGTCCGAATGTTCAGTCAAACACTGAGGCAGGTCAGTGACGTCATCACCACCGTGTGATTACCAGAGCGAGTGTGTATGACAACTAAGTACACAGGGGAACTACCTAGGTAAATATAATGTTTGCATGGAGTGATGGCCTTACCGCACACACGTGTGACATAATGTCTGCTCATGGGACCTGGAAGCATAAAGACACTTTGTACACACCGTGAAGAGAAGAAAATTGGAGACTTTGAAGACAAGGGGGAGCCGTACAAAGAGAGCACACAACCTGAAGAGGGACGTGTGACAATGTAGAGAAAACAACTCATCTGTGTTCAGTGGGCGGAGTCTCAGCTGACCGCACAAGCGCACATACAGGATTTGCACACACAATTGCATCCCCCACCACCATGGCTCTGCACACTCGTGTGAGGCAAAATTTCAAAATCTCATAACTGCCTCATCCCCCAGACTTTCCTAGTGGCCTGTCAGTCAAGAGTTAGAGCAATTTACTGTCATGACTGGAGTTTGGCTAATGATATCAGTCATTAGTGCGTGCCTGTGTGTGTGAGTGTGCATGTGCATTTGTCTGTGTGTGCCTGTGAGTATGTGTGTGTGTCTATGCCTGTGCATGTGTCTCTGTGTATGTGGGTATGTGTATGAATTGCATGTGTCTGTGCCTTTATGTCTGTGTGTATGTGTGTGCACATGGGAAGGACAGAAGTTGACCTTGAGAGTCTTCTCTATTGCTCTGCACAGTTTTTGTTGTTTCTGCTCACATCACCCTCTCTCCCCCCACCAAGTGCAGGTGTGACACCCTGGCCTCTTACCCAGCAGGCACTGTGTCTGGTTTTTCCTGTGATGGGGGATTCAGACTGAGTTCCTCATACATTTGCTACTGACACATTCCCAGCCCAACCTGTGTGACATAACCTGTGCATGGCCTCATGTCATGATCACCACATCTGCAATAACCACAAAGTGCAGATTAAATTGTCTGTCCTCACGACTCGGTTCCTTGGGTAGCAACATCTCTTGGGCCACAGCTCCCTTCTCATGCCACAGTGTGGGGGCGGGGCATCTGGGTTCTTCACCTCAGAGTCCCTGAGCCAAGGCAATCCAATACACCAGGATCTCAGAACACCGTGAACCCTGAATTATGGGAAAACTTGACTATACCAGCACTCAGGATTCAACCAGATTCATGTGCCTCATTCCATGAGATGTCTACGAAGAATGTGCTTTGTATGTGCTAAGTATCTGCCCCATATTGCTAAGTATGTGCTTCATATGTACTACTATATACTACATATGTACTGTGCATGTATTATATATTACATATGCACTATATATACTATACATGTACTATGTACTACCTATTTGCTAGGAATTTACTACATACTATGTATATACTACATTTATACTAGTCACTATGCATGTAGTAGATATGTACTAAGAAAAAAACATATATACTATGTGCTATGTATGTATACATATATACTATATGTATTACATATGTACTACATATATACTAAGGACTACAAATGTACTACTTATGTAATACATATATACTATGTACTATACACTACATATGTACTACAGATAGACTACATATATACTGTATATGTAATATATATGTACTAAATATTAGGTATGTACTACTTACTACAGATGTATTACATACTGCTTACATGCTATGTACATACTACAAATGTGCTATGTACTAGATATGTACTAGGGACTACATATGTACTACCTATGTAATACATATATACTATATACAACATAGTACATGTGTACTACAGATGGACTACATATACACTGTATATTTAATATGTGAGTACTACATATTAGGTATGTACTACTTACTACAGATGTACTACATACTGCTTATGTACTATGTAATACATATGTACTACATAATATGCTTATACGATGTATGTTCTGAATATTACCTATGTCCTATATACTATTATATGTCTTACCTATGTATATTTGTACTGTGAATATACTAGGTATGTACTAGATATATACTATGTATGTACAACCAACTAAGTATGTACTACGTATGTACCATGTATATACTACCTATGTACTAATATCTAAATATGTACTATGTATTTAATAAATATGTATTATTACATATGTACTAAGTATGTAGTGAAATTACATATTTACTACATAGGTACTATATATGTACTAAGTATGTACTACTCATACAGTAAACATGTACTATGTATGTACTACGTATGTGCTAAGTATATTTCCTGCTGTGAGGATCAGTAATGGACTAACCCTCTGAAACTGTAAGCTGGCCTGAAGTAAATGTTTTCTTTTATAATAATTGTTTTTCTTCTGTTGTGCCTTCACAGCAATAAAACCCTAAGACAAAATCTAAGGAGAAGTTAAGGTGTGAAGTGGTTTAAGTCCTTAACTTTTACTATCTTGCTTTCTCTGTCTCTGTCTGTCTGTCTGTCTTTCTCTCTGTCTCTCTCTCACACACACACCTACTATTTCTATACCTTCTTGGCTAGTGTTTTTTTTTTTTTAATGAATATGTAAGTTTGACAGCAGTCACAATTGAGCTATTTCTCTTGGTAGTTGATACAGTTTTTTAAAGGTGCACGAAGCTTCTTTAAAAAAAAAAAACAGAAACAAAACCAAAAAAAAATGGAATTTAGTTGCCAAATTTAGGTTTCCAAATCTAGAAACTGAGTAAAGTGCCACTGAAGTAAGATCAGCCACATGAGCCTTCTGTGTGAGTGCCACATCTACTTATTGACGTACAAGATTTATGCTGTTTCAAGCACCCCTGCAGGGATGAGTTTAATAAACTGAATCTGCTATTTTGTGTTATTATAGTTTTGTTTTACTAATCATTTTTCCTCTTACATTGAGTTTCACACATTTTGAAGATTAGATGTCCCCAATATCAAAAGTCTACCAATATCAACAATGATTGGTACCAGAAATGTGTCAGATGAAATATCAAAGTATACATCATGGTAAGGTCAGCACAACACTGAAAACATATGACTGTAATTCAGAGTGAATGTAATACACACACACACACATGCACACGGTGGGGGGACCCCCAAGACTGAACAAAGCAAATACTACACCATAGTCCCACTTGGTAAATAGTGAGTTTGTATGAGAGATATTATCAAGAATAGGGGTAAGGGCTTATTCTACAGGAGCTAGAATGATGGAGAAGCAATTTCATTTCTGAAAATCACACTCCAACATAGATGAAGACTGCATCCAAGGAGCTCTTCACCCAGCTTGGCATGTGGCTCTCCAGGTGAAGAAGCCTTCTCTGCAGCTGGTCAGGGCAGTCTCCTCCTGCAGCAGTTGGTGGCGACTGCTGTAGAGCCAGGGAGGGACCTTTGACAAAAGCTTCTGCTTTCTTCTGACATGTGAGGGGATATTTCAGTTCCCTGGAGAATGTTCTCCAGCAAGAACGGGTAAGAAACAAGTGCATTGTGAAGGACAAACTGGATTAATTAGAAAGAAACAACCTGTTTTGCCTACCTCTATTTTCTTTTTTTTTAATTTGAGCACTGGCCTTGCTTTCCTGTCGGTTTCTGCATGTATGACATGCTCTGCTCCTTGTGTAATACCTAATCGTCTCTCTCTACCTCCGTTATAAAGCCACAGCTGTGCCTGGCTTTCTTTAAAATTGATCCCCACTCCCCCTCACCCCCTCGCCCTCACACCCTCACCCTCAAACCCACACACCTACCCCAGTGACATTATGATCCCTTAGGACAAACCATTTCAGATGGTTTGGTGCCCATCATCCTACAGGCTGTTACTTATTCATACCGTGGGATTGCCCAAATGCTGGAGTGCTCATGTGAGAACGAACTTAAATGATTCATCGCCCCTAAGTGGGTACAGTTCACTCGCCTGCAGCAGGTCTACACGTATGTTCCCCATAAAATATGCAGCTCTGTGGGGCTTGTTAAGAAGTGATGACAGTTGAGCTTGATCTCATGGAAGACAGCTAAGGAAGAAAAACAACACCTTCCGAAGAGGAACGCTTCGGCACAGAAGACATCGCTTTCAGTGCTTTATAACAAGTGTGCTCGCTACAGCTTCATAATTTTAGAAACTCACATTTGGTGAGTCAATAAAAGTTTACACTTTCTGGAAAAAAACCCACCTCCACCAGAAAATTTAGCTATGTTGAAAATATGGAATATCTTGGAATTATGAAATCAAAGTAAAAATTTTAAAGTAGCTCTTACTGTTTGGGTGGGGGACAGCTGTGTTACCCATGTGCCTCTTTTGCTACAAATGTCTCTGTCCTTGAAGGTAGGTGAAGCATTATCAGTGGGAGTAAGTGTGACTGTTAGCCCTAACTGGCAAGCTGAGGGTCGCTGGGAGCAGAAGCTTGCACAGAAATTGCTCTGTCAGTTTGGCCTGTGGGGACGCCTGTGAAGGATCTTCATAACTGGGTTAATTGAGGTGGGAAGGTCCATCCTGAATGTGGGTGACACCATTCCATGGGCTGAGTCCTAGGGAGTGTAATGTGTAGAGAAGGGCCTGAGGACAGGCATGTTGCCGTCTTTCCTTCTCTGCTCACGACAGTAGGCCATATCACTCGATATCAAAATGATGTCAAGCACCTGCACTATGACTCTCTTGCTATGAAGGGCTACACCCTAGAAAAAATGCTAAAACAAACTTGCAGGCAAATGGTGGAACCTAGAAAATATCATCCTGAGTGAGGTATCCCAGAAGGAAAAAGACACACATGGTATATACTCACTTATTTAGACCTATAAGATAGGACAAACACGTGAGAGTCTGCAGATGGAATGCGAAGGTTCCTGTTCCTCATCCTTCTAGGAGCCAAGACCTCTCAGACTCTGTCTTCACATGCTGCACTGTCCCAGAGCCTATGGTTTAAAACATGCCTCCAGCCTCCTAGCTCCCAGAGCACAGCCACCTCTAGACTGAGTGGATCAGATATGAATGCTAGCAACTGGTAAATTTGTGTCCCCCTTAAATTCCCAAGAACTTGAGGTCTTATAGCTTGGCTACCTTTTCCTAATTCACCTTTGTCGATAACCCTATAAAGCTCACCAAAACCTGCCTGTTGGTATTTCCTCTCTTACTACCTGCCTAAGGATCTTGATTTCATCTTCTGTTTTAGACGATTTCTTTAAGAGTTTTTCCTGGCTCAACCCTCTTCATTAACATCACATCTTCAGTCCTCTTCATTGTTCACCACTGGACTGGACAGGTCCTTTGATCTTCACATAATGGGGGTCTATCTCCAAACTCGGTGTTCATCTAGAGGCCACACATTGCAAACTGGTGTCTGATACATGCTAACTTATGCTGACTTATCAGAGTCCTGGAAGGGGTCATAATCTCAGTTGAAGAACTGGGTATGAAGAGGCATGTTATACAGAATCTCTGCAGATATCCATATATCTTCTCTGTGACCTCTTCTATAAAAATGAGGAGACACGTGGGTTCCATCAACTTCTGTAGGACACATGCATCCTTTGCAAAGGTGTTTTTTTTTTTCTGGAGCTGATTTGTGGATGATCTCTGACTCACCAGCTTTCTCCCCTATAGCTGAAGCTCACACACCTGGGCCTTGCAGACAGCGACCCCCGGATAAACTATCTGCAAGCGGAAGGACTGAGGCAGAGACAAGCATCATCAGAAGAAAGGTAAGGCCAGATCCTAGAACAATCCTCAGGCTCAGGCTCAACAGAACTGAAAACTGGTCTAGTCTAGAAGTGTTTTGGTCTGTCTGTGTTTTCATGAGCCTTCTTGCTGTATTTTGATAACTTTATTTGTCTAAGCTCTTATTTCTATGTGTGACACTTTATTTAAAATTACTTTAGAGTATTTCAAATATTTCTTGAATAATATGAGTGGTGTCACACACAGAGGTATTCGGAAATGGAAGAAAGAACACTTAAAGTAAGTTTTCTGGTGGTGGGTCAGAGTGCTAACAGTTCCATGGTGCTGTAAAGCATGGTAAGAATGAATCATCTGAGCTAAAGCTGCACATAACAAGACTTTCTAGAAGTTTCCTAATTGGGCTTGATGCTATTTACAGCAGGGACACTGTAAAATGAGGTCTGTCAGCCAGGGTTCCTCTATGTGTCCCTACCAGCCTTTAGAAAGTCATTAGATAGAACTTCTACCATTTGACCTCAAAATTGCTCCCTTCCTAGATGAAAGCAACCATGGAGACTGCATCTGGTTTTAGTCTCCATTCCTACCACCCTCTTTGTTTTAAAATTGCTCTCTCTTCTCTGAAGGCCAGCTTCCACTACCCCAAGCAAAGAAGAGAGCCTCTAAATTTTTCTGTTAGCTTTGCATATCTGTAGCAAAATATGTGAGGTAACCAATTTCTAAGGAAAGAAGTTGATGTGGCCCAAGGTTTTGACGCTTTCATTCCACGGCTGGCTGAGTGCATTGTTTCGGGGTCTGTGCTCAGGTCCTGATACCCTCAGCTCTTGGTACCCAGGAAGCAATTACAAGGAGAGAAAAAGAGGAAGGGAAGGGAACCATTTTCTTATTTGAAAGCAAGTTCCCAGAATAATCCTACTTCTACTAGGCCCACCTCTGAAAGGTTGTGCCACGTCTCACCAGTACCTTTGGGGAATATTCTGGATCCAAATCATAGCAACTCTCTGTTGCGTGGAAGTAGTTTGAATAGAAAAAGAATGGAATTAAGCATCTGAGTAACTCACCAGGTAGATGAGGAAGATGTGACTCAGGAGTGGTATTTCAGTTAGTCCTAAAGGACTTGTAGGTTGGGTGAGAGGGGGAAGTGGGGAATGAGATCTCAAAGCTGTTGTCCCTGCTAAGAGTTCCTGGAACCAACAGAGAAATAGCCATGAATTAAGGGCCGCCCTGCCTCATGCCAGAACCACAGACTGGTGATTTGGACAGGGATGATTGACATTTGTTATTTGTATCTAGATATAAAAACAGGGAAACATACTTGCAGAGACAGATGGAGAGATAAAAATATGTATATAGTGAAATGTAAAGACATACATATATATAATATACTATATAATTGTATATACTGCAATTCAGAGTTATACACAATTATATAAAATTTGTAATCTAAATATACTTATACCAAGACATATACTTATATATTTTGCTTTCCATTCTTTTTCTCAATTATTGCTAATATTTCTCAATTTTGGCTAATATTTCTTGACTCTATAGCAGAATAGTTTTTAAACATTCCTGTTTGGGTTATTATAATAAGTCTGTATTTTAACTGTTAAATGAAATAACAAACACATCTTCTATTCTAAAACAATAGTCATTAGGGGTATAGGGCCACAAAAATGGTGACTAGAATTAAGGTTACATAGACCCTTCTCTCTCTTGGTCTGTGTTATTATGTTTCAGGCTCTGTAAGGGGTTGGGGTACAGACCAGCTACAAGAAGGAAGAGAATCAGTGCTGAGCTATAAATGAGGTTTCAAGATTGCCCATGGTCTCCACCTCGGAAGCTGGATGGGCATCAGGTGAAAAAAATCTCATCTGCAATTTCTCTGCACTCATCTGGCCTCCATGGCTCACTTCTACAGAGTGTTTCTCTGTCTACAAGAACCCGTACAGTTCTGCTCATCTTCTTTTTAGCATCACCGTCTATTCTTAGATCAAAAGTTTCACCAGGGAACAGATTCCATCATTTGTTCCCATGTGCTCATTTACACCACATAGTGGGAGCAGAGGGCAGGTGCTCAGTGTTTACTGATGTTAGGAGCCCCCTGGGGGTGGAGGCAGACACAGGAACCTCAAGCAGAAAATGCAAAATAAAAGTGAGTCCTGTGAACAAGCACTGAGAGGTCCCAGATGGAAGATCTATGCTAGCTGAATAGTGAGGAAACACGTGAGAGACATCTAAACCAGCCCTCACTCCCTCAGACATCCATGGAAATTCACTCTGAGGAGGAAAGCTCCAACTCCAAGCTCAGTGTCAAGATGCCAAACAAAGCCAACCAGGACCTCCTCAGGAAACACAGTAAAGAAAAGGCTGGCTTATGCAACACCAGACTCAGACCACATCAAGACGGTAAATATAAAAATAAGTTTAATGTCAGAATCTCTAGAAACTCAGCAAGTACATATGGAAATAGAGGGAAATTCAAAACTGGGACTGACATAGCTCCCCCTCAAGCAGCAAAGATTTTCTCATAACCCCAAGTTAATACCACAAACTACATACAGGAAAGAACCTTGGACACACGACTCTTTTTCTTCCAAGATGAATGGCTATCAGTAAAGCAAAGTGGAATGATAATGTATTAGTATTATGGAATACAGTTTTATTCCATATAAACAGCAAGGAAAAAATAATATAAGACCGATGGTAACAGAGAACAACTCAGAACATAGAATGGATAGCCATGGGGAAGGGAGTATATTCAAACCTCAAAGTGTACACCCTGTGTGTGTTCTACTC
The DNA here is from genome assembly GCA_028658305.1 of Pachyuromys duprasi. Classification (NCBI taxonomy): domain Eukaryota; kingdom Metazoa; phylum Chordata; class Mammalia; order Rodentia; family Muridae; genus Pachyuromys; species Pachyuromys duprasi. The sequence continues at coordinate 108,164,048 of CM053764.1, read as the reverse complement.
AGGCATTGGTTAGTCCAATGAGTGTAGGCAAGTGGTTTTACCTGGCTAGGCTCATATTTTCTTTCCTATAAAACCAAAGGCTAAGTCTACATGACTTGTCCATAGTGGTTTGGTAATTTCCACACCAAGGATATCACTTTAACCTCCATAATAACAACTGGGGTCATCTGGGTTCATGTGGGAGGAGTTAGAGGAGGTCAGAGAAAGCTGCTGAAAAGACATTAGTTCCCTACAATGTCAGCCTTGGGAGTCTTGAGACGGTGGTCAATTTTACCAGCTGATTTAGTGCAAAGTGCAAATCATGATACTACTTCCCCCAAAATTATTAAGTTGTGCATCTTAATAAGTTATACTATTAAGCCAAAAATGTGTTTTCTAATAGTTGCTTCCTTAGACTAGAATGTGAAGCATGAAAGTTCTGACAAAGTAGCAAAAAGCTCATGGGAAGCACCACAGTGTCTCATTAGGCCACCAACCGCCATATTGCTAGATAATAGATCATCTGCGTTGTTAATGAGTTTTACATCCTACAGGAAAGTCACTGTACGAGGGCCTCTCAACAGTCTGGAAAAGAGCTGAGTGGGGTGTTCATCTCTATGTATGTATATATGCATGTGTGTGTTTCTGTATATCTATATGTCTGTGTGTATCTCTTTCCTGTGTGTATGAGTATGTATGCATATGTAGCTGCACGTGTCTCTATGTGTCTATGTTTAACTCTTTGTGCGGATAGGTATTTATGTATATATACACATATGTGTCCCTCTGTGTCTGTGAATATAATGGTATTCACCATTCATAGAACACATTGTCAAGTGAATATCATGTAAAAGTCAGTCTCTGTGCCACCAACACACACACTATTCCAGTTACTTTACCCATCTAAAATGAAAGAAAAAAATAGAAAGGAGAAGGGGAGAAGGAGGGAGAGGGAGGAAAGGAAGGGAAGAGGGAAGGATAGAATTGTGATAATAACACCTGCTCCTGTTTTCAGTTTTCTTCAACCACCATGTGTGTTCCACATCTCATCGTATCTCAGAAATACCTCAGTGATCAGCTGTAGCTGGTCTTTGTTAACAAGGGTAGATGTCATGAATTAATTGTATAACCTAGGTCAAACTACCTCTTCATGCATCCATGCATTGCCTGCAAAGTGAAAATTAAAAAAAAAAAAGCTTTAAGCAATTGCCACACAGCCTATACATAGAAATCTAATAACTGGGAAATAAAGCTTTCATGAAGTGGATTGAGAGAGAGACAGGGACAGACAGAGACAGAGGAAGAGGAGGGACAGAAGGAATGCGCAGGACTAAGAATTGGGTGATTGTGTTTGGTGCCTTCATCTTAGCTCCACCAGGGTCAACAACCTGGACCGCTAATAGTCAGTTGTCTTTGTTGCTGTCTCCATTGCATCATGTGACTGGTTTCTATTGAGAACTTTAATAAACACAACACTTCAAAGCTCATTGTGCACCTTACAAGGATGCTCCCGAGACTAGCACTTACCTATCACAGATAGCTCATGGTCTCTAAGGCCCAGGGTTTTACTTCTTTCTGATAAGTGTTCAATGACAGCTGTGTTTATTTTTATGTTGTTTTCATATGGACAAAGCATTTGATCATGTTTTCACCATTTCTTTGCCTTTACGGGGTTTCTTTGTAACAGATATTTAACAAAGCTTTAAGACTTCATAACATAAGGATCTCATGCAACACTTTAGCATTTGGTTCTAGAAGCACCCAATTACCTTTCAAGTCAATTTAAGCTGAACAAAATCTATGTAAGAAAAGCAGCCTGCCTAAGAAAGCTAAGGCAGGGGGCATTTGGAACACTGAGAATCCACTGGACCAACTTATCTCGTTTTCTTGGGACCAAATGCTCTGTCATTTCTGGTGGTCTCCATGCTTTTATTCTATTACACTGTCTTAATTTATTTGATTGTGCCTCGAACCAGAAGTTAAACTTTGTCCAGGTTAGTTTTGTTATCAACGGAAACCTCAGCCGACCCATTCTCTCAACAGATTGGCCTATTGGCCATGTTTTCAGGTTATTGCCTCAGTTGATGTGATTGATGATTGGTGTGGAAAGATCCAGCCCTCGTGGGTGACACTGTCCCTAGGTAAATGGACCTTGGCTGGATAAAGAAAGCAGCTGAGCAAGATATAGGGAAGAAACCAATAAGCAGCATTCCTCCCTGAGGTTGGCATCACTCCTGCTTGAGTCCTTGCCCTGATTTCCCTGAATGATGAACTATAACCTGGAAGCATAAGTGGCAACAAACCTTTCCCTCCCTCTAGTGGCTGCTGGTCAGTGTTTACCACTACAACAGAAATGCACAGACATTCAGAACCCATCAGGCAGCCAGGATAGGCCAACTGTGAAGGATTCCACTTGCTGATAGTCACTTGATCATCGCAACCTAAGGCATCCTGTTCTAGAAAAACTAGATAGGCAGATGACAAACAGTATGATGAGCTTGCTGCTTCTCCTCTGAGGTACCCTGCAATCCCACTTAGCAAAGCCCTTTTTAAACCCTCAAGCAAAAACCAGACAGCAGCAACCCACCATTGGGAACTTCCTGTAGGGCAGTACCTCTATGACCTCGCTTATCTGTCACCCTGCGCTGCTCTTGGGAATCTCCTTTAATTGACGCTTAATAATAAAATTCTTTCACACTCTGCTACTATCTTCATGTTTCTTGCATAGAATTTGTGAGACAAAAGCCCAGTGTTGGCCTCTGCTGTTGGGAGATCTGAGGGTGACGCAAACTTACCTGAGTCTGTTGGCCAGATTCCATGGCACTCAGAGGAAAAAATGCCTTGATTCTCCTGACATTTTTAGCACAAGCCAAGACAGGACAAATCAAAAATATGACGTTCATCTCTAACTTCACCTTCCTCATGTACTAAGTTTATGAAAACACATCTGCAGGGTGTATAGCTATTTCCTGCTCATTGAAATGGCCCCTTCTAATGGAAAGAAGCCTGAAATACCAGGGGACAGGGACACTCTAGAAGAGCTGATAGAAGGTTGGACAGGGGTGGACTCATGCTCAGTCCAGGTTGTTCAATAATGCAACTCCTCAAGAGTTATTCAGTCACAGCCCCGTAAGTAATCCATCACCTGTGTTTTTGTAAATAACCTCAATATACTCACTGGTTCACCAAGATAGACTTGTTTTCATCTTCTTCCATTTTTCCTAATTAACAAAATAAAATACATATTTTTTAACATCCCTTGAAAAACATTGAAGTACTTACCAAGTGTAAATACTGAGATTTTTCCAAATCCTCAGTTCTTCTATGGATAAACATCGATTCTTGCAGCTCTCAGAGAACCAGGGGACTCTTATTGGTATTGGTTATTGAAGATGTCTCATGTGAAGGGCGCTCCCTCTAAAAGAGGATCTGGTTGTTTGAAACCTACATTGTCATTTTGGGGGAAGTCTTGACAATAGCATAGCAACGTATTATAAGCATGGTGATCTGAGGAATCAAAGACCTGGTCTTCCTGATAATTGTCTTCTGAGTTTTAAAAGGCCAAGCATCATTGCTGTCTTCATCCGTAACATGGACTCCCTGCTCCCCAAGGCCCCAAATCCACCCACTCACTCACAGGAAACTGGATGGTTTAGAATTTTACTTAAACTTGGATTTTCTTAAATTTATAATATACTCAAAACTCTGGGATAATGCACATATATTTATAAAAGAAAAAATTGAAAAAAAATGAGAGACGTTCTTTTGAAAACACTCTAACAGCTGCTCTTCACAAGCTGAAAATATTTACAATCCAAAAAGAAAGAAACAAGCGAACACTAGGCCCCTACCTCAGTGTGTTACAAGTAGTGACCAAGTTACTTTCTGTTTCTGTGACAGACTAACCGGGGAAAACAACACAGAGCAAAAGGCTGCCTTGGATCACGGTTTCAGAGTGTCAGTTGGCTCCATTGTAGGGGCCCTGAAGTGAAGCAGAACTGTCCAGCAACACAAGGCCCCTAGGAGAAGTAATGTGATGACGATCAGATAGCAACAGGAACAAGCGAGAAAGAACCAGGTACCAGACAAGACCCAACCTTCAAAAGCACAGCCTCAGTGACCCACTTCCTCCAGTTGGGCCATTCCCTGTAGTAGCTCATTTATCAATGACTTAATCCACAAGAGGCAGTCACCTGTCAGTGAGACCATCAGCGGGGGACAAAGCCTTCAATGCATGGACTTTCTAAGGGGGCCTTTCCTTGCAAGTCTGTACTCTAACCACTACCAGCTCCTGCCTAATTAGATAGCACAATGGTTTGGGGAGCCAGAATATGTAATATGAATATGAAGTACTTGGTTTTATTTTGCAAAATGCTTTATGTTAGAATAAATAGAATCAAAAGTATGTCTGACAAGTTCCATAAAACTTACACCCAGTTATCGTGAAGTATGTGATGCAGAGCCTAGCAAATATTTCAAAGGCACTTGATTCTTCTACAATGCTGGAATAAATCATTTATAAGAGAATTCTAATAAAATTAAAAACACATAAATATCTTCTCATTTCATAAACATGCTGTAAATTTGAGTAAGTGGTGAGGAGAGATAAGAAACTCACTTTGAATACTAAGTAAATGCTGTATGGCATCCCACGACTTTCTTAATTTATCGTATTTTACGCCGTTAGTACTTATCCAATTAAACGACATATGTGTGACTGTTAAATTTTTCAAATGGGCGATTTACATGCACTGCATTAATGTCAGCTAAGGTCTTATGTGGTAGAAACAGAGCATTGAACAGCTACCTCTGCAGTGAAGCCTGTAGGCATGTTCTCAGGGCAAGGAGGCCTGTGATCATCAGTGTACCAGATATACAGGAGGCTGTGATCTGCCTCAGGGGGTTAGAACTAATAAAGCAAAAACAGAGGAATCAGATGTTAGGACCATCCATCCTTGTCTTTTCCCAATAACTAACTGTCCATGAGACTTTAGACAAGTCCCTGTCTTGCACGGGTTTGGTGTTGTCTACAGACTGCTGAAATTGTGTGTGTGTGTGTGTGTGTGTGTGTGTGTGTGTGTGTGTGTTTTGACAGACTTTTCAGCCATTCTTTCTTTGTGTCAGGACTGATGCTCCAATGTCTAGAATGATGATTAGTTTTAATACAATAACTTGCCAAACACTTTCAAGAATGTATTACAGAACATGAAGGCAGATTAAAAACCGAAGACGTGGGAAGACCTCAGTGTTTCAGGCATCCTCTACTCCCTCCTACATCTTTTACATTCACTGCCATCATCAATCCCCAGTATTTTATTTAACCACCTCCAGCATCTGCTTTGAAAACCATGGATTTTTCATGGTCTGGTTCATGAGTTCAAAATAGATATAAAGCAAATGTTGAAGTTGAATGTGCTAGGATTCTCAAGCCCACTGCCTGTAAACTTCACATTGATACCATTTGTCTGACTGTGTGGTATCACCTCAGGCTTGCAAACAAAAAGTACTGGCAAGGCTCTCTTTGCGCAGAATCTGCTATCTGCCCTGCAATGCAAGAATCTTTAGGGGTAAGCCCAGTTATTCATGCACCATTAATATGTCCCCTTTTTCCATATAAAGTTTATGGCTTAATGAGCACACCTGCTCGAGGTCTGGCCTTCTACCCTTCTCATGTGAACACATGCCCTTCTGTTCAGGTTTTAATCTATCTAACATGTATGTGTTCTGTAACTTCAGCATGATAAAAATTGACTACTTAACATGTACCTCTGAACTAAGCAAGCTCAGGAATGTGTCAGGACCTAACTCATTGAGCTCAGCAAGCATGCAGAAGTTGGCTAAATAAAGTCTTGGCCCTCCCTTTGTTTGGGAAGACATTGCTTTGAAAAACCTTCTTGTGTTCCCTTTCCTTGCTGCAGGTAGAGGAGTACACCTTTCTCCACTCATTCCTGTCTTGGCCATGTGCGTTCATCTTAGAACTTTTGAGCTGTGCTTGTTCATACATCCGTCAGTGGACCTGGAGTCTGTAAGATTCATTGTGGCCTTTAACAAAGACCCAGCTGTGGGCTGCAGTCTTTCCAGCCTTGCTGTCTTCCATTAGAACTCTTCATAACTCTCAAGCCTCGCCCATGAGCCGGAGAAGGCTTCAAAGAGCCTCCTCACAGGCGTGAAAAAGCTCTTAGTTTCTTCCTATTTCCCATCTTACTAATGTTCAGAGTAAAAATATTATGATCAGTTCACAAAATTCCTCTCTTCACATTAAAACCTAAGCAGAGAGAGTTCTTTTCTGTCAAGTTTTTTTTCTTTTTTTTTTTTAACAAGAGGAAATAATACCTCTTCAGAGCTTTAAAAAGTTCTTTGCACCTTTAATATGAGCAGGGTAAGTATGAACATGGCACAGTGATGCACAGTTGTAGTCTCAGCCACTCAGGAGATTCTCTCAGGAAAACTATATGAGCCCATGGGTTCAGGACCAGCTGAATAATACAGCAAACCACAAACCCATATCTCAATAGAATGGAAAAAATATAACAACATGAATATATATATAGAATGTACTAAATTATTCTTTACACTCCAGGCACAGGAATGCAGTTACTTATATATTAATAGTTTAAGTCATTGTTCATAAACTTTAATTTTCTTCTTGGGCAATATTTATTAAAATTTTGTAATCAAAAACCTATTTTGTGTCAGGTGCTTCTAAACAATGGGCTATGATAGAGGGGAGAAGTCACAAAATATATAATACCCCCCCAAAGAATCAAGTAACAAAAAGAAAAAACAAAGATACCCAAGAATTTCAAGCAGGAATGTCTGTGTGTAAAGAAGCATTATGGGCACTGCTGCTTGTGTCCTGATCACCAACTCTTAGGCTGCCATCAGGAGAGTCCTGCTTTCTCTGTGTGTGTTCTTTGCCAGTCACATGGCGCTGCACAGAAGAGAACCTGAGTTCCAAACTCTTCCTTCATGTGGGCTTGCCTAATAGAGATCTGCAGACAATTCAATTTTGTTTGCTCTCTTTATCAAACAGCTAAAAGAGCTGATCATTTGTCCATGGTGAGTTCCTTTATGAGATCATTCATTAATGTCATAAGTTTGTTATTGCAAACTATTTCTTAATTTATGTCAGAGCTTTCCTATTATTCTCTCTCTCTCTTTCTCTCTCTGTCTCTCTCTCTGTCTCTGTCTCTCTGTCTCTCTGTCTCTGTCTCTCTGTCTCTGTCTCTCTCTCTCACTCTCTCTCTCTCTCTCTCTCTCTCTCTGTGTGTGTGTGTGTGTGTGTGTGTATCTGTGCACACACACATGCACAGGTGCATATGACCCAGAGTATGAGTGTAGATATCAGAGGACAGCCTAGAATGTCAGTCTCCATATTCTACTTTGAGGCAGTATTTTGTTTGCAGCTATATATGCCAGCCTATTTGCTCTGTGCCAGTGCAAGTGTTTTGTTTTGTTTTTTTTCTGACATTTCTGGATGCTACTAGCTTATTCACAGTGACAAAAGTCAGAAGAAACTTAGTTTCAGTAAAAAAAAAACACAGAAGGGGGTTGTTTTGCTTTTTAAAGTTTCTCAGAATGAGAAGACAAGAACTAAGTGGCTTGTTATTTGCCTTTGATGATGTATATCTGTCATTATATATCTGCACAATGACCAGTGTATGCCAGAGGCCTTCATAGACCCTCGGTTCTAGAACAGGGTCATTACTGTATAGTTTATAGACTTAATGAGGCCAGCGCCCCATATCTAAACAATTCCAGCAACGACTGTGAGTTGGCTGGGGCCTTCTGATTTCTAGTAAATGGACTTCCTTTCATAGCAATTATCCTGTGTGTTTTGTTAACTGCTGGGGGGAGAAAGAAAAAGATGACTCTGGCAGGGGAGGGTTCACAGCAGGAACACCAATCCAAGAAGTAGGTGCCCTCAGATTTTCCTTGCAGGAATTCTGCATGACTGTCTGATTTTATGAAGTGCCTGCTGATTGTGGGTCAGCCGCTCATTCATCTTACCTACCTCAGGAGAGAACAATGGCCTCATTGCTCACCCTGTCACTAAGGCAAGTGGACTCTGGCAGAGCTTTTGTGAACTGCATTCTAATGGAAGGCAGAGCCTAGGCACTCATTCAAAGGCAGACCAGAGCTTCACCTTTACAGACACAATCTCCAGGTACGCCCATCTCAGGCCCTCAAAACCAGGGCACAGAGCCCTTTGGCTGGCAGGGGTGTTTCATGAGTCAAGGTAGGAGTTTTGCTTAGGATGTCTTTTCTTGACATTGGCTCCAGAAATGATGTTATCCATACAAGCCTTCAGAGTAGCAAGTAATAACATGTTGCCAAAGGTGATTTCCTAGCCCTGGTTCTGAAACATTACAAACAGTTCTTTCCATCACTTCTATGATCTAATGGACTGTGCTCCTCAGCTATGAGGAGACGCCAGCCTCTTGAGAGTCTACTGAGAAACAGAGTCTACTGAGGGGCAGGAAGGTGAATATTTCTGTTTGTGCTATTCTGGATATCTCCTGGCACTGCAGTCAAGGGCTGCTGTTTTATTGTCAACGTTTGTAGCTAAGACTGAATGAAATGCAATCATCACAAACATAGTGTGTTTCAATTTTGAATGTTCAAGAACACTTTAAATTTGGAGTAGTGCCTATTACTCTCCAGCTATGGCACTGTCCAAATCAATTGTGTTGGTGTGTTCACACAGAGCCCTGTTTCCATGAATCCATAGCCATCGGCTTGCCCAGTTGAGCACCTAGGAACAGGGGGAGGAATTAAAGTTGGGTTTCTGCTCATTTCCTGCCAAATCTACTCTCCTCTATTGTGTTTGTTTTCCTGTGAGATTCAGGGATGAAGTGAGAAAATTTCACCTGTTGCCATAGAGAAGAGCATCCCAAACTACCTTTTTCTCACTTGACATTTAAGAACATATGTTGTTGAAGTAAGTGGGTGCCATTTAACAGGATTTCTGAGATAGTCCTTTCTTGAATGGACACTTGTATATTTGAGTAGAGATTCACAGGGCTTATTATTTGAGCATGTGTTTATGATTCAGCCTTTGCATTGGCCTCCCTGTTGGCAATCCTCTGTATATAATGCATTCCATGAATTATATAGTGACAGCAGCTTGTGTAGGGAAAGTCTAGGGTTCACTCTCCAACCTTACTGGCAACACTTGTGAATTTGTTTGATCCTTGCAAAATCCACTCTGCTAAGTCCTCAGATGAAAACACTTAAATTTTGTTATTGTTGTTGTTGTCCTGAACATGTTCAATTTATCACAGAGTTGAGGAAAATGACATGCATTAGCCCAACAAACCAGAAGTCATTGGCTTTGCCAAGTGAGTATCAGTTCTGGATTGTTTTGTTTGTTTGTTTGTTTTTGTTGTTAAAAAAACATTTCCGTGTGGAGTGGTGGGTGGTGTTGTGTCTGGAATCTACTGCTTTTGGTAGAAATCAGTTTTGTAATTTTTGAAAAAAATAACCAATTCATGTTTATGTATAATCTGTGCCTCAACTTCCATAGGGAAATGAGCTCCTTCAACAAAGACGTTATTGTGCATTGCAGTAGCAAATGAGCCAGCAGGACAGCACGGAAACCCCATGGCTACCTAGCTGCCTTCTTTTATTTGTTTATATTCACATTGGTAGGCAACACTGAAATTCAGTGAAATTGGTGGAAACAAACTCAAAGTTCCTTAAAATGTTTGCTTGAACATTTAAAAGGCTACAAAAATATTCTGCTAGGAATCTCACATTTATTTCCTGTGAAAAAGATGTTGCTTATTTATTCATGACATATTGGTGATTGATTCTCGTAGGGTTATGGGTACAGGAATAAACATATGAACCGTGCTTGCTGAAGACTTCATGTTGATTTCACTCAGAGCAGAGGAGGAAGTGATAGATCATGCTAACTGTTTCATTAGGAGGATGTCCAGACTTTATGTGAGCAGAAAACATGAGAGTATCTATGTTGCACTTAGATCTGATAAGAAAGGAAAGACTTTCTGAACTTAGCATAGTAACTCTCCTTAAAATGCTGATGAGTAGCAGGTGTGCTGGCACAGGCCTGTAATCCTGGCACTCAGGGAGGTAGAAACAGGCAGATCTCTATAAGTTCAAGGCCAGCTTGGTCTATAAAGAGTGTCTAGAATAGCCAAAGCTACACAGTGAAACCCTGTCTCAAAAACAAAACAACCACAGAAATCACCCACCCCGCAAAAAACCAAAATGCTGATGAGTATGTGTTGTATAGATTATACATGGGTTCTTAGATGTTCAATGGAGAGATGTTTTAAGTCACAGCCCCATGTTAGGGTCCCTGGCAGTGTGCACAGAGTAAATAGGGGGATTGTTCATGAATGGGATGGGAGTACTGTCTTGTCACCAGGGACCTACTGTACCATGGTAAGACCCATGCCTTTAACTTCAAGGAGAAAATTTATTTTATTTAACTCGGACAGTAACAGATATACATCAAGGCTCATTTCTTAGTGGTGACTTAGACAGTGGATAGAGGAATGGCATGAAGCTCCTCTGCTAATGCTGTCCCAGCTGAACCAGACAAAGGGTGAAAATCGACCTCTAGCGGAGCTTGAGATAAAAACCCAAAGTGGCAGCAATGTACTGTGAATAGCTATGATTCTGTGGGGTCTCTGCTTTGACCATATATGGTGTTAAGGCATAGCATGTTTCCTGAAGGGCCATGTCAGAGATAATGACAGTTGCTAAGATTAGGGCAAGAAAGTTGACCAAAACTCAGAGTTTATCCCTGAATCAGCTGTTTCATAGCTGCCTGTGTTGGAGGGGTTGGTGGTGAAAGAATGTGTACAGTTTACAGGTGTTTCCCCTAAAAACTCACTCCTAATTTGCAAGCTATCTCAGAAACCCAGGACCTGAGACAGAGAGAGACAATAATCTGTCTAACAGCAGTTTCCTCAGTTTCCCTTCACATGTGGTTGTGTGCTCCAAATGCTGTAAGCCACAGTACCCAAAATTCTGGCCATGTCACTTACAAAGAGCCCTGTGTCCAGTCTACATGCCATCATTTCTCAGGCCATCAGTCAGCTCTCTGAATCACAGTCTGGTTTCTTCTAAGAATCTCTGGAGCAACTTGTTTTCCTCCTCTGCAAAATGTTCCTACTTCACCTTCCAATAAATCTACTGTGTATGTGGCAGGCACACTTCCTGTAGGAAGTGTAGTCTTTTACAATAATAAAGCCATCTTCTGAGAAAATCAGACATATTGGTCCCATCATTTAGAGAAGTTGACATAGTAGGTTTGAATTAATTGAATTGGTTGCATTTACATGATTTTCTGACTTGGTGCTGTCTAACCAGACAGATGTTTTATGGAGACATACATTTGGTCTATTTAACTGCAAGCTGAATTGTGTCTAGGGAATGAGACAAGGAAAGGACTCTATACAAGAATTGACTGGATGGTTCTTTCTCTTATTATTCTATAACTCTCCTTAAATATAAAAGCTAAAACTCAACAAGGAGCAAGATTAGGACACATAATCAAGAAAAAGATATTAAGGAAAGAATGCAGTGATGTGATAACTAATTATGAGGTCTTAGAAAGCCAGACCTAAGATATGTTGGTGACTCCTGTGAGCATCTTTTTCCCAAAACCTACCAGGTTCCAGGAAGTCAGCAAGAAAGACATGGCTGTAAACAGACATCCACTGAAAGCTTCTAAGTAGTTAAATCTTTCTTCATCTCCTTGTGTCCCACACCAAACTTGGTACTGTTACTCAGCATGTGACCACATAATCACTTTCCAGGCAAGAAGACTTTAAGGGTCCCTGGAAAGTAAGGTTCTGGACCTTACTGTTGGCTAATGGCTTTATTTTAAAGATAAAGGGACGAGTCAAAGTTTAAAGCACCAAACACCATGACACCCTAATCCCTTCACAGAAAAAAAGAAAAAGAAAAAGAGGATCCTTATTTGCCACTGAATAAAATCCTGTTTTGTATATTTACCGCATTTTAATTATTCACCCATTAACTTAGCGGGACACACCCCAAATGAGGTATGATGGTAGGAGGGGGAAGGTCCATTACAAAATGTATCAAACTGTCAAGCAATATAAAGGGGGATTCTCAAGTTTGAAATTTATATCTGTTGACAGTTCAAATGTCTTTATTTAATTTTTAGATTAATTTATTTATTGAATCAATTTATAATTTGATTGCAGACCCTTCCCTTCTCTTCTCCCAGTCTCACCCTCATATTACCTTCCCCTCCCCCTATTCCACCTCACTTTCTCCTCGGAGAAGGTTACCAAACCACCCTGGCACATCAAGTCGAAGCAGGATTGAGTGTTTCCTCACCCACTGATGCCAAACAAGGCAGCCCAGCTATGGGAACGGCATCCAAAGGTAGGCTGAAACTCATATTTTTGAACAGTTAGTATACAAGCAACAGCCTTTATCTCACTCTACGTACTAAGAGACTGAGAAAATATGATCAGCAAGCTGCACTTCTTGTATATTCTTCAATCATATGAAGGCCGCATGCTGGCCTTCATGTGACCAGACTCATTGTGCTTGTGTAAACTGTCTTTTCATGATTAATCCACACCAATTTTGCAAGTACTGGAGTAAGGTCACATCTCTGTAGCCCATGGGATTGGATGTTCCTTCCAAAGGTCCACAGAGCTCTGGGGACTAAGATGTAAGGGCACCCATGGGTAACTCAGGGGAAAGGATTGACTAGTATTAACCAGAGTCCTTCCATCCCTGAGACACATCTGCCTGAAGGTTGTATTTTTATACTTCACAGCAAGAAGGTTGGACAGTGCCCTCCTGTCCAGTCTTCTGCATACAGAGGTGTCGTCAGGATCTCTACTCTCATCTGACTGAATGTCAACAAGAAGCCAGGCAGGTGACATTACACACCAGTTTTCTTCTTAAGTAAAACTGGCTTTATACCTAAAAGCAAAGCCTCAGAGTAAATGAAACTTTCAGCGCTAATCAGTGTCGCAGCCAGCCCTTCCAGGGATTGGGGTGAGTGAGGCATTTACTCAAAGCCAGCAGCACCTCTGCCTGCCAGTTTAGGTTGCCCCACATTTGTACCATAACTGTTCTCAGATAATTGATATAAGACAAATAGAAACCAAACATGCCCAGCATGAACTAGCATCTCTATGGAAACGGTAGGGAAACTGAGTCTTCATCTGTGATTGTAAGCTGGAATTTCCACTTCAAATCTTTCCTTATTATTACCATCATTATCATCATTTGCAAATATGTTCAATGATATCAAGTTTATTGAAAACAAAACAATGGTATACATGGGAGGCAAGAAGATGTTTAAATATGTAGCAAGGCAGTTGTGACCCCATCACAGCACTTGGGTTTGTGTAAGGGCATCCTATCAGGGCTTGTTCTAGTGATCTTGACATGTTCAATATCCTAATACAGAAGACCAGTGCCCACTCACTGTTGATCTTAGACCTTGGGCTCTAAGCACAGCAGAAATGGGCTATCCTTGGACAGAGGCTTCTGTTTCTTTCTCCAACCCCATCTCCCCGGCTGTGCCTTTTCCTCTCTATTTCTGAGTTCTTTCCACAAGTGATATCAGGAGACATATTTATCTTTCCTTGTTGGCATATTTTATTCGGTTCTTTTGTGGTGCCTGATAGCACCCCATTGTGTTCACATCCTAAATATCCATTCTCCATTCATCTGTTGGTGAAAACTAAGGCAATTCTGTATTTAGCCTGTTGCGAATAACATGCATTAAACATGGGAGTTCATTGCATACATTCCTTCACCCTCTTTATTTCAGCCTCTTTGGATATTTTCCCAGAAGGAGAATTGCTCCATCACAAGGTTGTTCAAATTTCAGCTTTCTGAGGAACTGCACTAATGCTTGCTATAATGGCAATACTAAATTACATCCATACCAGCCATGACCAAGGGTTTCTTTTCCTCTACATTCTTGCCAGTTTCTGATACCTTTTTAGCATTGTATAGAAGCATATGCTACCAGGTCTGCAGAGATTTCTTACTATGGGTCCCATGGGCATTTCCTTGAATGGGTTTCTGAACTTCTAAGAACTTGGGGATCATTTCCATGTCTCTCTTGGCTGTGCCTCTTACATCTTTGGGTATCAACACTGTTTTAGAATTTTGGGTTGTGAATCTTTTTTGAATTATATTCATCATCTTTGCACTTAATATCCACCATTTACATTGATGTTCAGGAACATGATTTTTATGTAATCTGATTGCTCAGTTTTTCCTTATTGACCTGAATTTTGGAGGCATAGCTAAAGAACTCTCATTTGTCCAAAGAACTATTTTAGACTTTATCCCCTATATTTTCTTCCAGGAGTTTCAGGTTTTACAATTAAAGTATTTACATCATTTTGAGATGACTTTTATGCATGCTGCAAGCTCAGGCCAATTTTCTCTTCATGGGTACTCTAGTTTTCTAAGCTCCCTCACTATGTAGCTTGCCTCTTTCCTGGCATTGTGTCAAATGATAATTGGCTGTGAATACTTGGGCTTCTTTCAGGCATTCTATCTAATCCCATTGCTCAATGTTTCCATCTTAAACACCAGTGCCCTGGCATTTTGATTACTGCAGCTTTGCCATATATTTGGAAAACAGACAGTGTGAGATGAGAGATTCTAACAGTGTTCTTTTTGCCTGAAATTGCTTTGACATTTTGCTTTTGTGTTCCAATGCAAATTTATGGATTTGTCATTCTTTTTCTATGAAATAATGGCATAGAATCTTTGTTATATTTCACTAAGTCTTACTATAATTTCAGATAGGATAGATATTTAGACAAAATTAATTTCCCAACCTAGAAAATAGAATATTTTTCTATTTTTGTTTGTATTTCCCTTGACTCTTTTATCAAGATTATTTTTTTTTCAGTACACAGGGCTTTCACTTTTTATGAATCAAGCTTAAAGTGATGTATTTCTGTGGTAGTTGTTTCTAATGCAAATGCATAATCTGAAATCTCTTCTGGGGCATTTCCACCTTCGTGTGTAGAAACTGTGTTGCACATCTGGCCTTTTTTTTTTTTTGAGTCCTGAAAATTTACTATTACACCTGTTTACCATCCCCACAAACAAACAAACAAAAAAGGAGCACCCTCAAACTCATTCCTTGAAGCCAGTGTTAGTCTAATAACAAATTCAAGTAAAGACACAACCAAAACACAAAGTTACAAGCCTGTATTCCTGCTAAACATAGATACAAAAATTCTCAATAAAATACGCTCAAACTGCATACCGGCACCTGTATTTCCTGAATATCAGAAAATCATCGACCATGGTCAAGTTGGTTTTACTTGTGAATGGTAGGGTTAGTTTGACATATGTAAGTCAATAAATAAATAAACATAAAGACAAAAATCATGCTATAATCTCAGTATATGCATAAAAACTCTTTGACAATCCAACATGTTTTCATAATAAAAACCCTAGAGAGAATAGAACTGGAAAGAACAGACCTCAACACAATAAAGGGTATATATGACAAACACAACTAACATTATCCTAAATGGAGAAAAACTCAAAGCAAGCCCCTTAACAATATCATGAACAAGTCAGGGCTATCCACTCTCCCAGTTTCTTTTCCACGTGGTGTTGGAAGCACTAGCCAGAACAATAAGACAAGAGAAAGAAATTAAAAGGGTAAAATGGGAAGTCAAATTATTCCCATCTGCAGAAAATATGATATTATACATAAAAGTTCCAAAGAATCCCATCAGAAAATTTCTAGAAATAAACCACAATTTCAACAAATTGGCATGGTGCAAAATCAGCTTACAAAACTCAGTAGCTTTTTTATACATTACCAACAAATACACTGAGAAAGAGATCATGGAAATACTCCCATTTACAACAACATCAAAAACAATAAAATATCCTGGCATAATCCTAACAAAGGAGTTACAAGGCTCTTACAATGAAATCATCATTCTCAAAACAAAGTAATAAAGATAGACATGAACAATGAAAAGAGATCTGTGTTCTTGGATCAATGGTATTAGTATTGAACGCTGATACTACCAGATTTTGTGACTTTTTAAGGTTTTTCTCTACATAAGATCTTCCTATTAAAATACAACTCAATATTTTTCTCTGCCTACAGTCTCAGAAATAGGGAGAACATCTTTCCTTTCTTACCATTTTCTAGAGGAGTCTCTTTATCTCTCTCTCCATGTGTATCTAGGTGTGTGTGTGTGTGTGTGAGAGAGAGAGAGAGAGAGAGAGAGAGAGAGAGAGAGAGAGAGAGAGAGAGAGAGAGAGAGAGAGGATAGGGAGAGACTCTGAACTCCATGAAAACTCTGTCTAATATTGACTTCATTCCTATTGAGAAATTTTTCATCAACAGGCACTAGATTTAGCCAATTTTTTTTTTCATTTTCTATTTCTACTACAGTGATTGACTTCAGATTCCAGATTTTGGTTGAAGAAACAGTATGGAGCAATGGCAACTATCATAATATATAAAGACAAGAAAAAACACTTTCACAGAATGCCCAGGTTGTGAGTGTGCATGTGTATGTGTGTGTCATAAGTGTTTATTTTCTTAATTAACTACAAAACACTCCATCTGTCTACTTCCAACTAGCACTATGACAGATTATAGATTCTAAAGACAGCTACAACAACCCTATTCCACATGCTGTTGCAATATGGTATTGAAACTTGGCCTTTTGAAGATGAGAAGATTCTGAAATAAACAGAATATGGTGGAAATGACACTGCCCAAATCTAGCAAGGGTCCTTGGTAGAGCTGAAGGCTTCTGAACATCTTTGCTTCTCACATGTTATTTTCCCTTAAATTCATCAGAAGGCTTATCATGGCCTCAGGGAGAGACATGTGTTACCCCTTGGACAGAAAGGCACAGATGACTCTCTGCTGCAAGACAGTTTCAGGTGGTTTCTGTGCGAACAGCAGCTCAGATATACAACCTGGTTAAGCCTTCAGACCATGCCTCTCTGACCACCTCTAAAACCATACCTGAGGGTCTCAAAATCAAAAACAAAAAAACCAAAACAAAACAAAACAATATGCCCAGCACCTCCTTATCTTTTCCTGTTCTTTCAGGAAGAGAGTAGTCTTCACTGGTTCAGGGATTGCACAGCATCAACATTATCCATTAAGACATTATCTTACAACCTTGGAAGTTTCCCCCAGATTTTTATGGATTCATACATTCTTAGTACCTTTTCAACACAGACTCTTAGGAGATAGCTTTTATGATACCTTGTGGGTTGGAGTACATGCTTGTAAAGAGACCGACTTGCTCACAGGTTAGTAAGTTTTGGAGAACATTTCCCAAACTTTTATGGGGAATAACTTCTGTTGTTTGGGTAAGCTGTGGGCTGCCTCAGGAGTCCCAGGCCAGATAATTATATAACCCATATCGGGATTGACAAAGATATTTGTGCAAACTGCCTCACCAGGTCATGGCTGGACGCCACTTAGGCATATGTCTCTGAGCATGGCCCTTGCATGTCTTCATATTCTTCCTGTGGCCATCACACACATTTTATGGTTATCCAAGTTTGAATTTTTTGGTTGTTTGTTTGATAAATGTGCATTCCACATTAACTATGTAGAATTGGTATACTACTATTTATTTAATAATTTAGAATGAATATTGCTGTGTCAATGTTATTTAAAAAAAGTAACACTGGGCCACATATTTAACTGACATATCTTTGTAGGAAACTAGCCAGCACCATAGGACCTGGACTTTTGTAGAAATGGCTCAGTCTGTCTTTAAGAATATGAGAATCTGCGATTTATCCCTCATTGCATCGTAGTTCACCAGTCTTCTGCCCATGACAGCAAGCAGTGTTCCAGGCAGTTCCTGTTCTGTGAACCCTCTGACTTGTGCCACTATACTTTCCTGTTATCAAACAGAAGGATCTTGTTGTTGTTTCAGTGCAAAGGAAACTTATTCACCTAGGGTCATGAGGACAAGTTAAGGGATTTACCAGCCCAAGGAGCAAATTTCTCTTCCTCTACACATCATGGTACATGAAAGATTGAACTTGTCAACGAGGCAACAACACAGTTGTGTAAAGACTTCTTATGGTCACTTCAGGTATGACCATTGGGTGACAGATGAAAAACGTTCTTACTTCTGGCTAACCTGGTGAGTAAAAAGAATTCAGCTTGATCTCCCACACAATATCCTAAGCAGCAAGCCAACCCTGCCACCTCACTTGCTGGGCTCTGCCTGCTTCCCTGCAGCTGAACTCTTCTCAGTCTGGGATACCTAGAAAAGCGTCTTCATTATCACTATGAAAGCTGTTGAAACTACAGTGTTAGATCCCAATTTTGACTTTGATCCTTCTGAAGTGACTTCAAGTAATCCATTTCAGCCCCTCTCTGGTAATCTTGACGCACACATAGCTCTCCAGGTCCAGTTTTCTAGACCTTTCTAGTCCACAGTTGGTCAGTGTTGACAAATCAGCTGAAGGGAGCAAGGTGACGTTCTCCAGGCTCATCATCACATTATCTCTGAAGCCAGAGATTGTTGGCCACATTTCAGGGTAAAAAGGCCTTCTCTGACTTCAATCCTGGGATTTAACTACATGCAGTGTTCGATTAGGAATTTCTCCCCCACCCTGGGGCTTCCTTAAGCTATGGCATGTGATCTAAGGCTTTGTTTTATAGTGTACCAATTCTGCAGTCTATTGTGGAAGTTGCTTTTATAATCCGGGTGAATTTATAAGCTTTCGTGTTACATTTACTGCTCCATAAATACATCTGTTTGGAGGTAGAGCTGCTTGGTCATGCTGCAGCTAGTCATCATTTAGATTCTCTGAGGTTAATTTTCTTTTCCCGGGGACTGCCAACAGCGTAGAGCTGCACACTTTCCTCTACTGGTCCAGGTGACTCTGACACTGCCGTGTTCAGCTCCACCCCCACTCAGGTTAAACCGGCTGTTGGAGTTTTATTATTTCTTATGCACAGTGCTCGACCATTCCTGAAGGCGCTGCCTCCAAATGGTGTATGAAACATTCTCTGTAAGTATAAGAGCAGTGTGAAAATATATAGCCGTGGGTAAGATTAAAGAATTTTAAACTGGCAAACATGCACTTTATAGTTGATAAATGGGTCCAGAGCAATGTATTTGTGCTGATCATTCTACCCAAGAATTATGAGAGTTAAGGAACACTGACTTCCAGGGAACTCTAGTGGTAGGGACTTGAAGTATTGTGGCTGGTTGGTGAGTGAGGTCATTTTAATTGTGTGTGTCTGAACTGCTGGATAAACAGTCAGTGTAGGGTTTCTGATGAGATGTAAGGATCGATGCTAGATGGTCAGGGCATGTGAACCAATGAGATTGATTGTAACAGTGACTCCCTTCACTGTTGCTTGTGCTGGAGAGTTAGAAGCAACATTTTTTCTGCGTGCCTGTTGTTTAGTTTCAAGTGATTCTAAATACTATCTGAAGTCAAGCAAGGATGGGCAACACCACAACAAGTGTTAATCTATGCTGCCTCCGCAGAAAACCTTCAGCCTTCCTGGTTTGGGTTGGATATTAAAGAATAGGTCACTCTGTTCTTAGTATGTGGCAACCTGAATCCAGTCTAGTGTCTACATATGGCTGTAGTTAATGTAGTGACATCACACAGTAGCCCAGATAGTTGCTTCTCTCTGTGTCCACATGTTTGTCTACTCTATTAAGTCTGTTGCATTATCAATATAAGATGGTTTTTAATTGCAAAAATGGGATACTCCACACCTTGGCTTTAGAAATAAGAAAGAAAAGAATTTATGATCCTGAAGAACAAATCTGCTTTTCTCCTGCATCTTGCCATATTGAAGTGGCTTTGTCTTTGGCAAACTATCCGCACTGCTCTGGTGTACCCACATTATATGTTGTACCAGCTAACAAACCCATCAGGAAGAACTTTCCACGAAATTGGATGTATGTCTTTATGTCCTGAGATGACAACATTGTGACCTCATTTCTGTGTGAAGCGTCCCTGCTGGAATCATAGTGGAGTGATCAAGGGCATGAAAACCATGCAGCTGAATGTGCATCATGGTGGCTTTTTAGAAAATTTGGTAATGTTAAGACAAAGAGAAAGAATGACTGATACAGAGGCCAAATCTGCTGCTATCCAGTGCAGTCTGACTGAACTGAAATAACAGCTATGTTGAGCAACGTCATCTTTGTTCTTCAAACATTGTAAATCTGGTGGTAGTGAGCCAGGGTTTGGTGAGATGATAGAAGAATCTCTATTCCTTCACTTCTGCTATAATAGCAAGAGCAACAGTGTCTGAACTGTGCCCCTGGCTCATTATTGAAATAATCAGAGTTGGTGCAAGGAAAAAGGGGAACTCTAAAAACTCAGATGACATGCTCTTCTTCCAGCAGATATAATCAGTACCCCTGGATTCATGCATTTCCTTAATCTGTTCCTATCATCAGTGCAGTGTATTAACATTTTAATATTATTTCCTGACACATACATACATGTGAAAGCAATTTCTGAAAGACAGAGTTGACCAAAATAGTAAGTTTTGTGATGATTTTCTTATGAAACTTGGTCATAAAGAACACATGGGATTAAATAATATTATTAAATGTATTTTATTTAGATTTGGAGACCTTTCCAGTTAAAGTGGAGAATATGGGGGTTTCTCAAAAATACTTCAACTTGGACATCCTATAGCCAGCAGTATCACACTGGGAAGTTACAGAAAGGGCACTGAATCCACAAAGTAGCGCTTGCACATGCACATTCACTACCGTTCCTCTCACAAGATCCAGGAAGAAGAAGGAGACTAGATGACCACCAAGAGATGAGCATGCAATGAAATTGCACAAGGAGATTTTATTTAGACATATGGTAAAATTTGCAGGAAGGTGGATGTAGCTGCAAGACATTCTATCGAGTATGGTAACCCAAGATCAAAAAGGCAAAAAGTGTATGTTCTCTCTCAACAATGAATGATAGCTTCAAACTGTATCCTGGTGGAGATAACTGAAAGAAGATCCAGGAACCTGGAAAGGGGCCCATGAGACTGGAGAACAAGAGGCTTTCTTTAAGTTGTGTTAGGGCAGATAAGAGAACAAAGGAGAAATACAGGGGATAAAGAAAGAAATGAGGTATAGCCATGGTGGAAAGGGTGAGAGTCAAACAAAACATACAGAAATCAATCATGGAAACTTTTTCTACAAGAAGATTGTGTTTGAGGTATCGAAATACAATGCATCTGCTTGGTAGGATGTGACTTAAGCCTTTATTCAGAAAGGGCAGTTTCCAGTTTGGGAGAAATGCAGGGATTCTATTTTTATATTGATTGATTTTGGTGGGTAGGAAGAGATGTCAGAACAAGCTTCAGAGGACAGAGTTCTCTCGTTCTTCTCTATGGGTCCCAGGATGCCACTCAAGTCTTCAGGTTTGGTGGCAGGTACCCTTATTCACTCTGATTGCAAGGCTGAATGGCGTCCTGAGTGCTACCTTGGGAGTCTTCACTCAGCTGATGAGACAGATGAGATTAGAAAGAACTTGAGCTGTGCCTTCCCCTCTGTGTGGCCAAATCTGGGAGAACAAGAGGAAGAGATGGCTTCCTCACAACTCTGTCTTTGTTTTCAAGACGTAAAAACACTCCTGTGTAGTTCTGTTCTGGGATATTACATGAGGGCCGGGCAATACTGGAACCCTGCTAGAAGAGAGTCACAGGGAAGAGCCTCTGTGGACAGTAACCAAAGCATCGAGAATGTAAATGGTTTGAGCTGTCCAACAGAAGGCACTTTAGAGGGAATGTGGGCCCATTACTACGTCCCTGCTGACTTGGCTGACAGAGCTCCCCTCTCCAGTGAGCCAGGCCAAACCCATTGCCAACAGCAACCACCCTGAATGAAAGCAAAGGTCTCAGCTCGCCCTGCACTGCCTACCTGTACTGGAAGAGAGGAACAGGGATAGCTTCGATTGTTCAATATCTGAACTTCCAACTCTCCAGGATTATACCACAGAGGGAACTTTTCCATTGGAACAGTGAACACAGAGGGAAGAGGGAATGGCAAACTTGGGAAAAAATTACAGTGTTTTCTCAGATGAGCCATCAAGAAAATAATTCCCACAGGGAAAGTGTTGCCTCACAGGAAGATGCCATTTAAAAATGCAAGATTAACATACAGTTTACATTTTTGCTCAACTGTGTTGGAAGTTTTTATGCTCCCTAGGGAAATGTTCTTACTTTTAGTAGAGAAAATAGTGTCCCTTCCTGTGGTTGCAAGTAAGAACACTAATTTTCTTTCTTTCTTCTTCTTCTTCTTATTAATTACAGTTTATTCACTTTGTATCCCACCTGTAGTTCCCTTCCTCCTCCCCTTCTAATCTCACTTTCCTTCCCTCTTCTCCACCCATACCCCTCCCCCAGTCCACTGATAGGGGAGGGCTTCCTCCCCTTCCTTCTGATCCTAGTCTATCAGGTCTCATCAGGAGTGGCTGTATTGTCTTTCTCTGTGGCCTGATAAGGCTGCAACCTCCTGAGGGGGAGGTGATCAAAAAGCAGGCCAATCAGTTTATTTCAGAGACATTCCCAGTTCCCATTACTATGGAACCAACACTGAACTGCCATAGGCTACATCTGTGCAGAGGTTTTAGGTTATCTCCATGAATAGTCCTTGGTTGGAGTATCAGTCTCAGAAAAGACCCGTGTCCCCAGATATTTTGGTTCTGTTGCTCTCCTTCTGGAGCTCCTGTTCTCTGCAGATCTTACTATTTCCCACTTCTTCCATAAGATTCCCTGCACTCTGCCCAAAGTTTGGCTAGGAGTCTCAGCCTCTGCTTTGATACCCTGCAGGGTAGAATCTTTCAGAGTCCCTCTGTGGTAGGCTCCTGTCCTGTTCCCTGTTTTCTCCCTCTTCAGATGTCCATCCCATTTGCCTTTCTGAATGAGGATTGAGCATCTTACCCAGAGTCCTCCTTCTTGATTAGTTTCTTTAGGTGTACATATTTTAGTGTGTTTATCCTATATTATATGTTTAAGATCCACTTATAAGTGAGTATATAGCATGTGTGTCTTTCTGCTTCTGGGATACCTCACTCCAGATGATTTTTCCAATTCCTACCATCTACCTGCAAATCTCATGATTTCCTTGTTTTTTTATCGCTGAGTAATATTCCATTGTGTAGATGTACCACAATTTCTATATCCATTCCTCAACTGAGGGGCATTTGGGATGTTTCCAGCTTACGGCTATTACAAATAAAGCTGCTATAAACATGGTTGAGCAGATGTCCCTGTTGTATACTTGAGCATCTTCTGGATATATGCTTAGGAGTGGTATAGCTGGATCTTAAGGTAGCACTATTATGAATTATCTGGGAAAGCACCAGATTGATTTCCAAAGTAGTTGTACAAGTTTACATTCCCACCAGCAATGGAAGAGGGTTCCCTTTTCTCCACATCCTCTCCAGCATATAATGTCACTTGAGTTTTTGATCTTAGCCATTCTGATGGGTGTAAGATGAAATCTCAGGGTTGTTATGATTTGCATTTCCCTGATGTCTAAAGACATTGAGAATTTCTTAAACTGTTTCTCTGCCTTTCGATGTTCCTCTATTGAGAATTTTCTATTTAGGTCTGTACCCCAATTTTAATTGGATTATTTGATTTGTTTGCTGTTCAACTTCTTTAGTCCTTCATATATTATGGATATTAGCCCTCTGTCATATATAGAGTTGGTGAAGACCCATTCCCAATCTCTTCAACTTAAGTCTTAAAGTCGTTGCTAGAGCAATAAGAAAATTAAAGGAAAGGAAGAAGTCAAAAAGTATCACTATTTGTGGATGATATGACTAAATACATCAGTGACCCCAAAAATTCTACCAGGGAACTCCTACAGGTGACAAACACCTTCAGCAAAGTGGCTGGATACAAAATTAACTAAAAAAAAATCAGTATCCACTCTGAATAAAAAGGACAAAAGGACTGAGAAGAAATTAGGGAAACACACCCTTCACAATAGCCACAAAGGATATAAAGTACCTTGGTGTGATTCTAACCAAATTTCTGGGCTCTGAAGAAAGAAATAAAGGAAGTTGTCAGAAGATGGAAAGATCTTCCATGCTCATGGCTTGGCAAGATTAACATAGTAAAAATGGCCAACTTACCAAAAGCAATCTACAGATTCAATGCAATTCCCATCAAATTGCCAACACAATTCTTTACAGACCTTGAAAGAAAAATTCTCAGCTTCATATAGAATAACAAGAAACCCAAAATTGCTAAAACAATTGTCTACAATAAAAAATCTTCTGGATGTATCTCCATCCCTGATCTCAATCTATACTGCAGAACAATAGTAAAAACTGCATGGTACTGGCATAGAAACCGACTGGTGGATCAATGGAATAGAATAGAAGACCCAGAAATAAATCCACACACTTATGGACACCTGATTTTTGACAAAGATGCCAAAACCACACAATGGAAAAAAGATATCATCTGTAACAAATGGTGTTGGTCTAACTGGTTGTCTACATGTAGAAAAATGCAAATAGATCCATACTTATCACCCTGCACAAGACGAAAGTCCAAGTCCATCAAAGACCTCAACATAAAAACAGACACACTAAACCTGCTAGAAGAAAAAGTGGGGAAGAGGCTTGAACTTATTGGCACAGGAGACAACTTCCTGAATAAAACACCAACAGCATAGTCTCTAAGATCAATAGTCAATAAATTGGATCTCATGAAACTGAAAAGCTTCTGTAAAGCAAAGGACACTGTCATCAGAACAAAACTACAGCCTACAGGAACACTGTAATTTAGCTGCCAAAATCAGGGATGCTTTCATACATATAACTGTATGCATGCACACACACAAACAATTTTATAACTATAACAATAGTTGCATCTGCACCAACAATAATAAAGGTGGAGGTTTGTTTTACCTCTGTAACTTAACCTAATATGCATACTTTAGAGCAAGTGTGTAATCCTAACTTTGTATGACTTAATCAATGCATACCTTGTTTCTCATGAAAGGCCAGTGGCATGGCTGCTCTCAGGCCTGTTGGTTCACAAGAGAACACCTGGGGTTCTTAAACACATCAATGTTTGTACAGATTGAGCAAATCAATTTCATGCCACTATTTAACTGCACGGATGTGATGCAGTCTCACTGACAGAATACCATGGCTGAGGAACTAACTGAGTGGAAACAACTCTGAGTGTTGTTCCTTTAACTGTGTTTCTGTTTATCCTGTGCATATATGTGAGTGTCTGCACATATATGAGTTCCCCTACATGTGTGCCTAGCACCTATAGAGGTCAGAAGAGGACATCAGATGTCCTGGAGGTGGAATTACAAATGACTGTGAGCCACCTGACATAGGAGCTGAGAACCAAGTCTTCTGTACTGGCAGGAAGTGACCTCAATGATAGCCATCTCTCCAGTCATCTCTAAGTTTTATGATCAACCCATTTCACTGTTCAGATTGCAGACTGGTTCTGAGAACCTGCCTTTAGTGAGGAGAAAAATCTAAGCAGAAACACAGACTGACTTCATCTTTCTGGGACTCCCCATGCCTTCAGCAAGAGACATAGTCACTGTGCAGTCTAGTAGAATCAGGATCAACCCTGGACTATCTTCAGAAAGGAAAGTCTTAATTTCCAACCTTTATAATTCACTAAATTTCATGGGTTTATAGTTTACACAGATAAAACATAATTTATGAAATGTTTATAGTCAATTTAAGACCTTAAATATTACAAATACATAACATACACATAATTGTATATGTATATTTATACATATTTATACTACAAGGAGATTGCAATCCAATTTCCCTGCTTCTTCCTAATATGTAGTAATTATTTATATAGTGTTTGTATATGAAAAACCCGTAGAATATTCTAAAATAAATGTGTAAATTAATAATTGAGGCATCTATTATTTTAAAAGAAATTCTAGTCATAGAAATGAGGTAGAATGAAAGTTTCTTTTTAATCCTAACATAGTATGTGACCAAGAAACTAGTGTGACACTGATATATTTTAACTAAATAGTGATTTAACATTTCATGAGATTTTTTTGAGTCTATAGGACCTGCAGTTTCTAGACTATCCATCGGCATGTGTATTTAGATTAAGCCTTATTCTACAACCATCACAGAGTATTCACCAGCAATGAGGATTATGGGCTATTTTTTACGTATTTCGTGTCTTTAGGTAATAAAATCTTGTATCTTTGCCTACTATTTATATAAGGGAATGACATGAGATTCAAACTGAATAATACTTTAACCTTTTTGATTTGAAATAACCAAAGCCTAATTTAAAATATCCTAAATAGATAAAACTGCTTGATGGTTTCTCCTGTTCCTATGCTACTGTTATGTTGACTGTCCAGAGTTGTGACCTTTATCAATAAAGCTCTAATTTATTAATCTAACTATAATACAAAAACATTCCACTCTGTCACGTATTATTATGGTTCTAAGCTCAAGATTATCTCCATAATATGTATGCTTATGCTGTTAAGATCTATTATAGTTCTAAGCTCAAGATTGTCTCCATCATATGTATGCTTATGCTGTTAAAATCAAATCAAGTGAGTTGTTTTACTTCATAAAAAGCTTTTGCCTCTTCAGATCTTACCT
>CM053764.1:108112346-108136938 GCA_028658305.1 Pachyuromys duprasi | reverse complement strand
GTTTGCTGGTCTTTTGAGGCAATTAGGATTGTCTTCGGATAAATAATTAAATCCTGGGTCTGTAGTCAAGTTTTAATGGGGTCCCAAATGATGCAAAAGCCTTGTCATGTTCATTTAGAGGGAAGTAAAATGCATTCATCGCACTGAACAAACATGGAAAAAAAAGGAAAGGACAGAATAGCATTGATGCCCAAATCCTAAAGCTAACCCTGTCTTGTAGCTTTTCTGTTTGATCTCTTCTGTTACTGCTGAACCTACCATCCTGACACTCCTGAATGTTCCTGGATCACCACTAAACAACAGGGAGCTACTGTTCACAAAATGTTTCCTAGGTTGTATACTTTTTGTCTGTGACATTCCATTTTTGAAGCGTGCAACTGAGGAAAACTGCAAACACTGCCTATTCTCAGAATGATAGCCTCCTGACAGTGGCCACAGACTCAGAAGTTCAGAAAACACACTTTTTACTTTTTACCATTTAGAATTAAAAAAAATATTTTATTTTTATTAATTACAGTTTATTCACTTTGTATCCCTGCTGTAGCCCCCTCCTCCATGCCCTTCCAATTCTACCCTGCTCTTCTCCTATGCCCCTCCCTGAGTCCAATTATAGGAGAGGTCCTCCTCCCCTTTGACCTGATCGACTAGGATTGGCCCATCAAGATTGGCTTCTTTGTCTTCCTCTGGACTGGTGAGGCTGCTAACCTCTCAGGGGGAGGTGATCAAAGACGAGCCCATGAGTTCATGTCAAAGACAGTCCCTGTTCCTTTTGTTGGGGAATCCTCTTGGACACTGAGCTGCCATGGGCTACATCTCTGCAGGGGTTCTAGGTTATCTCCATGGATATTTCTTGGTTGGAGTATCAGTCTCAGAAAAGAACCCCCGTGCCCAGATTTTTTGCTTCTGTTGCTCTCCTTGTGGATCTTCTGTTCCTTCCAGGTCTTTCTATCTCTCCCTTATTTCATAAGACTCCCTGTACTCTGCACAAAGAATGCTATGAATCTCAGCATATGTTTTGATACCCTGCTGGGCAGAGTCTTTCAGAGGCCCTCTGTGGTAGGCTCCTGTCCTGTTTCCTGTTTTTACCTCTTCCGATGTCCATCTCTTTCTCCTTTCTGAATGAAGAATGAGCATCTTATCCAGGGTCCTCCTTCTTGCTTAGTTTCCTTAGGTATACAGATTTTAATATGATTATCCTATATTATATGTCTAATATCCGCTTATAAGTGAGCATATACCATGTGTGTCTTTCTGCTTCTGGGAAACCACGCAGGATGATCTTTTTTAGATCCCACCATTTGCCTGCAAATTTCATGTTCTTTGTTTTTAGTTGCTGAGTAGTATGCTGTTGTGTAAATGTACTACAATTTCTGTTTCCATTCCACAACTGAGGGACATCTGGGTTATTTTCAGTCTCTGGCAATTACAAATGAAGCTGCTACGACTATGGTTGAGCAAATGTCCTTGTTGTATACTTGAGCATATTTTGGATATATGCCTAGGAATGGTATAGCTGGATCTTGAGGTAGCACTATTCTGAACTGTCTGAGAAAGCACCAGATTGATTTTCAAAGAGGCTGTACAAGTTTACATTCCCACCAGCAATGGAAGAGTGTTCCCCTTTCTCCACATCCTCTCCAGAATGTGTTTCCACTTGAGTTTTTGATCTTAGCCATTCTGATGGGTGTTAAGGTGAAATCTCAGGATCGTTTTGATTTGCATTTCCCTGATGACTAAGGATGTTGAGCATTAATATCACTATTTGCAGATGATATGATAGTATACATGAGTGACCCTAAAAATTTTACCAGGGAACTTCTACAGCTGATAAACACCTTCAATCAAATGGCTGGAAACAAAATCAACTAAAAAAAATCAGTGGCCCTCCCTATACCAAAGACAAACAGGCTTAGAAAGAAATTAGGGAAACAACACCCTTCACAATATCCACAAAAGACATAAAGTACCTTGGTATAACTCTAACCAAGTAAGTCAAAGGCTTGTATGAAAAAAATAAAACTTTCAGTCCTCTAAGAAAGAAATAGAAGAAATCAGAAAATGGGAAGATCTCCAATGCTCATGGCTTGGCAGGATTAACATAGTAAAAATGACCATCTTACCAAAATCAATCTACAGATTCAATGCAATTCCCATCAAATTACCAACACAATTCTTTACAGAACTTGAAAGAAAAATTCTCAACTTCATATGGAATAACAAGAAACCCAGAATCGCTAAAACTATCCTCTACAATAAAAGATCTTCTGGAGTTAATTTTCAAACTTTCCAAATCTAATATCAAATAGCTCACTATTTACTGATGATAGAACTCAAAATCACAAACATTTGAAATTCACAATTATATTAAGTGCTTATTTGTTTATTTTCTATTTTATTTATATCATGTTATATTATACTTTTATTGTTACTATATTATATTTTGCCTTATTCATATTATGCCTCTATATAACTATCAGTGTACCACAAGCTTTCATAACTTTGAAATTTGTTCATAGTTTCCTTTCATATTATCTAACTGTGGCTAAAATCTCGAAAGAATTCCAAAGGGAAAAATTTAGCCTTTGAAAAATTTCCCATTATTTTCAAATGTTAATACTGGTCACAACTTTTATGTGATATGATAATGTGTTTAGCTAAAATACCCCATTTTCTTGTTCAGTTTTAAAAGTGCATATCTTTATTCCTGTTTCAAATACCAGGGTGCCGACAGAGCAGTGTTTAAATTCTGTACACCTGATAGGAACAAATGACTACTGGAACCATCTGTAATCTACTGTATAGTATTGTATAGTGAAGTCATTACTCTTTTGTTTTCAGCTTTAGAGAAACTCTGAGGAAAAATTTTATGAAATCTGTGTCTTAAGTTAAAGCGACATGGATATTTAAACTTAAATAAGATAGATTATGCCAAGTTACCATAGCTACATAGAAATAGAACTTCTGATAATTTACTTTTAAATAAACATACTTAGAATAAAGCAATCAAATAAAGCTGGGAAACTTCACTTTTAAAAGTTCTGCAATGCCAGAAACACATTAAAACAACAATGCTTTTCATATACACTGCTAAAATGTTACCATTAAAAACAAAACAAAACAGAACAAAAAAACAAAAAAACAAAAAAAAAGAAGAATGGAAGCTAATGAGAAAAAGCAGAAAAATTGAGAATAAGTATGGAAGCAATTTAAACCACAGTGGAATTTAGGGGAGAGTAAATCAAGGGAGTACATTAGCCCAGTGAAGCCTTTCTAAAACTCCTTAAATATGCGCAAAAATGTTTCCAAACAAACTTACGAGAAGAAATTCAACATGTTCTCACTGTTCTAAAATCAGATCCTAATGAACTACAATTCAGGGGATAGCAGTTCCGAAGCTACTTTTTAGCTCTTCAGAGAGCTTAAGTGAATTAAATAGAAATTGCCCAAGCATTCACACCTTTCCAGTCTTTGATAATATTCCAATGTAATCATCGCACCCCAGTTTGGTATTAATTTGACCTTATTTTACAGCATTTCCCAAACTTTCTGCCATTAAAATATCTTAGAGGGTAAGAATCAGACAGTGTCTTCTATAGCTACACCCATAAAATTTCAACATTATGGCTAAAGACCTGAATAATGACACCAGTTGACTTGCAGTGTGAATGGGTGAAATCTCACAATCTCATCTAGGGGTGGCCCTAGATGAAGAACTGACGGCAATATATAATTAGAGAGAGAGAAGAAAGAGAGAGAGAGGGAGAGGGTGGGGAGAGAGAGAATTCCTCTTCTCCAGGGATGATATCCCTAATTGATTATTCAATACTTAGTGGTCATATACATATGAGCATCACTGAATGAACTCAAAATGTTGTATTTACATTTTTATTAGTGTGTATATGAATAATAATTAAAGATAAAGAGGTCATGAATTTGAGAGAGAACAAGGGCACATGGGAGGAGTCTAAGGGAGGATGATATAAATACAATGCAAATACAGAAAAGTTAAAAATCAAATGATAAAATACTTAATTTTAAATATAAATGATTCTAATCTTGGAATTCACTTGAGTCCAGGATTTGACAAAATAATTTTGTCTGCTTTTAAAAGTTAGTAGAGTTTTAAGTTGTCTTACATAGAGGGAAGTTTTCCATGGTTAAGGGCATATTTGAGAGGCATCTCTGTATGAGAACTTTGCCCTTGACTTATATGTATGCTCACGTTTTTCTATCTGTACCCACAAACCATTATGCATACCCTTAACTAAATCTGCCTGTTGGTTTCATCTGACTGAATGCAGCTGATGTTGCTTTTGGAGGACTGATGCCCACTGACGGCTGCCACCTCTACTAGGTTTCTTCTGTCCTGGTCTGGTGTTTTGTTTCAGTTTTTCACACCATTTGTGACAAAGTCCCACTATATTCCAAACTGGTTGGAAACTCATGATCCCCCAGCCTCAGCCTGTCTCATGCTGGGCTCACAGGTATGAGCTTCTGGCCCAGGTACGGTTATCTGTGATGGTGCCAGAAATACTGGCTTTATTCAAAGTTCACCATTTCCCTTCTTTTTTGTTCATTAATTTATTATTTGCTCATTTTACATTCCAATAGCAACATCACTCCCTTTGTTCATGGTTTTATTAAGTGCTATCTACTGCCCAACTCACAGGCACATGCTGAACTTTGAAATCATCTCCATGGATGCATCTGAGGACAGAATCTCCTAGAATCTCCTTGGAAAACTCTAGTCTTCAAATGCAGAATTATTATTGACTGAAAAACAGTAAATGAAATTGCCTTGCTGCCTAGAATGCTGCCCTTGGAGCCACAGGCCATCTTGTTTCAGGGCAATTTCACCTGTCCTTAATGAGTATTGTATCTCTAGGGAATAAGAGTTGGAAACCTAGAAGTGACAATTATCATTTGATGAGATCTACAATAAATGTGTGTTGGAGAACTTCAGGTAAAGGCATCCTCCAATGGTGAGGATTCATATTTTATCTCCATTAATCATTCTCTCTTTATGAGTTTAAGGAGACTCATCACAAGATACATAATTTACATGTTAATACCAAATATGGTCCCTGTGATTTTATTAAAAACCCCTCTGAACATGCTGTTTGTGCTAATTTTCATCCTAATGGCATCATATTTCATCCAATCATACCCAAATAAATTATAGTGGAGGCACAGTTCTCTCTCGATAGCGTTTACAGTGATTTAAATTCTAGAGAGGTTTATAAGTGTCTGTAATATAGAATATTTTATGAAAGTGTTGAAAACATGCACATTTAACATAGGAAGATGCAACATCCAAATATCCCCAATTCTGTATATGACCAGTAATTAAATTGGGGTTTTGAGCTCATAGCTGTGATATGTGCAAACACAGGGCATGGTTAGTGGGATGTTTGTATGCCATGTGTGAACTGACAGTAAAGGTCCCATGCCTGTACAGCAACCACTCCTAACATCGTATGGAGGCTTACAGTTCAAAGAGAGAATGTCCAAGTTATTAAAGTCTGTGACATCCAGATAATAGGGGAGTGTCATAAAATCAAGCACCTGTAAGAATCCTTCATTCTTGGATCATTAAACAACTTGTAATTGAAATAAATTCAGACAAAAATGTAAAAAAAAGCTCTTGTAAGTTTCTCAGTGTCCCCCAATTTTCATATTATTGTATTGTCTCTATTTTCTGCTCATTGTGGCTTCTATTATCTGCCCTCACTCCATTAATCATCTATGTAAATGTACATGAAGCTTCTCTGAAGCATTGGGAAAATGCAAGCTAATTGCTTTAAATGTCAGAATGACCTAGTGACAACACCACTCCTTACATAGTATTGTTTGGTATTCAAATGGTAATGGCACACAGAAATACTGGCTTTATTCAAAGTTCACCATTTCCCTTCTTTTTTTGTTCATTAATTTATTATTTGCTCATTTTACATTCCAATAGCAACATCACTCCCTCCTCTCCTCCCAGCCACACCCACTTCCCCCTTAAGCCTTCTCTCTGACCCACCCTGCCACATCAAGTTGCACAAGGACTAACTGCCTCCTCTTTCACTGAGACAAGACTAGGCAGCCCTGCTAGGGAAATGAAATCCAGAGGGAGGCATTCTGTTTGGTCTCATATAACACATGCATGGGCCCTGAACATGTAAAAGAAATTTCTTGCTTAAGTTCATATGTGTGTGTGTGTGTGTGTGTGTGTGTGTGTGTGTGTCAAAGATGTAGTCTCTGAGTGAAGTTCCTGGGCCGTGTCATTTCTGTATTGTAACATGGCCCTCAATGAACCTAGATAATGCTGTGTCTGGTGAAGCAAGCCAACTGCAGAACTGTGACTGTGTGCTTCTGCTTTTCTGAAGTGTCCACTAGCTAGACTCTTGAGTAGAGATAGGAGAATGTATTCTGGGGTCAGCAGCAAAAGTACATGCTATTGGAGGAATGTAAAGTTTAGTTACACAGAGTGAACATCTTGATTTCTGCTTTAGAAAAATAGCGTATGAATAGCTAAATATCCTGTACTGTGTCTTTAAAAATAGTAGGTTTCATGTTAAAATTTTTCACACACATGCACATGCACACACACATTGCAAAATAGAGTTTGAATTTCTACCTAGCTAGAAAATAGTAAAGTTTGGTTAGACAGTATTTTATTTTCAGCAATAAAATATATGAATTATCTTCTTTTGTTTTCATTTAAACGTTCCAACCTAAGGCAGAAAATTCTTCCAAGTTGATTCCCACTGTAAGGGCATGCTGATTTGAAAACTCTCCTTTGGTCAAGTAATATAGTACTTACTCAGATTAGCTCAGATATGTGGCTAAATGAATAATACTAAATACAGACCCATGCTTCTGTGTCTACATCACCTATTTATAGGATGCATCTGGCTAATTTCTCAGAGATACATTGTAGCATTCATTGGCAGCATACTGATGAATATTCTCCCGGATCTTCCTTTATGTTATTCAAAATAATCCACGCTTAGGAAGACATGAATGTTTCTTCATATGTGGAATCTACATGTAGTGGGGGGTACACATGTGTGTATGTGTGTTAAAGATAAAATGGGGAGCATGGGAAGAGTCAGAGTGCTCCTAAGATCGGGAATGAGCGAAACAAAAACAAGCATCTTCACACGCGCTCACTATCTTTATACCCACACTGGATTACTATTTATTTGCTTTATTGTATGTGATTATCCATTCATCAATCTTTTCTATAATTGGATATCTCCTTTCCTCCCCTTCCTCTCTTCCTCATCTTCTTGCTCTTTCCCCCACCCCTTACTCTCTCTTCCTGCATTAGTCTACCCCTATTTGTGTCAATCTTTTGATTTCAGAACATGTTTCTTACCTCTAATTTGGAAGTCACTGTTTTTCCAAGTTTCATCCCTGGGCCTGCTGAAATTAAAATGAAATTTTAATTGAATTCATACACCACAGATGACATTTTTCTGCTTTGTAAAAATCTCGTTTTAAGCGTGCCACAGTGTTATTGGAGTAGGCTTATGCTATTATCTGTGCACTGTTTATTTAATTATCACTGAGAAATATATTTAAAAATTTCTTGTTTGTCATCGCTATTCCGTTTTTACACATACCATTTATGAGTAGTTAAGAGCCATATTTGTTAATATTCTGGGGACTATTATTCTTTTAATTATATTACACAACTCTCAGTTTAGTTACTACCTCCTTAAAATTAATAATGTCACTAGTTACATCCAGGGACATCAAACCCAACCACAAATTCAGAAATGTGGTTACCCACCTGTATGGTGAATGCCTCACTTTTTGCATTCTGAATGTAACCTGGTCTTCATGCTTAATTCTAGCCTGCACCCATCTGCAAGAAAACACCGGAAGGCTTCATACCTGCATTCCCCTGTAACTTCAGTGCTTTGAGAGTTGCTCTGAGCTGGCATCTTGTTGATGTCAAGACATATATTTTTTTATTTTTTCTTTTATTTTATATTAATCATAAGTTATGTACTTTGTTTCTCAGCCATAGACCCCTCCCGCATTCCCTTCCCATCTCTCCCATCCCTCCTTCATCTCCTCCCTCATCTCCTCCCTGCCCCTTTCCAAGTCCACTGATAAGGGAGGACCTCCTCCCCTTCCATCTAACCCTAGCTTATCAGGTCTCTCAGGACTGGCTGCAATGTCCTCTTCTGTGGCCAAGAAAGGCTGCTCTCCCTCAGGGTGGGGGCAAGGGTCGAAGAGGAAGCCATTGAGCTCATGTCCTAAATAGTTTCTGTTCCCCTTACTAGAGTATCCACTTGGATACTGAGCTACCATTTGCTACAGTCAAGCAGGGGTTCTAGATTATATCCATACATGGTTTTTGGTCGGAGAAAAAGTCTCATGAAAGACTCCTGTGCTCTGATCTATTTGGTCCTTGCAGAGCTCCTGTCCTCTCCAGGTCTTACTAACTCCCCCTTCTTTCATATGATTCCCTGCCCTCTGCCAAAGGTTTGTTTATGAATCTGAGCATCTGCTTTGATACACTGCTAGGTAGAGTCTTTCTGAGGCCCTCTGTGGTATGCTCTTGTCCTGCTACTTGTTGTCTCCTACAGCCAATCTCCATCCCATTTGTCTTTCTAAGTGAGGATTGATCATCCTACCCCAGGTCTTCTTTCTTGTTTATCTTCTTTAGGTGTATAGATTTCAGTATGCTTATCCTATCTCATAGGTCTATATAAGTGAGTATATACCATGTGTGTCTTTCTGCTTTTGGGATACCTCACTCAGGATGATTGTTTCCAGGTCCCACCATTTGCCTGCAAATTTCATGACTTCCTCATTTTTAATTGCTGAGTAGCATTCCGTTGTGTAAAAGTACCACAATTTCTGTATCCATTCCTCAACTGAGGGGCATCTGGGTCATTTCCAGGTTCTGGCTATTACAAATAAAGCTGCTACAAACATAGTTGAGCAAATATCCTTGTTCTGTACTTGAGCACTTTTGGATATATGCCTAGGAGTGGTACAGCTGGAACTTGAATAATCACTATTCCTAATTGTCTAAGAAAGCACCAAATTGATTTCCAGAGTGGTTGTACAAGTTTGCATTCCCACCAGCAATGGAGGAGGGTTCCTCTTTCTCCACATCTTCTCCAGCATGTGTTGTCACTTGAGTTTTTGATCTTAGCCATTCTGAAGGATGTAAGGTAAAATCTAAGGGTCGTTTTGATTTACATCTCCCTGATGACTAAGAATGTTGAGCATTTCTTTAAGTGTTTTTCTGCCATTCTACAATCCTCTACAGAGATTTCTCTGTTTAGCTCCGTGCCCCATTTTTTAATTGGATTACTTAATTTGCTGCTTTATAACTTCTTGAATTCTTTATATATACTGGATATTAGCCATCTGTCAGATATAGGGTTGGTGAAGATCCTTTCCCAGTCTGTAGGCTGTCGGTTTGTTTTGATGATAGTGTCTTTTGCTTTACAGAAGCTTTTCAGTTTCATGAAGTCTCATTTATTGATTGTTGCTCTTAGAGCCTGTGCTGTTGGTGTTCTGTTCAGAAAGTAGTCTCCTGTGCCAATGAGTTCTAGGATCTTCCCCACTTTTACTTCTAACGGGTTTAGTGTGTCTGGTTTTATGTTGAGGTCTTTGATCCACTTGGACTTTAGCTTTGTGGAAGGTGATAAATATGGATCTATTTTCATTTTTCTGCATATAGACATCCTGTTGGACCAGCACCATTTGTTGAAGATGCTGTCTTTTTTGCCATTGAATGGATTTGGCTTCTTTATAAAAAATCAAGTTTCCATAGGTGTGTGGGTTTATTTCTGGGTCTTCTATTTGGTTCCTTTGATCCACTATTCTGTTTCTATGGCAATGCCATATAGTTTTTATAACTATTGCTCTGTAGTATAGCTTGAGATCAGGGAAAGAGATACCTCCAGAAGATCTGTTGATGTACAGGATCATTTTGGAAATTCTGGGTTGACATATTTTTTGACATTTATTTTATTTCAGTTTATTTACTTTACATCCCAAGCATGGCCCTTCCCTGCTCGCTTCCCAGTGCCAGCGCCCTTCTTTCCAGTGTCTCTCTCCCTTTCCTCCCAGAAAAGGGAACCCTCCCCAGCACATCAAATCACATCAGGACTGAGTATATCTTCATTCCCTGAGGCCGAGCCAGACAACCCTGCCAAGGGGAAGAACTCCAATAGCAGACAAAAGAGTCCATGTTAGAAACAGCTGCCTACTGTGACCCCATGTGTCAGGGACCCTCATGAAGATCAACCCGCCCATCAACCACATATGTGCAAGTGGCCAAAGACATATTTCTTCTACCCTGGACCTCCGAGTGTTTCACCCTGGACAGGAATAGGGAGTCAATCCTCAGTGCAGACAGCATCCTCCCACAATACTGTTCTCAGCTGGTTCATGGGGCAGTGACTTTTTAAAGCACTTTTAAAAATTTATATTAATTATTGTTTATTTGCATTGTATCCCAGCTGTAGCTCCCTTCCCCATTCCCTCCCAATCCCAGCCTCCCTCCCTCTTCTCCACAAATGCTCCTTTCCAAGTCCACTGATAGGGGAATTCCTCCTCCCTTTCCATCTGACCCTAGTTTATCAGGTCTCATCAGGACTGACATCATTGTCCTCCTCTGTGGCCTGGCAAGGCTGTTCCTCCATCAGGCAGAGGTAGTCAAAAAGCCAGCCACAGAGTTCATGTCAGAGACAGTCCCTGTTCCCATTACTAGGGAACTCACTTGGATTCTGAGCTGACATGTGCTACATCTGATCAAGCGTTCTAGGTAATATCCATGAGTGGTCCTTGGTTGGAGTATCAGTCTCAGAAACGAACCCTGAGCCCAGATATTAGTACTGTTGCTCTCCTGTGGAGCTACTGTCCTCTCCAGGTCTTACTAACTGCCCCTCTGCCTTCTTTAATAAGATTCCCTGCACTCTGCCCAAAGTTGGGTTATAAGTCTCAGCATCTGCTTTGATACACTGCTGGATAGAGTCTTTTAGGGGCCTTCTTTGGTTGGGTAGGCTCCTGTCCTCTTTCCTGTTTTCTCCTTCTCCCAATGTCTGTCCTGTTTATCTTTTTGAGTGAGGATTGATTGTCCTACCCAGGCTCCTCCTTCTTGCCTGGTTTCTTTAGGTATACAGATTTGCGTAGGTTTATTCTATATTATATGTCTAGTATACACTTACAAGTGAGTATATACCTTGTGTGTCTTTCTGCTTCTGGGATACCTCACTCAGGATGAACTTTTCTAGATCCTACCATGTGCCTACAAATTTCATGATTTTCTTGTTTGTTTGTTTTTTATTGCTGAGTATTATTCCATTGTGTAAATGTACCACAATTTCTGTATGCATTCCTCAACTGAGGGACATCTGGGTTGTTTCCAGGTTCTGGCTATTATGAATAAAGCTGCTATGGATATGGTTGAGCAAATGTCCTTATTGTGTACTTGAGCATCTTTTGGGTATACGCCTAGGAGTGGTATAGCTGGATCTTGAGGAAGCACTGTTCCTAATTGTCTGAGAATGTGCCAGATTGATTTCCAAAGTGGTTGTACAAGTTTACATTCCCACCAGCAGTGGAGAAGAGTTCCCCTTTCTCCACAACCTCTCCAGAATGTGTTGTTTTGATTTTAGACATTTTGATGGGTGTAAGGTGAAATCTCAGGATTATTTTGATTTGCATCTCCCTGATGGCTAAGGATGTTGAAATTTCTTTAAGTGTTTCTCTGCCATTCAATCTTCCTCTACAGAGAATTCTCAGTTTAGCTCTGTACCCCATTTTTAAATTGGATTACTTGCTTTGTTGCTTTTTAATTTCTTTAGTTCTTTATATATTCTGGATGTCAGGGGACAGTGACTTTTATGCCCACTGGTGGCAACTCTGGCTTCCGATTGCCAAGTGTACCTGGAAGCTGCTGCTCCCTTACTGGGTTGACACAGCTCCATGCCATACACCCCTGTGTGTCTCTCCAGGTGGGCTCTCCTCTGTGCTTAGCCTCTGGATCCCTGTCATAGTCCTTACAACCGTGGGCATAGAATGTGTCTGCTTACATTATTATTGGAGGAAAGATGCTCCTTTCTCCACTGAGAAAAACTTGTGGTGGCAAAATTAAACACTCCAAAAATGGTTCCTGTGTTTTATGCTGTTACTTTGTTAGGAGATCAGTTTAATTCTATCTCCTTCATATTAACAGTGGTCATTAGTTACAGCCAAAGTCATCAAACCCAACCACAAATTCAGAAATGTGGGCTACCCACCTGTATGGTGACTGTCTCAGTCTTTGCATTCTAAGTGTAACCCAGTCTTCATGCTCAATTCTAGCCTGCATTCATTTGAAAAAAAAAAAAACAAAACAAAAAACTGTGAAAGGCCTCACACTTACATTCCTCCTCTAACTTCAGTGTGATTCACCGGCTGATGAGCAATTTTACTCTGTTCAATCCCTGCTCTTTTCCATCAGCTCTCCTTCATCTGCCCTCTCATTTTATTTTTTCTGTAATATTGAATAAGCAGTGCAATATTTTCAGTGTTTGAGAGTAAACATTAGGTTGCCTCTCACATTTATTTCCATAAAATTTGTTGAACAGATTTTAGTATTTGCTGTACAAGCCATCTATTCATGCTGTTATAGTCTCATGTGCCCCCCGTTTTATTCTGTGGGTTTTGGAGCACTAACCCTCTTTGTTTTGTTTAGCGTCCCTTTATAAGGTGGGGTCTCCCACACACAGCTCAGGCTTCCCCACAAATAAGGCCTAGGTTCACTTTTCCTTTAATTAGGGGTAAGAGGGTTGTGTCTGCTTCTCTGTATGTTTCATGTCTGTGTTCTACCTGATCTAACCTGCAACCTTGGTTGTATTCATCATGGGCCTTCCCACCTTTGCTGCCTCTTTTTTATTTTTATTTTTCCAGTAGAATTCTGCTGCCTCTGCGATTAGGTCATTTTCTGAATGTGTGAACTACTCATCTGACAGGCATGAGTGTATGAAGCTTCTTATTCTTCAGGGATGCTCATCTTCCAAGACTAAACAGTCCCCTCTGCCCCTAGCTCATTATTCTCTCACTGAAGTGGGGCAGTTTAGAATGAACCTGGCAGTCCCTCTTGTTAGCTGCAGTCCGAGCTGAGATCTTAGGAAGATAGAATTCAATATGATATAAGTGCATCTTTCATATTCAAAATCTTAGATTACATTTAGAAGAATTTTCTCAAAATTCCAGACACATACATTCATTTCTAGAAGTGAATGAGGGTGAGGTTTATTTTTCCATTTATATTTTGATGTGTGTCTGGACTTTGGCAGTTACAATCATTTTCTTTATGAAATGACTGAGTTTTTTTTCCTTCTCTCAAATTTTATTATTATTTAATTTTAACTATATATTTTATATTAATTATAGTTTATTAACTTTGTATCCCACTGTAGCCCCTCCTTCATCCCCTCCCAATCCCACCTTCTCTCCCTCATCTCCTCCCATGCCCCTCTCTAAGTCCAATGATAGGGGAGGTCCTCTTCCCCTTCCATCTGACCCTAGCCTATCAGGTCTCATCAGGACAGCTGCATTGTCTTCCTCTGTGCCCTGGTAAGGCTGCTTCTCCATCAGGGGAAGGTGATCAAAGATCCAGCCATTGAGTTCATATTAGAGACAGTCCCTGTTCCCCTTACTAGGGAACCCATTTGTAGACTGAGCTGTAATGGGCCACATCTGTGCAGAGGTTCTAGGTTATCTCCATGCATGGTCCTTGGTTGGAGTATCAGTCTCAGAAATGACCTCTGTGCCCAGATATTTTGGTTCTGTTGCTCTCCTTGTGGGGCTCCCGTCCCCTCCAGGTCTTTCTGTTTCACTCTTCTTTCATAAGATTCCCTGCACTCTGTCCAAAGTTTAGCTATGATCCTCAGCATCTGCTTTGATACCCTATTGTATAGAGTCTTTCAGAGGCCCTCTGTGGTAGGCTCTTGTCCTGTTCTCTGTTTTCTCCCTATTCAGATGTCCATCCCATTTGCCTTTCTGAATGAGGATGAGATGTTTATACACATTTGATTGACTTAAATACTGGAGAGTGAAGATGTCTCCAAGATTTCCAAGAATATTTAGATTCATATTCTACTCACATTAAATTGTCTCCATCTGAATATTTCAACAGAACTAATACAAGATAGAAGAGTACAGGAGAAATAAAAAAAGGTAGAAAGATGTTTTGAAATTAGGTTTTAAACTCAAAGGCCAAAAGGAAAAACTGTGAATGCCAAGTGCAACTGACCTTCAAAAGTAGCCCAAGCCAGAAAGCAGATAGAAGTCCATCTTGAGCTGGGCCTTAGCGTCTTTTCTTTTACTTTAGTTTATTATTTTTATTTATTCTAATTTATTCACTTTGTATCCCAGCTGTAATCCCCTCCCTCATCCTTTCCCAATCCCAACCTCCCTCCCTTTTCTCCTCACCTGCCCCTCCCCTAGTCTAGTGATAAAGGAGATCCT
Organism: Pachyuromys duprasi; assembly: GCA_028658305.1. Taxonomy (NCBI): domain Eukaryota; kingdom Metazoa; phylum Chordata; class Mammalia; order Rodentia; family Muridae; genus Pachyuromys; species Pachyuromys duprasi. The sequence goes on along the minus strand of CM053764.1, from coordinate 108,122,457 downwards.
CTTCCACTTTCATTTGATGCTAGCCTATCAGGTCTCATCAGGACTGGCTGCAGTGTCTTCCTGTGTCCTGGTAAGACTGTTCCCTCCTCAGGGCGAGATGATCAATAACCCAGCCACTGAGTTTATGTCAGAGACAACCCTTGTTCCCCTTACTAGGTAACCCAATTGTAGACTGAGCTGCAATGGGTTACATCTCTGCAGGGGTTCTAGGTTATCTCTATACGTGGTCCTTGGTTGGAGTATCAGTCTCAGAGTAGACCCCTGTGACCAGATATTTTGATTCTGTTACTCTCCTTGTGGAACTCCTGCCCTCTCTAGGTCTTTCTATCTCCCCCTTCTTTAATAAGATTCCTTGCACTCTGCACAAATTTTGGCTATGAGCCTCAGCATCTGTTTCAATACCGTGATTTCCTCAATTTAAAAGAGAGGCCTATAACAATGGTGTCTTTTCTTAGCATCTTCCTACCACTTGGTCATCTCAGGCATGTACACAGAATGAAGTGCTTTACTCCAGTCCACCAGCAGCAACAATGATCTTGTCTTAAGAGTTTAACATTTGCATTAACTAATATTCTCATAGCTATTGCAGAACATCAAGGAACAACTGAGTGGAAAAACTTTATTACAGCTCATGGTTCTACAAGATACACAGTCTGCCTTGACATGAGATGGGTGACAGCGGGTGTGTGGTCACTGGTCTTATTGAACTATTGAAAAGGAAGCTGAGAGTGAATAGAAAGCAGGCTTGAATTTGAGCCCTTGAGACCTGTCCCAGTGACTCCCTTTAAGTAGTGCATCCCCTCTAAATGTTCCACAACTTTCCCAAACCCTTACATCCGTTGTCTGAGCAAACAGTCCTGGGAAAGGCATTTCATATTTAAACAGAAATCCCTTCGCAGCATATTCAGACAGTTGTCTGTGTTTTTTTTTTTTTATCTGCTCACATGCTTCTAGCCAAAAGGAAACTTCTTAGCAATCATGAGTACCAAGCAATGAAAGTCTCTAGAAAGTTCCCATAGCATTTCACAGTTAGAATTATTCCATGCAAAGCCAATTTTGGGTCACATCAATAACATTGCACTTATCTTAATGGGCCTGATTCTACAATGAGAGTTTTCCAAGCCTAATTATTCACCTTTTAATGGGAAAGCCATTAGATATATTGCTCATTCCATGCATGTAAGAATGAACAAGTCGAGAAGAGGTAATCCAACCCTATCACTGCACATTTCAACCCTGTGTTGTCATGCCTCAGCTTTTATGAACCACGCGTTAGTTTCTAAACCCTTCTCCAAAGGTTAGAGGACGGCTGCTTCCTGCACAGATATATAGCTCATTTCCAAAGTGTAGTTTTGCCATTGAAGTAGGTGCTATGAGAGGAATTAAGTTTGGATCCAATAAATACTGTCTTATAGGCACTGGCTCTAATGGATTAGGAAAGGACAGAAGAGAGTTATTTCTTAATATGCTCAGACTTACTTGGATATAAATAATAAAGTGATTAGGAAGGATTTTGAAAGTATAAAGTGCTAAACAGCATAAAGTGCTTGCACACTTCAGACCCTGGTGCAGCTCCAAGTGGTGTGTAGATATGTATATATATTTAGCTCGAAAAGCTCAGAGATCCATAAATATCATGACATATTGCATATTTTACAGGATCCATTAGTGGTTTTTCCAATGTCATGAGCCTCTAGCTCTTGTTCAGCTCCTCCTCTTTGCTTCTATAAATTTTAGTTTTTGGAATCACATAGATCAGTATAACTACATCTCTTAGAAGTTTTGAGATATCAAGGGGCACAGACAGTCTGTCAGTGTGGTGCAAACACTATGATATCACCTATAGGTGGTGTGAGAAATTCTGCTACCGTAAAAGCAAGTGCAGAATGAGACATAGTAAGAGCAAGTATGAGACCAGGTCAGGCTTGATCCACTAATATAAGCATGAAAGAGAGAGAGAGAAAAAGTGTAACATAGAAGAAGTGTTCATCATTTCAGTTTGTGAAAAGATATTTAAGATCCAGAGCATTGTAGCTGAGTTGAAGAGATCATGAGTTGAAGTCTCTGCTTATGGACAGAAATTGAACAGATCATCAAGACTCAACATGCACATGGCCAGGTTGATGAGGCAGGATCTTCCTCCCAGGGACATCAAGCATATTAAGCTGTGGTTTCTGAGGTGCTGGTGAGTGGTGGGGTCTAAGCTCCCTTGTCCTCTAATAGCAGGCAATCTCAGCTTAATCAGGGTGGCATAGAATTTTAAATCATAGAAAAATCTATCCAGGAAAGCAGAAAGATGCGTAAATATACACATTGCAAACCCAAGGTCATCATTCTGGGGTGATGGAGGGTTTCTAGGTTCTGTGAACTTCATGCTGGAAAGTCAGTAAATTGGCCACAATGAAAATAGCAAAAACAACTTTGTGCTTCTGAGATATTTTCAAATTTCTTTTTGTGTGCATTTTATGGCATTGCACCTGTTTTTCATTTTATATATAACAGAGTATCAAATGTCTCCAAAACTGTTAGTAACTTTAGAGTCTTATTTAAGCTGATACAATGCAACAGAGACCTGGCGAATGCCAGTGATAGTCATTAGACCTTTAGGGAATAGAGAAAGTTTTCTCATCTTTCATCTTGTCATATGAAGATGCTCAGAGTACCCTTCGGACCATAATCTAAAGACCTACAGCAATGTCTGCAGAAACAGGCTAAAAAATGTGGGTTCCACACCAAGTATTCTGGCAATGATCTTGGGATTTTTTTATATAAATGATAGGTTTAGCATATCTTTTAACTGGAAAACAAACACCAAGCCACATCTGTTTTGCCTGTCAAATTGTCTCCTAAGATCTCTGTATATAAAATTTGTACTTACTGTGCAAGCAATGTGTCAACCTGTCTAGCAGGTTTTTCTGTAATATGTCTGTTCTTCTGAAATAGGTGAATATTTATTGAGGAAATATTAAAGTGTTTTCACCATACCACCTTGATTAGTGGCCATCTTCGAACACAGTCAGTATGTGATGAGTACGATGTGTAAGAAGTGACAGGTGACAGATATGACATTCCCTGAACAAACATTGTTCCATTGAATCCCAAACTTATGGGTTGAGGGACCCAAAAAGGAGTATGTTTGGGTCTTGGGATACTCAGTTGGGATTGCTGCCCCAAATAAGAGTGAGTTTTTAGGAAAACTTGACTCCTGAAAAACAGTGTAGTTTTATTTAATAAATCATAGGCATAGCCACATTGAGCCCTTGTTCTAATGCAGAATTCACAGCAGGGTCTCCTTCCCCCAGCAGTGAATGAGGGAAAACCTGAACCAAATTCAGCATTTTCTTCTCTCAGCTTTTGCAATCACTAGGGCAGAAGTCTCCATCTTCTGTGAGTCTGCCCTCTACAGTCAGGATGTTTCACACATCTGATTTCTCTACTATCACCAAGCTGGTGGCGAAGTTGGTCTCTGATTTCCTCATATCCTAGTTCCTACCCTAGAAATGAATCCAGATTTTATCAAATAATTTTTTTTATTCTTTGTGAAGTCCATATACAATGAACTCTGATGATGTCCGAACCCTACCACCCAACTTTCAACTCCTGCCTCATCCCAACCCCAGGTTTCTTTAATTCATTCGACTATTCATAAAATTTAAAATACTGGTTTCAGTAGTTAAAGTAGAGCAAAATAAAAAAGGATGCTAAACTTAAGAGACGCGGCGGTTGGCCTTGATTGATTTTGTCGAGTATTCCTTCACTTTCAATTCACGTTACAAAACAGTCTCACAGGGTATGTATGAATTCATGAAGTTCACAGCATTTTAGAATATTCAGTCTGCCTGAATCTTATGAAATCAAGTAGAGGAACTCTGTGCTCTTAGGAATATGTGAAAGATTCTCATACATAAAATGACAAACATCTTCTGTGGATTATGTAATTTTTCTAATCAAGATATCCTGATTTTAAAGACACTACAGCTTATATAAGGATAGCCCACTTTTTTGCTTGTTCGCTTAGGAAACCATCTACGAGTGCTGTTCATTGCACTTGCCATGTCCTCTGCATTTACATACCAGGAGGTCCAAAATGTTGACAAATAAGTTTTTTATTTGCCTTAAACTAAACATGTAGTGAAACAAGACATAAATAGACATGGCCCAGCATCTGTGTGGGAAGACCACATGAAAAGGAAAAGCCTCCTCAGGGCGAAGACAGGGTGGCCCATAGTGTTAGCCTACTGTGAAAACAAGGGAAAATTAAAGTACCATAAAACACATTTCTGTACATTTATCATTTGAAAATCCATCAAGAATACATTATCTCACTTCCATTACTGTATAAACTATGATATTAAAGTCTTGAGTTTTGTCAGTGTTTGTGCTCATTTCCAGCTATTGGAGAAACTGTGAACTTTAGATGATTTTGTGAAAGTTAGCATGCTTGGATGATAAATCCTCAAAATTGCACACACACACACACACACACACACACACACACACACACACCCTTAAACAGAATCATAATTTTTTTTGCCAAACCCAGAGGCTCACGACAGCTTGTACTACATTACTGAGCCCTCTCTCAGTTAAAGATTCTGTATTCTAAATCAATTTTATTTATTTAACACCCAAGAGGGAAAATAACATGTATTTTCATGTCTTTCTTGCTATTTACTCAACAGTAGTACAAACAGAAGCCTTCAGTATTTGTGTAAGTACTGAAAACACATTGTGAAGATTCAAAATTCAAGTCAGCTAGTTTTATTAGAACAACAACAAAAAAAAGTCAACAGAAATGAAATTAGAAGAGCCTATAAGATATGCACATGCTCCCTCATCTCTCCTGAGACCAGGACCCATCATGCACTCTGTCTGGCCTCATCTCTAGCTTCCCCCCCATCTTGCTCTGCAGAGTCTGGTTTGCAGCTTCATCATCTGCAGCAGCTTGTCTCTTTCCAATACCTCTAGTCTCATCCATCCAGACACGTGTCTCCTCCACAGTGGGCAACTTTGAATGAGTGATCACTCCAGACATGTGTAGCATGAATTGCCCTTTGAGATACACTCTGCAAAGCCCTTCCTCCTTACGAAATGACCAGTTTGCCCTGTGTCACCATGGGACACTTTTCTCACTGCCTCTAACTTCCTACTCTCCCAGAGTGTATTGCAATTGCTTTCCTCTCTTTCCCTTTTCCTGTTCTAAGAATTCTGCCACTGTAGCTATCATCTGCTCATCCTTAACTCATTATATGCTCAAAGAAATTTAAATTTCCTGTAGCGCTTACAAGTTCCAAAATATTTTTGTTTTAATATCCATAATTTCATGTTCATACCATTTCATGCTTGCTCCTTATTTTTTTTCTCACTTTTTTTCAGGAGCTTTTGTACTTTTGTGTGCGTGTGTGTGTGCGTGTGTGTGTGTGTACATGAGCATTTGAAGACTAGATATCAAATGTCAACATTGCGTGCATTCATAATCCCTGATCCACCTTCTATTTTGAGATAAACTCTTTCACTGAACCTGGACCTCACTAATCCCAGTAGCCTGACCAGCTAATGAGCTCCAGGGAACTTTAGGTCTCACCCTCCTACCCCAGTGCTGGAGCTACAGACTTCTGCGGGCTTTTATTCGGATGCTCACGAGCCTGCATCGCAAACCATTTTTGACTGCTCCAACCTTGGCTTTTCCTTTAGAGTTCTGGTAGGCCTTGATTTTCATGAGCTGCGCATTTCTCTTAAGTTCCCTTAAATTACTGCGAACATCATCTGCACATCTGAATCGGCCCTTAACGGCCTGGTAGCTGTACACACACTGGGGCCACACTGAGGAATTCTGTGTGACTCTTAGAACTCATTGTCCCCTGTGGACAAGCTGCATGACACCACAGTGAAACTCTCCCCCTGTGTCTCCTGTGGACAAGGTGCATGACGCCAGTGAAACTCTCCCCCTGTCCTGGTCATCTTATTCCAGCAACAAACATGGGAGCTGACCGGCGCAGCCCCCTCTCCTGATTTCTGTAGGCTAGTCATGGAGTTCCGCAGCCTCTCTTCCCAACTGCTCATAAATCTGCCCACTGCTCATTATCACCTCCTCACCATTGGCACTTGTAAAACAAAACGAGGGTGATCTGTGCTTCTTACTTGATTTATTCCCGCAATCTCCTCAACAGCCCATTTGCCTGCAATTTCACAGTTAGTAGGTTAATTCTTTATACACAATTCAGAGTGATCACTCCAGGTTTCATGTCTGATCCTATAGTTTTTTGGGGCTCAATTTCTTGAGTAGTTCTTCCACGATTAAAGCAACTATAGTAAATATGGTGACAACGAATCTTATATTGCATTTTCTAGAAGGACTCTGAATCTGTCACTTATGAGACACTCTCTAGTAAGAAACAGAGCCCTGTCACTCAGGTAGCATTTTCAGGATGGTTGGTAGGATAAGTTTTGCATCCTGGTTGGAGTAGAAAGAAGCACAGTGAAGATGTAGACAGATCGGCCCTGGATGGTCATTGTGGGTAGCTGCTATTCAAAATTAAGGCCCAGGACTGAATCTGTGTCAGCTGCACAGGATAGCCATTGGGTTTGGCCTAGAAAGGAACATCTCGTGGAATTTGGCCCCATTAACTTGGGAAGGGACTTTTGCAACCAGCATCCAGAAGTTCCACCCGTTATAAGGATCAGTGTTGCACTATAAAGAGAGTAGGTCAAGACAGCATTCTCTGATGTTCTAGTCTTGTGGGGATGCTACCAATTAGGCATGGTGATCCAGCATACTCATTATTTACTTCTTTAACAGGTTTTGCATATTTAACACTGGATCAGAAGCGGTATTCATTGGTTGCTATTGAGGCCACTGAACAGCACATGACAGATTGGATAGCTTACATAACAGACCAATGTGTAGGTATAAGGTTGCTGTGTAATTCAAATGCTGACTTCTGTACCCCCATATCTGGTTGCCATCCTTGTTCTGAGAATCTCCTGTTTCAATGTTGTGTAAACGCTGCTCCACAATTGCTCCCCTGTTATGCCAATAAAGCAGATCACAGTCAATCACTGAGCTGGGGGAGAGAATAGGCTGGACTTCTTGCCAGCCAGGGGAGGAGGAGTGAGAGGAGAGAATAGGAGATTGAGCCTTGGGCAGAGATCCAAGAGACATCTGAGAGGAGCTGGAGCAGGGAAAGCTACAAAGTGCAAGTATCTCTGGAATGTATGCTAGGAGGAAACCAGATTAGTTTAGAGGACTAAGATTAGAGCACCAACTGTTCAGTTACTGTGTTGTGAAATGTATTAATAAACAAATATGAGTCTCAATTATTTGTGTGAGAGTGGGTTTACGAGAGAAACTGAGAAGCAGAAATGGTCTTATAAAAATAACTTTAACAAAAAAAAATGTTGCTCAGAGTTCTCACAAGTAAACAAGTAAATGCCTAGGTGTCCCCGCATTTCTTTCTCCTGAGGACCGACTTCCCTATGGAGCATGGCCCTCTTTTATGTCTCCCCAAGTGACCTCATTCCTCATCTTAGTAATGAGCTCTACCAGACAAAATGCTGCAGAGCATTGTCCTCCGAGTATGACATAGTCACTGCTCACTCCACTCAAACTCTTAGCAGCTGTGAGTTCCACCCGGAGAGCCCACAAAAGTGGAGCCTTGGTAACAGTCTAGCCTCATGAGGCCATACCTTCTCCAGGGGGTACAGATGGTTAGCAGTTGCTGGGAGAGAGAAACTTTGATTTAGTTATCTGTAAGTTTTTCATGCCAATCCCTCACCTGTGTCATTGCTTCCCACAGCTAGACTCGAGTAGAGTCAGGCTTAGTCACATGATGCTAGGAAGGGGTTAGGAGACCCAATTTTTCAAGCAAATAATACTTTTAATTTACAAAGAGTTTCTTATGTTGTAAGCCTATCATAAGTTGAGTGAAACTTGTGTGTTTTATTTAATACACACAATAAATGTTTTATATGGCTAAATGCACATATTGAGTTTAAGACAAGACTCAGGAGAGTGTAAAGATTGTGGGGCATGCTATCCAGATCCAAATGCAGCCATCTCTGCCTCCTGAGCCCAAGAGCCTTGAGCGTTGTGTTTGGTGGGTCAATGGTCTTCTTCACTATGTTAGATTTTCAGTGTGGCTCAGAACTCTTCTTATGTCAGGAACTTGTCAGTTGTAGAGTAGTTTCAAGTTTTCTCTAAGAAGATATCTACAGTTAAAAAAACAGAAGCGTGTCATCTATTAAAATAATAAATATTTAAAAGATTATGTCCTTCACAAAATGAGAGGCCCCTAAGGAGATGGAACAATGGAACTGCACCAAACTCATAAAGAGAAGTTTCAGGATGCTTAAAGGCTACACAGAGATACTCCCTGGACCAACAGAGCTGGTGAGGCAGAAGGAAGATGTTAAACTACGACACCAGACAGAGAAGCACAAGCTTGGGCACAAGGAAAAGGCTCCAGCAAAGAGTCATCAAGTAGCTAGATATAAGACACAATGCCTGTTTTGTCAGTAATGGAGAGTATATTTATAAAAACTCATGCTTGGTGAGATCCAAGATGGCTGCCAGGAGAGGACACAGTGTCTGAGGAGTAGGACAGCAGAAACAATGCAGCGATCAGAAGACTGAACTCTGGGACCTAAAACACCAGAATTTGTGATTGCCAGGTGAGCGGAACTCCTATGGCGAGGAAATCAAGTAGGAAAATCCTAGGGACAACCAGTTATTCCCCGGAAAAATCTCCAGGTGACCAGTGGCACACAGCTCTGATCTGAACGATCAGCCGTGCTGGGTGCCCGCAGCTGCAATACCAAACTGGGTCTCACAGCCTTTGGGCCAAACGGAGGAGGAGCCGGATAACCGTTTTGACTGACCTGCACACTGCGGGTATGCCAATAACCACCTCAGTCCGTGTGTGTGTGTGTGTGTGTGTGTATGTGTGGGTATACGAACCAGACTGAGAGGGCCTAGGAGACCGTTTTGACTGGCCTGCACACTGCGGGGCACTTCAACCAGCAGGCATTCAGCAGGTGCACACCAATCACGTCCGCCAGAAACACCTCAGACTGAGAGGGCCTAGGAGACAGTTTTAACCAGCCTGCGCACACGGGTCCGCCAGCAACCACCTCAGTCCATGTGTGTGGCCACGGGCCAGTCTGAGAAGGCCCTGGGCACCATTTCAGACAGGCCTGCATACAGAGGATGCACATTGCTCTGCAACACCTGCAACCAATCCAGACCCACTGTGTGTGCCCCAAATATCATCTCAGACCGTGGTGCACAGCCCCTTGCCCTGAAGGGGGCACCAAGTCTCCAGTCCAGGGGAGAGCCCTTAGCAGCAAGCCCAGGGAAGAACGCAGAGCCCCTAGCTGACATCTCAAAAAGGGACCCTCAGCATCTAGCACAGAGTGAGGAGCAAAGCCTCCAGAACAGAAGGGTGACCAGCCAGCAGTGCTCACAGCTTCTAGAGCACAAAGCTGGGCACACAGAGCCCACAACAGAGTTCAACTGAGACAACACACTCACACTAACAAACCACCGGAACTCCCTGATCTTCTTGAAGAATATTCCTGACACAAGAGAGTGACAGTTCCAGTCTGAAGTTCAGCTTTAAAGCACAAACACCTCCTTGATTATATATAAACAAATGCCCAGAAATCGGCAAAAGAACTCACCCAACAAAAATCAGGACACCATGGCCCAACCAGAAACACCCATAAGCAGTGGAGATTTTAATTCAGCAGAGACACAGGAAAATTATCTTAAAGCTATGATTATGCAGATATTGGAGGAACAAAAAGAGAGTCAAAAAGAGGAAATGAACAAGGCCCTCAAAGAAATGGAGAAGAATTTAACTGCCCACATAGAGGAACAATCAAAGATAAACAGAGAGGAAACAACCAATATAGGAGACACAGTCAATCAGTTGAAGGAAACAGTACAAAGCATGAAAACGGAATTAGAAACTTTAAAGAAGACACAAAGGGAGAAGAACCTGGAACTGGAGAACTTAGAGAAAAGATCAGGAAACACAAAGGTAAGCATCACCAATAGAATACAAGAAATGGAAGAGAGAATATCGGGAGCTGAGGATATGCTGGCTGAAAT